>JALJCO010011299.1:0-519327 GCA_023101725.1 Atherinomorus stipes | reverse complement strand
TGGTAGTGTCTTGGTCTCGGTTTAAGCGGTCTTGATTACAAGTCTACCAAAAGGTCCAAATGATGCAATGCTTTAAGGTAGGAATGCACAATATAATCGGCCCCCAATCAGTATCGAACATCGGCCACCCCACCAATATTTAACCAATCAGGGTGCTGTTTAAAAATAACAAAAACTTCTTCTTCTTCTTTAAAAACTTCTTTTTTACAGACTTTAAAACTTCTAAAGTCATATTTTTTTTTGGGGGGGGGGGGTTCTGTGTGAACAATTTATACACGGGTCATTCGTGTAAATAACCAAATATTAGGGCTGGGAAAAAATATAGATACACTAAAATATTGCGATATTTTCATATGCAGATTTAATATCGATACTTGAAAACGCGATATTGATCTATTTTACCTACAAAATCTCACGAGATTTCACTAAAACCCGCAAGGTTTCATAACGTAATGACAGTCTTTTAAAAAATATCTTTAAAGTATTTTAAATATATATTTTTTAAATATCAATATGATATCAGCATATGAAGATATTGCAATATTTGAGTGTATCAATATTTTTTTACCACCCCTACCAAATATCCCCCGTTTTGTTTTGTTTTTCTCAGGGAGAAGAAGATCCAGATGGTTCTAGGATATAACGCTCATATCCTGTTAGTTTTGTTTGAACAACTGTCATTAAGTTTGACTTGTTATATATAACACAAGTTGAGGTATTTTTCTAATTTTGCACAAGGAATGAATATTACATCATTTATTTTTCAGCTTTAATATTGGGATCAATATCAGTTATCAGCCACATGAGTTTTAAAATATCGGCATACTGGATATCGGCCAAAATTCCAATATTGTGCATCCCTACTTTAAGGAAATATATATAGTCTATGGTGTTGGAGCAAATTTCAGATTTAGTAAAAACTGGCAAAGGTAAAGAAAACTGCATCATGAATTAATAATAAACTCATTTTTGTTTAGATGTATAAACTTTGTAATTTTAATGTGACAAAACAATTCTTCTTACTTTAATACTTCTATTAAGTCTAAGTATGTTGGTGAGGTCTCATTCATCGTAGAAAGTAACTAACAAGGAAGAACATCAACAAGTCCACGAGTAGCTGTGTTGAGAGTTGAGCAGGTCCAGATCTGCATGTGGTGGGCTGGAAGAAGATAACCACCATGGGACTGGAACTGGGTGTGTCCCGGCCTAACTGCAGCTTCATCAGAAAACATCTTCGAAGCTCAGAGGATGACTTGGGAATAATTATTGAACCTGATTTGTCAAATAAATAAACTTAGACAGAAGTTTAAAAAATTCTAAATGAATTACTTTGCAGTTTTAGTGAATATATGCACATGAGAATAGAAACACTGATTAAATTTAGCCTGAATTCACGTTTACAAAATTAAATGAGTTGTTTTCTCTTTCAAATCACATAGTTGGAGCCTTATTCGTGCAACCCTTTGTCCAAAACCAGAAGTTTTACATCTGAAGCAGCAGAAAAGGCTGGAGAAGCGAAACTTCAGATTCTTTAACAAGTGCTGAAAAAGCCAAGTTAAAAAAAAGAAAGAAGTTTTAGCCTGGTCTGACCAGAGGACCCTCTTCCAGGGCTGCTCAGTTCGGTCCTACGAGGGCAGCCATCCAGCAGGTTTTCCGTGTCTCCCTGCTCCAACACACCTGATTCAGATGAAGTAGGGGAGACTGGGGATGGTTGTAACACTCTTAGTTAGAAAGGAGCTGTGGTGATGTCATCAAAACAGTTTGTGACCACTTGAAAACTGAGCTCACTGACAAAGCCTGGTGTCTGAGTGAAAAACTGTCTGTTCTGGAGCCAAAAAACAATTTTCAGGTATGAAACCAAAAATCATCATCACCAGTGTTTTTTGCATTGTGTCCATTGTTTTGTAGATACGATTGTTTCACTTATCAGCTCAAGTAGTTTCTCTAGTTTGATTTGATGTGGTGCATTGGTGCTAGCTTTTAAGCTAAATGCTAAAAAGAGTGAGTGTTTTAATGGCTGCCTGGCATGGGGACGGCTGTAACAAATGTCACAACTATATTTGCCACAACTGCCAAACCTAACAGGGGATTAATAGGGGATTTTTCATTTCATTATCACGCTTCCCTGTTCCGGTTTCCGAAACTTGTCGAGTTTGTGCATTCAACAATAGCTGAATCCAAATCGAGATGTCCCTGCTCTGTTCCACTTTGTAAATCCAATAAACAACGCCAACCCTACTTAAGGGAATAGTACACTCACAGAATGATGTAACTTTATTTTCCCCTCATGGTGAGCAAGACTCTGGAGCACTTTTTTAATATCTCAAATACAGCCGGCGATCAGGAAGGCTTCTTGTTTTCCCCCCAACTTTCATATAATGGAGTTCACCGGGCTCTGAGTCAAAAAGGTCCATAAAAGACCACAAAAACTTGTCAGTATTCCTCCATACTGCTCGTCCAATGTAATCCAAGTGTCCTGAGTGGGTAGCGTCCAGAATTTACTGGAAACCACATCATTTAGTATATTTTTAGAGCCTCAACAGTACTACATCGCATCTCCTGCAAGCACGCTGATGCGCGTTCATGAAACTACGGAAGTCACGACAGAGGAGATCGCGCGTTCTCTTTCTCTTTCTTTTTTGTTTTAAATCAATGTCCAACCCCTCTTGGACCCTCTTGTGTTTGTCCCGGTTTGTCTGCAGCTCTGTCGCTCTTAGCACAATGTAAACGGCGAATTTCTTCTTCTACGCTTGTATTATCGGCAGAGTAGGCTCTGAACGCTGAGGCTTCCGTAGTTTTGTGAACGCGCATATGCGATAGTAAGATGTGGTGCTGTTTAGGCTCTGAAAATATAGTAAATGATGTTGTTTCGAGTCAATTCTGAACGCTACCCACTCAGGACACTTGGATTACATTGGACGAGCAGTATGGAGGAATATTGACAAGTTTTTGTGGACTTTTATGGACCTTTCTGGCTCGGACCCCGGCGAACTCCATTATATGAAAGTTGGGGGGAAAAGGAGAAGCCTTCCTGATCGCCGGCTGCATTTGAGATATTAAAAAAGTGCTCCAGAGTCTTGCTCAGCATGAGGGTAAGTGGAAAATAAAGTTACAGTATTCTGTGGGCGGACTATTCCTTTAAGATTTCATGGATTCCCAACTGAAGTGATACTCGGGAAGAAGTGGATTAAAGCGATTCGCCGGGACGAAGGGACAAACTTTATAATGAAACAAGGAAGCACTTTTGTTTGTAGCCGGCACTTTGATGATGCAGGCGACACTACAGCTAGCATTAGCAGGCTAGCATTAGCAGGCTAGCGTTAGCTGACGTGCCTAACTTTGTGCATCTGAAAACACATAAGCATCTGAAAATTAGGTGTGTAGCTAAGAAGGGAGTTCTCTTATAAAAGAGCATCAACTTGCTTAAGCCATGAGGTTCAGCCACCTCTGCCACATTTATTATACCTGCTTAGGCCCTTCATTCTCAAACTGTGGTACGTGTACCCCCGGTGGTACGAGAACTCCATGTAGTGGTACAGAGGGAAGCAGCGCAGGAATTTCATGGTAACCACAAAGGCCATGGAGCGTATGTGGAGTCCTGCATGCAGTACAGTGCTATATGACACCAAGTTTCACCGGGCCAAACAGGACTTAAATCTAACGCACAGTTCAAATGCAGGTCCAAAATAAGGACGCAGGGTCACCCCCGTCATGTAGGAGCTTCCTCTCTGATATGCTTTCTCTTGGTGTTAATCCTTGTTGTGGGAAGTGGATGATGAAGATTTAACGTTTGGGCCTTGGGCGCCATCACAGACATCATAAATGAGGAGGATCTGGTGAGAATACGAAAAATCTGAATTTGGGCATATCTTTGAGAGAAAACGCTAAATTTGAAAAGAAGATTCTGCTTCATGGGGGTGAAATGGAGACGCACACAAACACTCTTTTGGGACGTTAGCTAAGCCTCACAGTAGGAATTTAAAAATCAGAGGTCAGAGGGAAAGTTAAAGTGGACTTAAGAAAGTTCATCATCCTTCTCATTTATGATGGATAAGAATTTTTTCTCCGCCCCAACTTCAAAACAAAATGCATGCTAGAGTAAAAACAATAAAAGCCACAAAAATTTAAGACATAACAGCACAAAACAGCAGGTGTAGTGCAGAGAAAATGTATGTAGTGTAAACAAAATAAAGATTTAGCACAAAGATACTATCATCACTACAGATTAGAAATAAAAAATGGTGTTTTTGGTCCCACTTGTGAAGGTGGTCTTCTTATATTCTCATATTAAGAGTAATTGATTTATGATTACCTCCTCTGTGAACAGTCCATAACTGATAGGGTAAGCCTTCGCTACTGTATGTTCAGGTTGGTCACGATGGTGGTACGTGGAGAGCTCAATGCTTTCTCAGGTACACACTAAAAAGAGCCACTGCCTTAGGCCACTTTCTTAATTGATGATCACTCTCTGAGTATTTCTGCACCTAAAATCCACAGTTCAAGTGTTCAGGTGATTTTTAGGCTACTTACCGAGCAGCCTACTCAGTGCACATCTGCACCCCACCTCTCAGAAGCAGCTTGTGGTCGTTTCATGGATCTCCTAAGTGTCCAAATGACATTTTCACATTAACCTGTTTCAAGCTGCAAAATATACACACAACACGCAGCACTTTATTATTTATTTAATCTTTTTCTTCTTTTTTCCCCTCTTTTTGTATGTATTTTTCCTGGTATTAAATTGATACTTTTCATTTTCTGTACCGCTTATCCAGTTCAGGGTCGCGGGGGTTGCTGGAGCCTATCCCAGCTATTATCAGGCAAAAGGCAGGGTACTTTTTATTTAGTTTATCATTACTATTACTTCTTTATTTTTCATTGAAATGCTTCCATCATGTATAAGTGTGGATCTTTTTTTAAAGTATAATAATTTGATCGTTACATCAAATTGTTGTAACAACACACCACTTTGTATTTGAGATTAATTTAAATAATCTGTGATGGTGTAGTAGAAGTCCAAGAGTATCTCATTTATAACAGGCAAATATGAGTATCACATGTCAAAATTTGAGAACTCTAGCACAAAGGACCACTGAGCAACACTTCCTCAAACAAAAAGTGTTACAATCACCCCCGGTCTCCCTACATCCAATAGTCAAACGAGACGTGGAAAACCTGCTGGACTACCCTCATGGGACCGAATGAAGTCGCCCTGCTTGTGTTTAGGGAATCTCCCACATGCTTAGTCTGACTTTTCTGAAAGCAGTAGCTCAATACAAGTGGACATTATTTTATTAATTGTGACTTCTCAAACTGAGAGTTCAGTGTACTCCAGCTGATTTAGCATTATGTGACGTGTTCATTGTGAAGCAGAATGAAAAGTAAAAGACTTCAGAGGTTTTTTTGTAAGTGTCTGACTGTCAGGGACCAAGCAGTAAGGCAAAAGGACACAGAGAGTAACTTAAAAAATGTGGGTTTTATTGACCCAAAAACCTGAACAAACTCAAAAAGAAGAAATAAATCAGTCGGCCTATAAAAGAGGTCAACTAAATATAACAATACGCATATATATTCTAACAAACAAAGCAAAGTTGGACAAGTGGGCAGAAGCGTTTTCTAGCCGATCCAGTCATTCTCTGAGTCTGGCAGCACTGACTTTAGCTTAGCTTAGCATAGTTGCTGTAATCTTGTGGTTCAAATTAGCACCACTTGGCGAAAGTGAACTAAATAACTCGAGTTTTTTTCCAATTACATTTCGTGACCTGCACATTCTGATCGAGTACAAACGAGAAGCCGATTTCACATCAAAGGACTGACTAGACGGCGTTCATTCAATAGGGGAACTATATGCTGCAGAAGTACAGGCCAATAACAGGCTAAGCACGCATGCGCAGCATCTGGTCGTTGGGGATGCCTCCTTTAAATTCTGTCAGCAACTAAATATGTTAAATAGACTAAATATATTAAAACAAAAAAACAGAAAATTTATTGGTTGCACATGCGCGAGTAGATGAAAAATTTGCTCGCATTGTCTCACATTGTATCGCAAAATGCGACCATTTGGTGGGAGTCTGGAGCCCTGGATTATGGTTAGACTTCAGTAAAATACATATTTATGGAAGCAGTACTTGAGTTTTACAAATTAGAATGAAAAAAATTAAGGTAGTTATCCCGCTAACCAAGGAATGAGACGGTGAGAAACCTTGTGAGTTTCCTTCAGGGTTCAAACAACGTACAGTAGGAAACAGCAGGTAAACTGCAGAGAAGTTCTTCTGTCCTCCCTCTACTGTCGTGGCTCCTGGCAGGTGGTCTCGGGCCCTGAGGCAGTGCCATAGCAACACACGCAGCTTGGCAGCTTCACAAAGATGAAAACATTTACATCTGCTGCAGAAACCATCTTTTACAACAAAACAGCCATTAATTATTCCTCTCAGTCTCACGAGGGAGACGTTGTCCCACCGGGCAGCAGGCGCGATTTCAGCGTTGCACATAGTCATAGCCTCATTTAGTCCTGAACATCAGGCTACATACAACACGTTCAGCTCGAGCGGTTTACTTCTGACTGTAGAAGAACGAATCAGTGTGGATGTTCGATGGGCTCCTCCTGGAGCTCCTCACTGAACATCACAGTCAACTGTGTGTTCCTGTTGTTGTCCTTTTATCTACACTGTAAAAAGAGAATCTGGGCTGTAGTTGATATGAAAGACTTTTACATTGATCTACACACTCAAAAATAGAGGTACGAGACAGGAACATTTCTGTACCTGTAGTTACATTTTTTTATAAATGTTCTTTCAAAAGTACAATATTGGTCTTTATGAGGCCAGAAGTACCTATAAAGTACAAATTTGTACCATTTCAACCCTAAAGGTACCTGCAGCATTGAAAAATGTGCGTAGCTTGTACAATAACTATAAATAGCAGTCTTTCTAAACATAAGTATAATTAAAGTTATGATTTTATGATTTTGTATAATAATCATAGCGATCATAGTAATAATTATATGTATAATTATATATGTGTTTGGCCTAATATTTGTATAATAATTATCAATTTATTATTAGCATCTTGTCATAATCTCTATTTTATTGACTTTTATTCATCATTTTTAATTGGTTTAATTGTACTTTATCAACTCATACAACTTGATAAGATACAAAAATGGACCAGGACCGAAGGTACAGAAATGTCTTTTAAAAAAGTGACAAGCTTTGTACCCTTTTAAGTACAAATTGGTACCTCTATTTTTGAGTGTGTAACTTAATAATTTTGGTTTGGTGGTTAAATCTTATGTTTTTGAGTTAAATCAATTTAAAAATCACACTCCCTAGTCTGAAATATTAGGTTTTACTTTCACTCAATGTAAATTTATTAAGTTGTTTCAGCTTCAGAGTGCATGAACAAGAAAGGGGGCGGAGCTATTTTCAACATATCCAGACCACAAAGGCTTATGGGAAATACAGGTTCAGCAGGAATTTTACTTTTTATTATTGTTATCCTATAAATTTGAGTTATGTGCTTTACTGCCTTTGTTATGTTCACATTCAGACAGTTGTATAGAAATTCTGTTCAGTTTGGATGTTAAAGTTGCATCATGAGTGAGAAGGACAGTACAAGGAGAGAAACTCCCAACCATGTGCAAGGATTGTATGTTGTGTGACACAGTACCATGATGTAGTAACTGTTTAAGTTGCTGTTCAATCGCTGACTTTTGATATTAAAGGAGTTCAGTGCAAATTCCAGCTTTTTTCCAGAAGTGTGCCCCTTTTGGCGACAAGTGACGCTAATGTCGTGCACACGCATGAGCTGTTTCGACTGCGTTGGTCTCTAATTTAACCCACATTTCACTCAGCCTGAGCCCAGAGTTAGAGTCACGATGTCTACTGAAGTAATAAAGTTATAAATCTGCAAGTTGTTTATGGTTTGATCGTTGAGTAAACTGACGAACTGTATGCTAACGGTAGCAACAGGCTAACGCTGGCTTGTAGATCAAATATCCAAATTAAGAGGCTGAGACCATGATTACCCAGTGGCGGAGCCAGAAGTCTTTCACTGGGGTGGCCGGGGTGAGACAATTACTCACATAGGGGGGCCATTTATTTTTTTAAAAATGTATTCAAATATGTATAAAATTCCAACTTTATGGGGTAGCGTGTGTCTAAAATAAGAAGGGAAAGTGGTTTGGAAGCAGGGGTCCACTACGGTTCCTGGAAATTTCTTGGGGTCTCTGTAACTGCTTCAGCGCCTCCCAGTTATTTATTTTTTCAGTTAAAGCATGGGGGGGACAGTGATGGCGGGTGGCTGGTACTAAATATAATGTATAGTTATTATCATTAAAATTTTGCTTTGTCCTAAATCAGAAATTTAAATTGAGGAAAAAAATACATGAAACAGAATGACAGCAATTAAATTAGTTTATTCCAAAATGAAAAATTAAGTTGTAACAAAGTAAAAAAAAATTTATTTACAGTCTTTATGAGTTATATTTTTACTTTGTATCAAAGCGATTTCTTTCTTTGTTTTAATGTAAAAGATAGATTTCCAGTTAATCAAAATGTATGGTTTCAACCACATCATAAATTTAGTTTGGGAAAAACTGAAAAATTAGATGTGACAAGTTGACACAATTTTTTAAATTTGATCCAAAGTAACAATTTTTACAGTGTAAGACAAACTAAAGTTTAAAGATCCTTCTATGAAGTCAAAAAGCTTTTATCTCACTAGTGCACTGTTGTTTTATTTTGGTGCAGCACATTTGAAGCTCCTGGTGATGAGTGGGATTTAAATATTCTCATGAATGTATCGGAGCTGGACTACCTGCTAGGTGTAAACCGTCTCGTACTGCTACGTTGCTGGATAAGAAACTGAATGAAGTCGTTTTCAAATTAGATGAAGGTTATCCCGTGGAAATGTTTTTGTCTTTCTTGCTCAGATTTCACTTTTAGGAAACTGCATGAGAGTTTCAGAGGTGTTGGTGAGCAGATGTTGCACCAGGACAGCTTGCATTTCTTCCTTTAGAAGCAGAGTTAAGTCAGCGAGTCAGGTTTCAGGGACTGGGGAATGGGCGTCGATTTAACGGCTGCGCTGCAGCAGCGTGTTTGTGTTTTCACCACCAACTTTTCAGCTACAGTGCACTTTAACTCGTTGTGACGCTGGTCACGCTCATATAAACCATGTCTGAGCGGTGACAAGCAGTCAGTTTATGTAACAACGACCTCATTCGGTGAAATGAACTACACTTCATTTATCGTCACCGTTGCATCACATCACAGGTAAGCTATACATTTAATGTTTGCAACATATTTCCTACACAGAAGCTGTAATAAAAGATTTGTTATTTTAATATTAAGTAACTGATGGGTGATGAATGGTTTTACTGTGTATTTAGCTCAGGCAGTTGTGGCACGTTGGGCTGAGATGTGCATCCTGCACAGCTGGAGGATGCTGTAATCTGTTAACCTGCTGCCGCCTTGGCCGGGACGCTCCTAGACCAGAGATTTTTAATCTCAATGAGGCCTTTCTTAGTTAAATAAATAAAAGATGAGAAACAACGCAGAGCTGAAATGAAAACAATCACATTTTGCACATAATCAATATTCTTATTAAATTCAAGCAGCATTTGGGTTCATTTCCCATCATAAAAGCTGCTTTTTATGGAATAAGATGACATGAACAGACTAGATTTGTACCAATATGATCCATGCTTAAAGGAATAGTACACCCACAGAATGATGGTCCTTCATTTTCCACTTACCCTCATGGTGAGCAAGACTCTGGAGCACTTTTTTAATATCTCAAATGCAGCCGGAGATCGGACAGGTTTTTTATTTTTCCCCACAACTTTCATATAATGGAGTTCACTGGCAACTGAACCAAAAAAGTCCATAAAAGTCCACAAAAACTTGTCAAAATTTCTCCATACTGCTCGTCCAATGTAATCCAACTGTCCTGAATGGACGCTACCCACTCAGGACACTTGGATTACATTGGACGAGCAATATGGAGGAATATTGACAAGTTTTTGTGGACTTTTATGGACCTTTTTGACTCGGGCCCCAGCAAACTCCATTATATGAAAGTTGGGGGAAAAGGAGAAGCCTTCCTGATCGCCGGCTGCATTTGAGATATTAAAAAGTGCTCCAGAGTCTTGCTCACCATGAGGGTAAGTGGAAAATGGACCAGGAGCTCTGAGATGTACAAAGGGGACAGAGCATTATGGGCTTTATTCACCAGCAACAGAATTTTAAACTGGATTCTAAAACCCACTGGTAGCCGGTAAAGCTCAGCCAAAGCAGGGGTGATGTGCTCACGCCTGCCCCTGCCAGTTAGCATACGGGCAGCGGCATTCTGAGCTATTTGAAGACGATGTATTGACTGTTTAGAGAGGTCTTGGTAGGAGAAAAAAATAAGAAAAAAAACCCAAGAACTAAAACTGAAACTGAGCATGAAGAAATCTCTGCTGGTTTTTCTTCTGAAAAAGGAACATGGAAAATATAATGTAAGCATTTTTACAACAAGCTCAGTATCCGTTTCTAAAGTCATCTGCCAATCAGAAACCTGAAGTACGGCGTTTCCTGAATCTCACACAGGGCTCGTTCTCCAGGCTCTGGCTCGACCGTTCACATGTACAGTACGTTAGCATGACACATGCATGCAACATGCTGCAACACATGATGGAAACTTCCTCTCTGTCTTACTGTATTAGGCTGAACAGATACGAGGAGTTCGAGCTTTGCACACAAAAAACTCCGGGGTCAAACTGCTGGGTTATAAAGGACCAACTCAGAAATGAGTTATTTTAACGCAGACATTTGGGCTGTTGACCCAACTTCTGGATTCAGTTTATGGGTACCATACACATATTTTTTTTTGTTTGTTTGTTTGTTTCAACGTAGCCTACATTCTTTCAGGATTTTTGGTTGTTGGCATGTTGCCTGAAACCTGGAATCAAGTCCAGGTGATGTTGGGGAAGGAGTGCATCTGACCGTTGCAGGATAGCGGCTCTCCAGGACCGGCCTGGGCCACAGAGCAGTTTTCCATCATCCAGAAGGTTGGTAGATCGATTCCAGGTTTCAGGCAACATGCCAACAACCAAAAATACTGAAAAGAATGTAGGCTACGTTGAAACAAAAAAACATTGTGTGGTATCCATAAACTGGATTGATATTAAAAACGTAAGTCCGTGTTTTTGTGCATGCACATGACCTGTGTGGGCGTAATTCTGTGGAGGACTTGTTCACTTCACACTGCACAACTTCACGCGTCAGCAGCACGTACTTTGCAGTGTTTAGGTGTTGGGAATACATAAATGAGTGGTAGGGTCTCAAGGTTGTTCGTGCTCATTTCACGTATTTTTGTGAGATCAGGTTGTCGATCAGGAAGCAGCCACTGCAGAGAAGATTGGAAAAACGTTGCTTTCACCTTTGATCAGTTGTAACTGTGACTTCTGGCTCTCCTGGGTCCTGTTTCATTCTTATTAGACATTAAGTTATGATGTCACAACTATAATAATCTATATTCCCCTGATTTCCCATAGCCATGATAACTTTAATGATGAGAGAGGTGATGTCCTGTCTGCAGTGATGGGAACCATTTTGTTTAGAGCAGAAATAAACATACTTACAGCAGAATAAACATGTTTACAGCAGAAAACAATCATATTTACAGCAGAAATAAACATATTTACAGCAGAATAAACATATTTTCAGCAGAATAAACATATTTACAGCAGAAATAAACATATTTACAGCAAAAATACACGTTTGCAGTAGAATAAACATGTTTACAGCAGAAAAAAACATGTTCACAGCATAAATAAATATATTTATAGCAAAAATAAACATGTTTACAGCAGAATAAACATGGTTACAGCAAAAATAAACATGTTCACAGTAGAATAAACATGTTTACAGTAAAAATAAACATATTCACAGCATAAATAAATATGTTTACAGCAGAAATAAACATGTTTACAGCAGAATAAACATATTTACAGCAGACATAAACATGTTTACAGCAGAACAATCATATTTACAGCATAAATAAACATATTTACAGCAGAATAAACATATTTACCGCATACATATATTTATAGCAAAAATAAACGTCTTTACAGCTGAATAAGCATATTTACAGTAGAAGTAAACATATTTACAGCAGCAATAAAATGTTTAAAGAAGAAATAAACATATTTACAGCAAAGGTAAACATGTTTAAACTAGAAACATCCCTAATTCTTGAGCCAGGAGTTTTCATTCTTGCTGCTGAACGATGCTGCATGTATTCAATAAGCTCAGACGGCTCCAAACACAACTTCAGCTTCACATCTCGTGAGTCAGAGATGCGTGAATTAACACGACTATGGAAGCTCAGTGTCGTCACTACTTCTGGGTTCACTTTGCAGGTAAATTAATCTCATTATATCTGAACTTTTTTCCACATGGCAGTGGCTTCAGCTTTCAGGTGATGTGTACCTGAAGCTACATAAGCTCACACCTCCTCCACTGGGTTCTAATATTAATGTCCGAGCAGACATTGATGTCAATGAATTTCAGCTTATTTCTATCTACATATCACCAGTCTGGATGGTAACAGCTCCTGAGTTCACTCTGGCTTTGTTTTCTAGCTACAATGATCTTCTCAGTCAGGCTGAGCTGGAACTCATGTAGGATTTATGGAACTTTAAAATCCATCCAGGGTTTCATTCTTGAAAATAAAAATAGAAAATGTTGATTGTATTGTGTGTTTTAGTGAGTTTGAAACTCCCCGTGTGGCTTTGCTGTAATCTTGTAAAAGTTCTCAGTGTGCTGATGTCGAGATAAATCTTTGATTTCATCATTTGATGGAGCGATAGTCAAATGAGGCTGTGAGGAAAGCGCTGCAGGAGCTGCCGCTCTGTGAGGTTTTCTCCTGCCTTCTGTTTTCTTTCTAATTCCACCAGAAAGTTGGGTTACGGCAGACTTTTCTCCTTTTGCCTCGTTCATATTTTGACGTTGGTTATTAAATGAAGGTGTGGGCTTGCCTCAGACATGTTGCTGCTGTTAATAACTGCTGCCAGACTGAGGCAGTCACTTTCACACTGACCTCCATTTTGTAACAAGAAACTATAAGTGAAAGCAAGTCTGTTCATTACTGAGAAGATTCCTGATGTAGTGGGAGTTTTAAATAGAAATCAAGTTGTCTAAAGGGTTTGCAACATCCTATTATTGGAGGTTTGAAAGGGAACAAGGAAAAAGAGGAAGTAACATCAGCATTTCCCGTGTCCTTGCAAGCATATGGAGTTTCCATGGCTACCGACTGTACATGATGTCAGACGGCGGCCGGTCGTACCACTGCGGAACAGTAAAGCTTCAGAACAGCTGATATCACAGGAGACCTCACTGTAGATCTGTTTGTTTGCAGGACTCTGCGTTGCACTGATGATAATCACCACCGATTCCTCTGGCTTGGCCTTCATGCTGTAAAACGCAGCCTCTGCCTCCCGTCACAGACTCCTCTTTGTTCCCGTTAAACCTGCACCCATTTATCTGCATGCACATTTACATACATATATACACAAATACTGCCTGATGCAGAGATAAAGCAACATTATTCCCCACATAAATGATGATGATGAAGATGATGTTGATGAGGACATTGGGCAGAGATGTGTTCATCGCCACAGTATGAGACCCCAGAGTGGATCTTTGAAGATCTTTAAGACGCAAAAGTTAATTTTGGAAAAAGTTGAGCATGCTTTTATAGCTTCCTGTTTCGACTACGCAACGCTCTTTATTCAGGTGTCTGCAGTAACGCACTTTCCCATCTGCAGCTAGTCCAGAACTCCGCGGAACGACCTTTAACAGGGGCCAGGAAACGTGAACATATCACCCCTATTTTAGCATCTCTGCACTGGCTGCCTGTACGTTTTAGGATAGATTTTAAAATCCTATTGTTTGTTTTTAAATCTTGAAATGGACTGGTCCCACAATACATTTCAGATTGCCTCCAAATTTATACTCCAGCATACACGCTGAGGTCTGGGGACCAGTCCCAGCTGGTGGTCCCAAATATATATATATATATATATATATATATATATTTATATATATCTATATATAAATATATATATATATATATATATACTACTTGCATTATACTCGCTGGAAAAGATGATAATGAGCTCTCAGTCCAGATTTTCTGGTTAATCATTGGATTTTCTTTCACAGAGTACAGCATGTGATGAGGAGGGAGGTTTCATTAAATCCCATTTTTCCTGCGACTTCTCTACTATCAGTTCTTTGACATGATCACCACCAGGAAGCAGGAAGCCGTGTGAATGTGTTTTCTTTTAAAGTAATCCTTACAGATGTTGCATTGTTGCACTATTTTTTTAATGGGGTAAGATTCTATGATTGAGGTAATGGAACTCTGAAATACAAGACAGACCCACCATTAATCAAAGTAAAATATTATGCCAATCTCTAAATTTTCAATGAAAACTCCAACCAATCCTTGGAGCCCACGCCTAGGATTGGCCGAGGGACCTGTCAGACCTTTGCTTCCGAATTAGGAGGCAGAGGGAAGGGGGGGGGGGGGGTACTTTCTGAAATGCAAGATCGGTAAGGGTTGCTCTAATGGGAAAGTAATCACCTCTGTAGACTGTCCTCAGCCTGGACCCCTCAACCCTTATCTATCTATCTGGAGCCCCGAACCTGTACCCTTCAGCATGGACCCCTAAACCTGGACCACTGAACCCGGACCATTAAACCAGGACCTTGAACCTGGAACCCTGATCCTGGACCCCTCAGAGCATGGACCCCTCAACTAACTAACTATCCATCCATCCATCCATCCATCCATCCATCCATCCATCCATCCATCCATCCATCCATCCATCCATCCATCCATCCATCTATCCTATCTATCTGGAGCCCAGAACCTGGACCCTTCAGCATGGACCCCTAAATCTGGACCCTTGAACTTTGACCCCTAAGACCCGGACCCCTTACCCTGGACCCCTGAACCTGGTCACTGAACCTGGACCCCTCAGCATGGACCCTTCAGCCTGGACCCTTGAACCTTGACCCCTAAAATCCACAGTTAGATGTCAGTAATCCTCCAGAACTGCTTTAGGTCGAACTTAATTAATTTGCTCCAATTAGAGCACACTATCAAGTAAACAGCACCCCCCTCCTCTCTCCTAACGGTCTATGCACCGTCCCAAATAAGGTGTAGCCAATCAAAATGAAGTCAACTTGGTCTCCGGGTAAAGCTGCATATCATAACTGGACCCAACAGTTTTACTGAGGAAGTGAGGTCTGGCGTTTCAAAACAATACCCCGCTGTAAAAAATGCCGTTTTTTTCTTCGGAGGTTTGACATATGCAGCAATGCCAACAACATGAACTAGTTTTTACTGCTTTGTCATCACTCCTTTAACATCAAATGGCAATGATTTTACAAACACGTTAACAAACATTTTTTCTTTTAATTTTCTCATCGTTTCATATCTAAAGCTAAAGTCCCTGATAAAAGTGGTGCAGTGATGGGAAGAACAAGCTGCTAGGCTACATTTTCAGGAAACTTGCCTTCAGTACGGGGCTGTTGCTGGGTTTCTGGGTCCATTCGTGAGCCTTAAGTCCACGGGAACAATATGGTGTGTCCTAATATAACCTTTACATAACCTAAATAATGACCTCTTGCTTGTTGCTGCTCAATTTCCTGAGAGCTTTCAAAACCAAAAAGTTGGATTTTTTTGTCACGATTTCAACTTTCCAGCACTTTGTCAAATTATTTTTTATTCTTAACTGGTTTTATTCTTATGATCCATTTTGCTTCCATTATTTATTCTGGAATGATGTAATTCCCTTTGAGGATTAATGAGGTGTCATTTAACTCCCATTTCTAAATGTGATGGTGAAGTTATTTGGGGGACTTTGGTCATAAAAAGAATTTCTCCAACATCTCAGCTGCACCTTTGTCCCCTCTCTTCCTCTATGATCCTGTTAAAGGAGTGATGTCATATCAGTATAAACTATTTCATGTAGCTGATATTGCTGCAGATGTCCATCCTCTAAAGAAAAGAAACTTAACTTTTTTCAGATGGGGATTTTTTTTAATTTTTATTTAGCACACCAGATTTCCCCTCAGATTAAAAGGGTTGGGTACAATAACCAAGCTGACTTAATGTTTGATTGGCTAAAACCTTATTTTGAAAAACTGGGTCAACCTGCCGGTAGCTAGTGGTCAGTTTGTTTGCTAGGTGCTATCTGTTAGAATCATGGGTACTTCACACAGTGAGCTATGTTTATCAGACAAAACAGCATTTAGAAAATAAACTAGCTTGCGGGTAATGACGACGTTGTGGTTGCCTCCTTCAGTGTTGCTGCAGAAGTTGTTTTGTTCAAAACCCCAACTTGAATCCAGCCATGTGCAGACTAGCTCAGCTCTTGCCGGTGTATCAGCTGGATGAAAGAGAGGGGAGGGGGGAGCCTGTTTGCTTGATAGTGTGCTCTAATTGGAAAAATATAAATTACATAGATAACCTACAGAGAATTATGAGCTGCTGTCTAAATCAACCATTTCTGAACAGAGAGATAAAGCTGACAGATCATAAACAGGAACTCTGATACTCACTCTGACATTCACATGACCTCATCGGTGTACAACAGATCATATAATTATACCCCAAAAACCACAGAAAAGTGGCATGGAAAATTTGCAGCCTGTCTGAAGTCTGCTGGGTTCTCTTTGTTTGTGGGAAACAGACTTGAATTTAATGATTTGAAAACCATCAGATACACAAATGAATATAGTAAATATAGAAGAAAAGCAAGATTTATGTTGACACCATGGTGTTCCCTTTGATGTGTAAAAGGTTATGAGATACAGTCGTCCTCAAATTATTCATACCCTCCAATTAAAGAAGGAAAAAAATCAGCTTCCAGTGAAATAAGTTGAAATTGACAAAAGCAATAATAAATAAAAATTCGATAAAAATCACGACATTGATTTTGAATTGTGATTCAACAGAAAATATGAAAAACAAAAACACGAAAAATAAAACAAGTAAACAAGCGTGATGGGGCTCCGAAGCTAAAATGTTGTTGAGCAACACTTGTTGCACCTGTTGACAGATATGTTGGCCTACTCTTAATGGGACAATTTTTTTGTTTGGTTTTTTTTTTTCAAATATTATTTCCAACCACAGTTCACAAGCAATTTTTCATTTCACTAAATTATAATTTTGTGAATTTTTATTTATTATTAGTTTCTTTAGTTTCATCTTATTTGAATTACTGTTGTGAATTTAGCCTCTTCCTTAATTGGAGGGTATGAATAATTTTGAGGACGACTGTAAATGGCCTAAAATGAAAAGACAAGCCGTGCAAATTAACGGGAAAGTCCCCGTTCTTCTGCACATTCAGGAGGGAAGGATGTTTGATGGTGGACATCACGCAGTCTTGGATGGTTTTGATGAGTTTGTGTGCAGCTGCCTCATCCTGCTGCTCCTTTGTGCTTGTGGTCCTGCAGACGGCACCATGGGCTGCGTGGGTTCGAAGAAGGAGCAGGACCCTCTCGGCAAAGGGACGGGAAACGGCGAGCAGCAGAACCGAGCACAGGCGGCCCACTATGTCAAAGACCCCACCTCAGGCAGCAAAGCTGTGAGTAACCATCGTCTGACTCCGTGTTTCTTTAAAAATGCTGTTTAAAAACCTTGTTTACAGATAAGAGGTCAATTATGAAACAGAAAGGTGAAGTGTGTGTCTCCTCTGACTGTTGGGTATTTAAAGCTCCGGCGCTGAGAGAGCAGAGGAGGCCAGACGGCCGCTAAAAGTGACACTGGAAGCATCATTTCCTGGCTGCTGCTGGGTGGAGCGCTGCAGCTAATTTGCATGTGCTGTGAGGAAGTGATGAGGCTACAGGGAGAAGTTTGCTGGGGGCTTTCAGGGGTTAACCACCGGCTGCTACAAAGCCAGATTAGTTCATTTCAGCATCCTTATTCGCCTCATTTAGAGAAAGAAAATATCTTACCAAGACTTTTGTAGCCCACAAGGTTCTTTTTTATGAGCAAAAACTTTTGAATACACAGTATAACACCGTACAACCTGTGGAGCAGATGAGTTTTAAGCAGTTTAGTAATCACCTTTATGATTGGTTGTTTTCAGGCTTATTCAGCCGTTTGCTGCTCAACACTTTAATCCAAATAATATCTGAAGAGTAGAAAAGTGTTACTCAAACTAGGGATGCACCATATAATCGGCCCCCTATCAGTATCGGCCTATATCGGCCTTAAAAGTATTGGTCATCAGCCACCATATTAAACTGATATTAAACCGATCAGGCCGCTTTTTCTGAAGTCTAAAAAACTCCCAAACAACTTCTTCTTCTTCAAAAACTTATTTTTTACAGACTTTAAAACTTTTAAAGACAGTTTATTTTAAGATGTTCTGTGTGAGCAGAGTTCATACACAGTCATTCGTTTAAATACCAAATATTAGGGCTGAGAAAAAATATCGATACACTGAAATATCGCAATATTTTCATTTGCAGATTTCATATTCAGTCAGTCATTTTCTTTCATTGTTCTGTTATGAAATCTTGCGAGATTTCACAAAAACCTGCAAGATTTCGTAACCGAATGATAAAACCGTGCGAGATTTTGTAAGTAGAATAGACCGATACCGCATTTTAAAATATCGATATGCTATCAGCATATGAAAATATCACAATATTTCAGTGAATCTAGATTTTTTTTCCCCACCCCTACCAAATATCCCCTGTTTTGTTTTTTGTTTTTTCTCAGGGAGAAGAGAATCCAGGTCCCTCTCTAGGATATAACTCACATACTGTATCCTATCAGTTTTGTCTGAACAACTGTCATTAGGTTTGACTCGTTCTACAAAACACAAATTGAGGTATTTTTTTTTCATTTTGGACAAGGAATGAATATTACATAATTCATTTTTCAGCTTTAATATCGATATCGGTTATCGGCCATATGAGTTTTAAAATATCAGATATCGGCCAAAATTCCAATATCGTGCATCCCAACTCAAACTTCTATTCATGTTTTGAAGGAAGTACTGAAAATCTTGAATTTGGTGAATTTATAAGCGATAGATCTGAGTGATAATTAACAGCAATAACAGGGTTCCCTCTCCTCTCTTGAAAAGTTTTTCCAGGACTTTCCAGGACATTTTCTCTCATGTACTTTTGCCTCAAAATGTTTTTATATGTTCAATAAATCACCTAAACAATTTTCTTTAGTTCATTCGTTACCTCGAGTTTACTTTGTGCATCTGACACCTGCATTGTTAAAGTAAAAATTAAAATCACTTCAAAAATAAATCAAAATCTAAACATCAGAGTCAAATCCTATTCTGCAGAGCAATGTCATTTAAATTAAAATGTTCCTCTAAATAATTCTCAGTTATTGCAGCTTCTTGACTCTCATGCAGTGTTTTTGCTAGAGAACGGCTCAGAGGGAAGACGCAGTGTGATTGGTTGGTAGCGTCACATGGGGCGCTGTGCCGGCTAGAAGCAGAGAAGCTGCAGCTCCGTGTTGTTTGTTAAAGGCAGCTGGAAACATTCATACATGCAGAAATGTTGAACCTGTTTGTATTCACCCACACAGCAGAGAGAAGCAGAGGGAGGGAAAATCATTTTCCAGGACAGCTCCAGCTTTTCCAGGGCATTTTACTTTTTTTCCTCATTTTTCACGTGTTTTCCGTTAATGGAAAATTGGTCAGTCATTTTCCAGGTTTTCAGCATGCGTGGGAACCCTGAATAATTATCAATGTGTTGGAGTTAAAATTGTGATATTTATCCTTTTAAACATATAAATAAATATCTGCACTCAAAGAAATGATTCAGGGTAAACTCAGTTAAGTTGAGGGCAGTTTTTCCATCCAATAAATATAGTCGTCCTCAAAATTATTCATACCCTCCAATTAAAGAAAAGGCTAAATTCACAATTGTAATTCAAATAACATAGACATAACTTCATCGCTTTCCTCTCTGTTTTCATATATTTGTACAAACTTATATGCTCACATCTGACTAGCCGCATGGCCTCCAGAGTGTCATACGTGTGATATACATGTTTTTGTGACGATCTCATAATATACTTTTATATGATGTTATTCATGTTTATCATGCAACGTTTTATTAGGTTCAGTCCTTTAAAGGCAGGTGGATTTGCTTTAGTTATTAGATAAATAAACCAAAAATGAGATCATCACGCTAATACAGTGTTGAAATATTAATGGGCCCTGGACCAGTTTGGACTGAAAACTTGGGTCAAAAGGTTGAGGACCCCTGCACTTCACCACACGCCCCTGTCTTGCAGGCTGCAGACAGACTTCTCATTAATTACAGCAAGGTTTGCATTACCAATGCTTGAAATATATGATGGCAAAGAGAGTGGAGGGATTACTTGAACTCATGGTGCAGAAAAGAACAGAGGGTACCACAATGCGTGATGGGAAATGTGTAAATAAGCCCATCAAACTCATTAAATTAGAGTTGATGGATCCGAGAATATTTGCTATGAAATCATTTTACTTTATGTCCATGAAAAATATATGTATTATATTTAACTGCTTAAGTTGTGTAAAATGAATGAAATTGAATCAGCATGAATCCGTTTTTTGAGTGTACAAAAAACCGCTTTACGTAAAAATGAGGAAGAGTGTGGTATGAAGTGCTGAAACAGTAAAAGTGTGACAGCGTTTAAAGAAGGAAAGAAACACCCAGTTCCACTATTTACAGCCACCAGTGATAGGAAGCCGTTTCCCAGTCATGAGAGCAGAAGGACGCCGCGCCGCGCTGGCTGATCTGCGGGCAGTTTGCATACTGGCTAGACTTTGATCTGTGGCATGGCTGAAGGGGGTGGGGGGGGTCCTGCGGCTACTGCTTCCTGTGTGCTACTTGGCTTGTGTGTGTGTGTGAGTGCATGTTTTTGTTTTTGCTACATTGTGGGGACCATTTTCCGTATTTTTACCATCACCGTGAGGATTTGCTTTCCCCGGTCCCCACCGGTCCAAACCAAGATTAGGTTTTAGAGTTTAGGTTGAAATTAGGTTTTGTTAGGGTTAGGACAAGGGCTAGGGAATGCATTATGTCAATGAATGTCCTCACAAAGAAAGATGAACAAGAATGTGTGTGTGTGTGTGTGGTTCCTCCGGCTACTGCTTCCTGTGTGCTGACTGTGACATCTCTCCACCTCAGTGAAGAAAGAGGAAGTAGAAGCAGAACCAGAAAGTTCAGGCTGGAGACGTGTTGCCAAAAAGACTTTTCTACTTCTACATACTGTATTGTCTCACCAGCGTGTACTTTTACAGACATCATGTCCATCTGGCTTTAAATAGCAGCTGATGTTTCGTTTTGGTCGCTACAGAATGAAATGAAAGCTTTCAGCCCACCCTCAAACCTCAGCTGAAGTCAGCAGCTCATCTCCATCTTTGATACGAAGCAATTTTCTTGAGCACTAGAAGTGGTTTGTTATTCTGTTAATGTTCTTGATATTTATTAGACTCTGCAGAAGCTGTAAAAACTCACAACTTACAGTTGTGTGAAAAAGTATTTGCCTCCTTCCTGATTTCTTTTTTTGCATGTTAGTCACACTTATATGTTTTAGATCATCAAACAAATTTAAATGTGAGGCAAAGATAACACAAGTAAACACAAAATGCAGTTTTTAAAATAAGGTTTCTATTAGTAAGGAGGGGGGATCCAAACCTCCATGGTCCTGTGTGAAAAAGTGATTGCCCCCTAAACCTAATAACTGGGTGTTCCACCTTAGCAGCAACAACTGCAATCAAGCGTTTGTGATAACTGGCAGTGAGTCTTCTACAGCGCTGTGGAGGAATTTTGTTCCACTCATCTTTGCAGAATTGTTGTAATTCAGCCACATTGGAGGCTTTTCCAGCATGAACCGCCTTTTTTAAGGTCATGCCACAGCATCTCAATGGGATTCAGGTGGGGACTTTGACTAGGCCACTCCAAAGTCTTCATGTTGTTGTTCTTAAGCCATTCAGAGGTGGACTTGCTGGTGTGTTCTGGATCATTGTTCTGCTGCAGAACCCAAGTGCGCTTCAGCTTGAGGTCACCAACAGATGGCCGGACGTTCTCCTTCAGGATTTTTGGTAGGAGCAGAATTCATGGTTCCATTTACCACAGCAAGTCTTCCAGGTCCTGAAGCAGCAAAACAGCCCCAGACCATCACACTAAAACCACCATATTTTACTGTTGGTATGATGTTCCTTTTCTGAAATGCCGTGTTACTTTTACGCCAGATGTAATGGGACATACACCTTCCAGAAAGTTCCACTTTTGTCTCGTCAGTCCACAGAGTATTTTCCCAAAAGTCTTGTGGATCATCAAGATGCTTTCTGGCTAAACTGAGACGAGCCTTTATGTTCTTTTTGCTCAGCAGTGGTTTTGGTCTTGGATCTCTGCCATGCAGCCATTTTTGCCCCCCAGTCTCTTTTTGATGGGGGAGTCATGAACACTGACCTTCATTGAGGCAAGTGAGGCCTGCAGTTCTTGGATGTTGTTCTGGGGTCTTTGGTGACCTCTTGGATGAGTCGTCGCTGTGCTCTTGGGGTCATTTTGGTCGGCCGGCCCCTCCTGGGAAGGTTCACCACTGTTTCATGTTTTCACCATTTGTGGATAATGGCTCTCACTGTGGTTCTCTGGAGTCCCAAAGCTTTAGAAATGGCTTTGGAACCTTTTCCAGACTGATAGATCTCAGTTACTTTGTTTCTCATTTTTTCCTGAATTTCTTTGGATCGCAGCATGATGTCTAGCTTTTGAGGATCTTTTGGTCTACTTCACTTTGTCAGGCAGGTCCTATTTAAGGGATTTCTGATGGAGAACAGGTGTGACAGTAAACAGGCCTGGGTGTAAATAGAGACATTGAACTCAGCTTTCCAAAGATGTGATAAACCACAGTTAATTTATGTTTTAACACACACAGGGCCATGTAGGTTTGATTTTTCCCTCCTTACTAAAACAAAATCTTCATTTAAAAACGGCATATTCTGTTTACTTGTATTGTCTAATATTTAAATTTGTTTGAGGATCTGAAGCACAAGTGTGACAAACATGCAACAAAAAAATAAGAAATCAGGAAGGGGGGCAAACACTTTTTCACACAACTGCATGTTCTCCTCAGGACCACACAGCAAGCTGGTCAAACATTAAGCATGCTTTTCTCCCCCCCCTTCCCTCCCTCGTGTACTCTTATAATAGTGTCTGTGTGCTTCTGCTAGAAAACCAGCCACACGGCACCGGAACCACACCCTAGACCATCCAGAGCTGAGTCTGTTCCTCAGATGCTATGATGGTGTCCCAGAGTCTGTGTGGATGTGTACAAAGTCATCCTCACTGACTCCTCCTAAAGAAACACCACCAAAAATAAGTGTTAATCACGACTTTTTCTCCACAGGCCAAAACACCCTCCAATGCAAACTCTTCAGATGGTGAGTAGCTTTCCTGTATCACCCTCCACTGTAACATTTCCCAGCAGACCCACACCGAGGTCAGGCATTCGTCTCGAGCATTAGGGTCAGAGTAGCGTAGGCTAGAGCGGTTAGCTGCAGAAAAACTGTGTCTTTAAGCATAAAAGAGGAAGGAGAGTCAGTGTGAGGATGGAGCGATAACTTTTCTCACCACACAACGGCCCTGCTGCTGCTATCACAAGAATACCAGGAAGTCAGTCACATAGTCAAAAGTGGTCAAAAATGATTAACCCAATAGACAAGCAGTTTAGTTTAAAGCTAAATAATCATGTTCATTCCCTCATTTGTGACAAAAAAAAAATCCTTGAAGGTGCTTCTTTCATGTTATTGTGCAAAAAGAGTCCTGTTTTCCACTTCATCCTTCTGCAGCGGGTGAGAGCATCGCCATGGCCCTGTACGACTACGAGGCCATTCACGAGGGAGACCTGGGCTTCAAGAAGGGAGATAAGCTCAGAATCTTAGAGGAGTAAGTAAACGATCGGCCGCCGGAGCTAAAGCTTGCTGATCAAAGTGTCTTTAACGCCCCTTTGTCTCCTCAGATCGGGTGAGTGGTGGAGAGCCATGTTGATCAGCTCAGGGAAGGAAGGTTACATCCCCAGTAATTACGTAGCCAAGGATACTCTGGAGGCTGAGGAGTGAGTGCGCCCTTCCAAAGACACATCAATAAGAAAGCAAAGCAAAGCGGCCCGGTGGAAATGTCGGAGCCTTTAGCAGCTTTCTGGACCAACCGCTGTGTTTCCTGTTGCTTAGGTGGTTCTTTAAAGGCGTGAGCAGGAAAGATGCTGAAAGGCAGCTCCTGGCCCCCGGGAACCGAGTCGGATCCTTCATGATCCGAGACAGTGAGACCACCAAGGGTGAGTAAAACAAAAGCAGGTGACCCTGGAGGTAATGATGAAGAGACACTAGCTGCTAATTTAAACACACTATAGATGCACAAGGGGAAAATATCATGCACCTTGTTAAAGGAACTCGAAACAACAGCGTGAGGGTGAATGGGATGAACATTAACTACTCAGCAAAGCTCATTTCTTTGTATAATGTGAGAGCTGTCTGTAATAGAGAATAGAGACTGAGCTAGCTCCTACCCGCTACTGAGTTCAGTTAGTAGAACTATATATATTACGTTTATATATATACATAATACATAACCCCCCCCCCCCCCCCCCCCCCCCCCCCCCCCCCCCCCCCCCCCCCCCCCCCCCCCCCCCCCCCCCCCCCCCCCCCCCCCCCCCCCCCCCCCCCCCCCCCCCCCCCCCCCCCCCCCCCCCCCCCCCCCCCCCCCCCCCCCCCCCCCCCCCCCCCCCCCCCCCCCCCCCCCCCCCCCCCCCCCCCCCCCCCCCCCCCCCCCCCCCCCCCCCCCCCCCCCCCCCCCCCCCCCCCCCCCCCCCCCCCCCCCCCCCCCCCCCCCCCCCCCCCCCCCCCCCCCCCCCCCCCCCCCCCCCCCCCCCCCCCCCCCCCCCCCCCCCCCCCCCCCCCCCCCCCCCCCCCCCCCCCCCCCCCCCCCCCCCCCCCCCCCCCCCCCCCCCCCCCCCCCCCCCCCCCCCCCCCCCCTACATAATACATATACATAATATATATATTATATACACATCTATATATATAGAGTTCTTTTCCAAAACGAGTTAACCACCATTTAGAAAAAACAGAGTTAACTGCTTTTCATCGCTGTCTGGTACAAACCTCCTATCTCCATTTGACATAATTGAAACCCTCTACATTATGTGAGTGTGATTTGGAAAAAAAAAATTAAAAGTAAATGAAGACTTTCTTTGCAGAAGCAGTTAACTCTGTTTTTTCTGAATGGTGGTTAACTCGTTTTGGAAAAGAACTCTTCATTATGTATATATTTATTTCATTAATCCCAATTAGAGTGCCAATTAGGAAACTCATTCTCTGCATTTAACCCATCTCAGGCTAAACCTGAGAGCAGTAGGCTGCTAATTAAGGCACCTGGGGAGCAGTTGGTGGGGGTTGAGGACCTTGCTCAGGGGTCCATGGTGGTTCACCTGAGTGCCGTGTCGGGGACTCAAGTCCGGGTCTGCCACACCAAAACCTGTGACAATACTAGGCTACCCACTCCCCCAATTATTATTAGTTATATTACAAATATTAATAATATAATAACATAATATAATAATAATGTATAACATAGTGATAAATTATAATAATAATAATAATAATAATAATAATAGATTTTATGTCTGGGTGCCTTTCATGATACTCAAGGTCACCTTACAATAAAAGATAAATATAAGATACATAAGATGAAATAAGATAAAATACTGTAAAGTCACATTACATTGAAATGGTAAAATACAATAAGGTAAAGACCCATATCAGAACTTTTATCAGTTTTCTCAGTGACCCCCTATCGACTGCTAAACTTCATCATCTTCATCCTACCTGTTCTGTGATTCCCTCCAGCCAGTAAGAGACAGTCTTGTTCTGTCCCTTCCTCTCTTTCTTTCCTCTCTTCCTCCAGTAATGTTTCCTTGCGTTTCTCCCAGTTTCTCCCACTAGGAGGACAGTTCACCCACTGTCCTCCTTAGTGTCTCACAGACAGACAGCCAGCATCAATCCCTGTCCTCCTTAGTAGCTGCATTTACATGGAGCAATTCTGATCTGATTAAACTCCAATCAGAACAAAAATGCGTCATGTGAACATGTCAGCTGATCCGATCGGCCTCGATCGGAATGAATTTTCAATCCGATTGAGAGGGCTGGCTTAAACCGTTTTATGATAAGATCAGCAGGAAAAAATGAGCATATAAACACTCATTCCGATCATTTATGAGGAATATTGTCTCTGTGCATGCTTGAACCACGTGGGGGTTGCGTGACGTAGCAGATTAAGGGAGGATGACGAAAGCAAAGCAAAACATTTTGTTAGAAACTTAAAGAGTTCAGGATTATTGAGAATGTTGACAGTCCAAAGATTATTTTAAAAAAAAGAAAACCCCTCTTCTTCTGAACTCAGAGCCATTTCACATGTAAAAAGCATTATGAACGTATACATCTGCCCATCAAATAAATACAACCAATCAGATCCCTTTTCTGACCGTCCATGTAAACACATGGACATATATAAATATATATATCATTGTTTATATTTATAATTGTGTATCCCTCAGCCCTGAACTAATGCAAAAAGCTTTACTTTTAGTTCATTTAAATTCAGCCTTATTTGTACGGTGCCAATTTCTCGGCACACTTGCTTCAAGGTACTTTTAAAGATACAGTCCTAGTCACTCCAATTATAATCCTAATTAAACTAAATTACAAGATGACCTACATCAGTCAGTGTATGATAGCTTTCTTCATATAAAAACTGACTAATTTCAGTGTTTTCATGGCTGATAACATTGTTTTCATTCATTTTTTTCACTATTATCAAAAATGATTCAAGAATAATCTATTTTCCGTCTCATTTTGCTGTTTTATTGGATTTATACTGACAAAGTTTTCATTTCATGTTGTCAGTGTTTGAGTATGAGACTGTTTCCAGCGTGAAAGGTTTATATGAATAACCCTCATTTCCCTCTCTGGGTGTCATTGAAGTCTATGAACAATAATCTATTTGGTCATTTTGATTGGAGAACTTATTTTTATTGCTCTGTTCTGGTCAGTTTCCACTAGAATAAGCATCTTTAGAAAAAGATGAATTGCAATTATGTAATTCAAAGAATTGCATTTGTAATCCTTTCATTTAAATAAAAGTGCAGAGTCATTTAAAACTGAAAGTTTAGTTAGATAATATCTGAATCTGCGTTAGAAATCGTCATGAATGATTAATGTGTTTGTCTTTGAACACAGGCAGCTACTCTCTGTCCGTCAGGGACATGGACGCACATTCTGGTGACACGGTTAAACATTATAAAATCCGAACGCTGGACAACGGAGGATTCTACATCTCTCCTCGCATCACCTTCAGCACCCTGCAAGAGCTGGTCGGCCATTACAAGAGTAAGTAGCATCAGAGGAGCAGTGTTCTGGTTGCTGGGGGGGGGGGGGGGGGGGGACTTCAACACGTTGCCTCTGTGATGTAGCGTTATTGTTCCATTATTCTCACTGTTAATACCAAGCAGGGCGTCCTTAACGTCTCAGTCTACTGAAAACTGCTGACTCAGTTCAGACCCAAACTTGAACATTGTGCGTGTAGCGGTGCACAGCGGCCTCTGCTGTCCAACTGGAAAACCTTCATCTGAATCCAGTGAGGTCATTATGACTGACTTCATTCCTCTATTACAGGGGTGCCCAAACTTTTTGCCTTCAAAAGCCAAAACAAAAACGTACCAGTGTGTCATGGGCCGAACAGCAATTTTAAGGATGAAACTCAAATAATGTAAAGGAAAGTGAATGTGATCATTGTTTAATATTTAAATAAATGTTTTCTTTTTCATCAGTGACGACACGTTACATTAAAAAAAACACCAAAATGGCAAATTAAGAATAAAACCATAGTTAGAAGGAGAGTAATCAATAATTGCAGTGAAACACTACAATGAAAAAAAACTGCCATCAAATATAAAGCAAAATATCAACAACAACAAACAGTCTTTTTACAACAAGGCAAACTGCTGATACTAATGAGTCTGCCTCTTAAAGTTATGTTGTACCTGTTTACTGACAAGGTGAGCATGTTGTGGAGGTGTGAGTCAGTCAGGTTACTTCTGAATCTGGAAGTATATTCATAGATATTTATATGAATTTAACATATATTTAGGGAAAAATTGAGTAATATGAAAATAGAAAACACAAATGTGAAATGCACCAAATGTGTCCATTTTATTTTTTACTATTTATCTTTAAGACTGCTTTAATGTCAGTCGGCCATTTTCTGCCAACACAGAAAGACAGACAACCATTCACCCCTAGGGACAATTTAAAGTGATCAATTAACCTAACATCATGTCTTTGGATGGTGGGAGGAAGCCGGAGTACCCGGAGAGAATCCACGCATACACGGGGAGAACATGCAAACTCCACGCCGGAAGTGTGGGCCTTCCTACCCACATTGGAAGGCCACAGTTGGAGTTGTTTGAACCCCCTCCCCAGCCGGGAATTGAACCAGTGACCTTCTTAGAGTGAGGCTGCGGTGCTAGCCACCATGCCACCATGCAGCCCCTGGTTTGATGTCTCATTTCTAAATGCCTTTAAAGGTATAGTACACCCACAGAATGACGTTCCTTCATTTCCTGCTCACCCTCATGCTGAGCAAGACTCTGGAGCACTTTAATGTCTCAAATGCAGCCAGAAATCTGACAGGTTTTCGTTCTCCCCCAACTTCTACTGTTTAAGCTATAAATATATATTAAATGACGTCGTTTGGAGTAAATTATGGACACTACTCACTCAGGACACTTGGATTACATTGGACGAGCAGTATGGAAGAATATTGACAAGTTTTTGTGGACTTTTATGGACCTTTTTGATTCAATCGTCGGTGAACTCCATTATATGAAAGTTGGGGGAAACAAAAACCTGTCCGATCTCCGGCTGCATTTCAGATATTAAAAAAGTGCTCCAGAGTCTTGCGCAGCATGAGGGTGAGTAGAAAATTAAGCCACATCTTTCCGTGGGTGTACTATTCCTTTAATCTTTCCATGTTGATATTGTAGTGGTTCCTGTGGGTGTTTCTTGGTAGATAAGCTTATTTACATATTTCACACCACGCTTTGCGGGACCCTCTAGATACTAGATACTAGATATGGCACCTTGATGAAAGTTATAAATAATGATAAAAGAAAAATAAAATTGATAATTGCTAGATATAAATTGATATTCAAGCTATGAGCACAGAAACAAACCAACCGTGAATTAAAAAGTACGGGCATTATGTTGAGGTGTTGACTTGATAAGTATGATGGTATTATGTTATCTGATCTGGGGGTGGCGGGCCCAGTTTCCCACAAGTCCCACTTTGGGAACCAGTGCTCCATTACCTTTCATAATGCTTCATCATATCCCCCAAAATAATTATTTTTTCTATATTCAAGATATGATGCAAATTAACATCAAATACATCAAATAAATGATGAAATCCTTCCTTTGTTGCTCTCAGAGCAGGGAGATGGCCTCTGTCAAACCCTGACTGTCCCGTGTCTGAGCCCCAAACCGGAGAAACCATGGGAGAAGGATGCCTGGGAAATCCCAAGATCGTCACTCAAACTGGAGAAGAGGCTCGGTGCCGGCCAGTTCGGAGAAGTCTGGATGGGTGAGATAGACTTCGTGATAGGATCCGGCTGTTAGCAGAAGAGAATAAAGTTGGTAACTCCTCCTCGAATCACTTTTGTTTTAAGCTACCTACAATAAGCACACCAAGGTGGCGGTGAAAACGATGAAGCCAGGCAGCATGTCCGTGGAGGCTTTCATGATGGAGGCCAACCTGATGAAGAGTCTCCAGCACGACAAACTGGTTCGCCTCAACGCTGTGGTCACCAAAGAGGAACCCATCTATATCATCACTGAGTACATGGAAAAAGGTATGCTGAGTGTCAGTTCAAACTGAATCACATCTGCACTTCAGCAGAGCCGAAAATCATTGATTAAAATGAAAAATGAATGGCAACGACACAAACCTTGATTGGATCATCTTAATGTCCGTCTCAGTTCCTCTGCTCATGTTGAGATCTGCGTGTGCAGCTGTGTGACGTGGTTTATTTTTATGCCTGCAGGTAGTTTATTAGACTTCTTAAAGAGTGATGAAGGGAACCGCGTCCAGCTCCCGAAGCTCATCGACTTCTCTGCTCAGGTGAGAATTTGTTGATAAGTGACAGTTGTGGATGATTATCACCAGATCCTCCGGTTCGTTGGCTGTGGGTGAAGTCTTTGTGGTTATACATATGAGTTTCTGATTGTTTCTAACCTTTCTATATTAGTATGGTTTTCTAAAACTGTACATCCTGTTCAAAGATAATAGATTTTATGCTTATCAAGTCCTACTGATCCCAAAGGGAAATGAAAAATGCATTAAAAAACTTAAAACTTGCTTTCAATGACGTACGTAACATGGCTGCCTCGCGTATTTCTGTTTGTGTGCATCCTCAAAAATTAAAACTACGCATAGGGGCAGTATTGGGGCCAATTTTACCAGATGTGAAGTCACAGAGCTGATAATGGTGAAAATGACAGAAAGCTTCAGAGACAAGACACAGCGGCCCTCATTTATCATCAAACAATTGTACAACGAAAATCTGTGTGTACAGCCATTTCCACGCAAGACTCGGCATCTACCAATTTGGACGTGATCATAGGATACGGTCAAATCTCCCAACAGCTCTGAGTTCATGTACGCAAGTTTGAGTCAGTGAGAGTCTGCAGCACAGCAGAGCATGAAAATATTTATTAATCAAACCACAAACCGTCTTTTAATCCTAAGTATTCGTACACCACCCGAAACCACGCCTGCAGAGCGCAGGAACGTGCGCGCTGGAGCAGGTTGGCCGATAACAGCTGAGTGGATAGCTTGTTAGCTTGCTAGTAAACAGCTGAGGAACCACGTTTCTAAAAGATTTAATTCACTCACCTCCAACTCCTTCTCCAGTGTAAAAAGTTCACACTGCAAATGTCAACGCCTCCAAGACTTAATCCTTATCTGTTGTTTTGTTTTGTTTTGGTTTTTGGTGCAGCAGCAGTTAGCAGTCCGTAAGCTACAGTATATTTGTTTACAGTGCACGGCACACAGGGGGGTCACTTGGGGGATGGTTTGAGGGGGAGGGACAGACGAGACATAGAGACATTGATTCATTCCTTCTATATGTTGCAGATTAACAATTCCTGAAAATAATAAACCATTAAAGTTACAGATTTTTTTCTGTTAAATAGAAAACAACAAATTTCAAAATGTTAATATCTGAAGCAATTATGAACACTGAGCATTATGTTTATGCTCTTTGCTTGCAGTGATTAAACTTTCCTGCACATCAGAAGCTGTTCACCAGGAACAGTGAACGCTTTAACTTTGCCATCAAACCCATGTGGGTGCTCGATATTCTCCGTGGGTGCTCGGGCTCCAAAACGAGCGCCTTTGTTTACGAGTGTCAACTTCATCAGCCTACGGTAGCGTTAGCATCACGTTTGCGGTTCATTTATTCAACTTGTAACATCTAAAGCAGCTTGTCAGCAGCTACCACAGGGCCGCTACCTTTCCTCTCTCTGGACTCCACATGTAGCTTGACAGGTGGTCCCGAGGTTTACCTGCCGGCAGGTCTCGCCTCTCCCCATTGCCGCATTCTGCACCTTGCATTCACATGCACCACAGCGAATGTTTGACAGCAGAGTCTCCAACCCCACTGCCTGCAGGAGGCGGTCATGTGGCTTCGAGTAAAAAATTCTGACGTATCGTGGGAGGCCGGCTGGTCACAATCTTTACCATTGGCAAAATTTATATCGTTTCTACCATATACTGTTTATACTGCCCATAGTCGTTATAATTAAACGTATTGTAGCATGTTTTAGACTTAATTGAAAACCAAACTAGACTAATTAACAATAAAACAAAGAAAATAATGACAGGTTTTGCTTTTTATTTCTGCTAGGGTGTCTTTTTTCCGTTTTTGCCTCTCCTAGGACATTGTTCCACTCTGCTGCAGCCTCCATTGGAATTATACGTACCAGGCCTGTTATGCAAATTAGAAGATGATGTCATCTAGGGACTAATAATTACTTTTCAGGCAGCCAATAGCAACTTTTCTCACTTGGGAGTTGGCAACAGTGGTTCCTTTAATATGCTCCATAGTGGAGTAAAAAGCCTAGTACACAAGCACAAGAGACAGTTTTCTTGACTTTTTTCTTTTTTAAGACAAATTGTTTTAGTTGTGCTTACCTTGAAGTAACAGCTGAAACTGTCAACATAAGAGCAGCTAAAACAATTTGTCTTAAAAAAAGAAAAAAGTCAAGAAAATTATCGTACTGAAGAAGAACATCCTGAATCAACAAGAGACAGTTACCTCACGGCTAGCAGATTAGCAGGGACAGTTACCCCTGCTGAAAAAAACAGCTAAGACCAGCTTAAGCTGGTCAAGCTGGTTTCAGCTGGTCAAGCTGGTAACTGGTTTTAGCTGGTCAGACTTGGCTGGTCAGTCTTTGCTGGTACGGCTGGTCTTAGCTGGTTTTGCTGGTCTAGCTGGTCTTAGCTGGTCAAGTCTTTGCTGGTCTTTGCTGGCCAAGCTGGCCTGAGCTGGTTCTGGCTGGTCTTGGCTGTTTTTTTCAGCAGGGACCTCACTGCTAGCACATTAGCAGGGACAACCTCACTGCTAGCAGATTAGCAAACAGTACCCTCATCACTACTGACACATCATTCTGTTAACTAGTCTACGATGACCAGACAGTCCTCCATATTCACTGATCAACGAGTTAGCCTTCCTTCTTTCTTTTAGCCCTACACTAACCAACTGTTGTGTTGAAATGGTCACATAACCAGCAAGAACTACCAGAAGGGTCATGAGTTACAGCAGAAATTTTCATTGCCAGTGAATTTTGCTTGAAAGCCATGTTTTGCTTCTTTTACACTGGTTGTTTTCTCTAGATTGCAGAGGGCATGGCTTACATTGAGCAGAAGAACTACATCCACAGAGACCTGAGAGCCGCCAACATCCTGGTCAATAAGGCTTTAGTCTGCAAAATTGCTGACTTTGGCCTCGCTCGTATCATTGAGGACAACGAGTACACAGCCAGAGAAGGTACGACTCACTGATGTGCGCCGAGGTGGGGAACTGATTACCCAAGAACAGACCAAACGAGCAACCATGAGCAGTTCAGGAGAAACAACTTCTCTGCTACTGACATATGATGCTGTACCATGAGTAAAAAAAGAAGTAAAGTGAACTTCCTATATGAATGAACGATAAATATGCCAGATCTGAGTTTCAGCAGATGTGTGACAGATAGGAGAGTTTCTGTGGGAGTTGACTCATGTCTACACAACAGTGGCAACATTACTGAAAGCACTGAGTTTTCTGTTTTACTCCATAACCAGGAGCCAAATTCCCCATCAAATGGACAGCTCCGGAAGCCATCAACTACGGCTCTTTCACAATCAAATCTGACGTCTGGTCCTTTGGTATCCTGCTGACAGAGATTATCAGCTATGGACGCACACCATACCCAGGTAAGCAGACCTGCAATTTCAGGTCCAGTTCTCTTACTCTTAAGGGTGCGTTCACACTCGATCCAATTCCACGGATAGTCCGCTTTGTTTGGTGCAGTCAACACCAACCTTACTCTGGTGTGCACCAAGGAAGCGGACTCTGGTCCTCCTGAAAGCTGGGGGTCTCGGTTAATTTGCAAATGGACTATCGGACTATCCAGCGCAACTAAAGGAAGTAACGTTTGTTGACCACAATAAAGCGGTAGATTATTGTTTGGGTCGGAGGGAAAACAAAGCAAACAGCGTGTTTTTGAAGAAACTGAGGTCAAAACAACAATGAAAAACAACTGGAACATGTGTAGACAAAGATGGAGGGATAAGAAGAAGCAGAAAGATTTCCACTTTTATCACGGAGTCTGTTTTTCTTCTTCTTCTTGCTTTTTCATCAATGAGTGGTTGTATTGGGGAGCATCGCCCCTAACAGGCAGTTGTTTAACTACGGTGGTTTAACCAGGTGGTTTGGTCCTCTTCAGTTACTGCAGTTTGAACTAGGGATGGATGATATGTTATTGTGTGCAATATATATTCAACAAAGAAATTCCCCATGGTAATAATTTGTCATCTCAGGATAAAAACGATAAATTCAGTTTATTAGGTTATTTATATATAGTTAATTTTGCTGTTTGCACCGTTTGAATAAATGTAAAAATTTTTCTCATATTTCAGACATGCTTGTTTGGTGTCACTACACACTCAAAAATAGAGGTACCAATTTGTACTTAAAAGGGTACAAAGCTTGTCACTTGTCGCCTTTTCAAGCTGTATGAGTTAATAAAGTACAATTAAACCAATTAAAAATGATGAATAAAAGTCAATAAAATAGAGATTATGACAACAATCAAACATGCTAATAATAAATGAATAATAATTATATAAATATTAGGCCAAACACATATGTAATTATATATAGGCCTATTTATTACTAATATTACTATGATTATTACGAAAATATAATAATATAGTAATATAATAATAATAATATAATAACTGATTAATCCAGGTGTGCCTGACCTCAGTAACTGGTCAGACACACCTGGATTAATCAGTTCATCCAATAATGAAAGACAGGAAACAAAGGAGCTACCTTAAGTTCAGGAAGTAGTGGAGTTGTGCATAGAGCCCATTGGACCGAGTCTTGGACTATCCTGGTGTGAATGCACTCTAAGTGAATACAATGCTGTTGTTCTGTAGTACTGGATGAATATTACTCATCATAGAAAGTCGGGCAGTCAAGCAGTGATCACATGATTGAGAGGCCAATGAACACCTCAGCAAGGTTCAGATCAAATATTCAAAAAATAGTACACCCACAGAATGATGTTCCTTCATCTTCTCCTCACCCTCATGCTGAGCAAGACTCTGGAGCACTTTTTTAATATCTCAAATGCAGCTGGAGATTCGGGGGGGGGGGGGGGTCATTATCCACCGACTTTCATATAATGGAGTTCACCGGTGACTGAACCAAAAAGGTCCATAAATGTCCACAAAAACTTGTCAATATTCCTCCATACTGCTCGTCCAATGTAATCCAAGTGTCCTGAGTGGGTAGCATCCATAATTTACTAGAAACGTGGTACATCTAGCTGCTGCAAAGCACGCCCCTGCAAGTTCACGACACTACGGAAATTATGGACACTACCCACTCAGGACACTTGGATTACATTGGACGAGCAGTTTGGAGGAATATTGACAAGTTTTTGTGGACTTTTATGGACCTTTTTGAACTTCATTATATGAAAGTTGGGGAAAAATGAAAACCTGTCTGATCTCTGGCTGCATTTGAGATATTAAAAAAGTGCTCCAGTCTTGCTCACCATGAGGGTGAGTAGAAAATGAAGGACCATCATTCTGTGGGTGTACTATTCCTTTAAAGGCAAACTTAGAGAGGTTGTTCAGAAAACAAAATGAGACATTTCTCAGCTGGGTTTAATGAAGACATCCATGCTCTTCTTGCACGCTCGTCTTCAGGAATGACCAACCCAGAGGTGATCCGTTCCCTGGAGAAGGGCTACCGAATGCAGCGCCTGGACAGCTGTCCCACCGAACTCTATGAAATCATGCTGGAGTGCTGGAAGAACAAACCCGAGGATCGTCCAACCTTTGATTATCTGCAGAGTGTCCTGGAGGATTTCTACACAGCCACAGAGAGCCAATATCAGCAGCAGCCTTGAGACGTGTGTTATAGTGCTGTTTTATTCATATACTGTGACAACAGGTCCAGTTTCTGCACGCAGCAGAGCGGTTCAGGACACACACACACAATGTTTATTCACCATTCTATGTCTTCCTCTATCTCTCTCTCTTATTCACACACTTACACAACACAAAAAGGGACTGTGCAAAAATTACAGTGGAGCATAATTTTTTATTCTTTAAGAAACTAAGTCTGCTCTAACACTTTCAATAATTCCTATATAAATATATCCATACCCGGCTTCAGCGTCTCGATGAGGTCCCTTCATTGTTCTTTAAGAAATGTAAATAGTTGTGACAGTGTGGCGTCCTTTCACTATGCCTCTGATTAGTCATGCGCCCTGGCTACTTGGCCACAGGGATGTCACTTTGACTGACTGGTAAGCGCGCACGACTCTGTCCCAGGAGTCTGGGGATTAAATCCCTCATTGCGTACCTTGCCACATTTGGCGTTGTCGGCAGGATCAATGTGACACTGGCAACCAGTCCATGGATTTGTGATTGGTGGCAGCCTGTGCAGAGGCTGGTGTCGGTGCCAGATCAGCTCGGGGGCCAGCGCTGGATGATAATGTCACCCTACGGCAGCTACGCTACGGCAACTGACCTTGGGTGGAGGGAGAGAGTAAGGATTTGATGTGATGTCTGTAATATTTTAGGACTCAAGATTTTCATAAATGCACATAGCCGATTTTTGCTGACCACTTCAGCCATTTTTATTCATCCTTCCGTCCTCATATCCTACTCTTCCTTACATACCCATAGTCATCTCTCAATGGTGTGTGCACCCCCGTCTGTCAAGGGACAGACCCACAACGCAACTTTTAGACTTAAAAAATATGTTTCTGACTCGTTTTGATGGCACACCAACATTCATCCTGCGCATTTTCGAGCCGTTACTGTCCAGTAGAAAACTACACTCAGAGCACAATTTCACAGGAGCCAGATGCGCAAAGTTATCAGCTCCTCACGCTTTTCTTCATTTCCAATTGTATTTTGTTTATGGGGGTTTTCCGGCATTATACTATTTCGGCTTTCAGGGCAAGGTGATGCAGCTGTTGTACGTCCCTTATGATAAAATAGAATCATATTCCTCGTAAAATACTCCATGTTTCCAACAAAAATCTCCCATAAATACCACTTCTGTAATCATCCTGCCAACTTTAAACCAGTTATATAGCATGACGGCATCGACAGGCGCAGGACCCGAGTTGATCTGGCAACCCGAGCACATCTGGTTCCCACACCGGGAGTCTGGGGATAAAATCCCGCCTTCGTCCTGCCACAAAGTCATTGAGGGTTTTCAAGTGCAATACATCAGATGGTTACCGGGTCCTGGCTCCACAACATTTTAGGCTTCTTTTCAAGTAACAATATCATTTAATTTTACATTTATGAAAACGTAATAGAGTGGAGCTTGCATTCAATGCGCGCATCACTCCTTCGTTCCACTCTGCTTTCCAAACTTTATGGCTTCAAAAGGACCGTGATTATAAACAGCTCAATGCCAAACCTGGTAGATTGCAACAAAAATGGGATACCATGGACCAGTGGCTACATCCCATTTAGTTTCACCTTTATTTAACCAAGAGAGAATGTTCTTGCAAAGACAGCAGCAACAGCAAAGGTAAAGCTCAAGCAGAAATACTCTACATTTACCTAAAAATATCTCAAATTTCCACAGAAGTACCTATCACAGGTCATCAATGATTCCAATCACGCCAGGATAAAACCAATCAATAATAGGATGTAAATCTCACGGTAAGGAACAGAAAAAATTACACTGAATTAATTCAGCTTTTTTTCATGTTAATGAGTTTAAAAAGGTTTTCATGTCAGCAGCTTATTTAAATGCCTGATTCTTTTTTTAAAAAAACAATAACAACAACAAAAAAATTAAGTCCAGCAAACAGGAATACATTTCAAATGTGAAGACAATAACTTCCTAAGCATGAGCTTTTTTTTATGTTCTCCTTTTAAATAAGAAAGAATTAGCCCAAAAACACCATGATAAATGTGAATATGCCAACAATGACTGGAAACAGCAGTGCATCCAACACAATCATGCAACAAGCATTAATCCTAAGAGATTGAGTCGAAGGCAGCTGGACTTCTTTTTGTCTCATCAGAAGGAGACGCAAGTCGCCTTCAGTCTAAGCTCTTTAGATCACTGTGACCTGGATGACTGAGAAGCTGCACCAACAAACAAGCAATAAGGAGTATGAGATTTAGAATCAGTGAAAAATTTAAGCACTTTGTGGCAACAGTAGAGCCGAAACGATGTGCGGTTTCATGCATGGACACAGATTTTAAAAAATGGTCTCAAATATATATATGTATTCTGAAATTAGAATAGAAAAATGTAATTTGTGTTTAAGTTGCAGAAGTAACAAGGTGTGGAGTGGATAAATAATTACCTTACAACTTGCGTCTCTAATAAGATATAAGTTCAATAAATGAAAAGAAAAGTGGTCAAACATGGAAGATTCAGTCAATGTGGTATGAGACCAACTTAAAGGCATGTGCCACCTCTGGGTGAAATTTAGCCTCCCCCCACAGTCCCTTGAGTTGGACAAGTGGGCAAAAGCGTTATCTAACCGACCCAGTCATTCTCTGAATCTGGCAGCTTTCCCACTGAAGTTAGCGGATTCACACAGGTTTTTCAAACGTGCATCGACCCACACGTTATCGGCTTTTGGCTCCTTTCCCATTGACCAAAAAAAGCCGGGTTTGATCGCCGCTGGAGAGCCAATGACTGAACCAAAAAGGTCCATAAATGTCCACAAAAACTTGTCAATATTCCTCCATACTCCTCGTCCCATGTAATCCAAGTGTCCTGAGTGGGCGTCCAGAATTTACTGGAAACATCATTTAGTATTTTTTTATAGCCTAAACAGTAGAACATTACAGTTTCTACTTGCGTGTTCACAACATTACGGATGCCTCGGTGGTCAGCGCCTACTCTGTTGACAATGCAAGCGTAGAAGAAAAAAATTTGCTGTTTGCTTTGTGCTAAGAGCGAACGAGCTGCGGACAAACACAAGAGGGGATGGTTATTGATTTAAAAAAAAAGAGAACGCGCAATCTCGTCTACCGCGGCTACCGTAGTGTCGTGAACTCGCAAGGACGTGCTTTGTGGCAGCTACATGTTCTACTGTTTAAGCTATAAAAATATACTAAATGATCTTGTTTCGAGTAAATTATGGACGCCACCCACTCAGGACACATGGATTACTTTGGACGAGCAGTATGGAGGAATATTGACAAGTTTTTGTGGACTTTTATGGACCTTTTTGGTTCAGTCACTGGTGAACTCCATGATATGAAAGTTGGGGGAAAACGAGTCTGATATCCGGCTGCATTTGACATATTAAAAAAGTGCTCCAGAGTCTTGCTCAGCATGAGGGTGAGTAGAAAATGAGGGACCATCATCCTGCGGGTGTACTATTCCTTTAAGACAAGTTAAGCCACATAAATTCATGATCTAGTCAATCACATACATGCTTATCTTTATTTCCACTGTCTACAATTAGTAACATATAAAAACAGCTGCACCTTTTTATTGGTGGTATTTTGTTGGATTACGGACTGCGAGTTAGATTAATGCCTGTGTCTCTGTTTGACTGAGGCCGTGTCTCAAACCGCGCACTTGAGTACTTCACTCTTTTTGAGTGTGTAGTGCATTCATGGTGTCATTTAAGCAAAAATTCAGTGCACTTAAAGTACCAGGACGTTGCCCTAATAACAGCCAAAAATGAAGTGCAAAACAAAGCGCACTACTCGCTCTAAACGGACGCCATCTTGCTGATGTAGTGGAAGAGGCGGGACTTTCGAACTGCTTTCAAAGCTGAATAATGCCGGTGAAACGGTGGTGACTCCTGCTGCATCGGAGGCAGTATTGTACTGATTTACCTAACATTTATGAAATTATTTAGACATAATTACTAATGTATATTGTGGCTACCAAGCTGTTCACTCCCTGATGACAGTTATTATCCGGTCATGTGTTTGAGGCCGTGGTTATACCGGCTCAGTAGAGTTAGCACACGTTAGCGGTCAAAGCTAGTCTGTCACTTCCTGTAAGTGCAGTGCTCTGTTTGGGTCAGCATTGAGCAACAATAGTGTGCACTAGACGAAGCACACAGTGCGCACTACACACTGAACTTCAGTGCACTCGGGCAAGTGCCCGGTTTAAGACACGACTCGAGATTTGGAAATGAAGGGTGTGTTACCAGATAAGACCCGAACCGCTCTGGATTTGCAAGTAGAATGGGTAAAAAGAAAAGCGTGGAGCACGGTAGCGGCCTAATAACAGGATAATAGACTAAAGAAATTTACCTTTTCTGTTCTTATCCTCACTGTAATTTGAGCACAGTCCAAACATCCAGATATAAGTTCCTGTAAGTTCCGCTCACATCAGTGCACAGCCATCAAGCACAAGAGAAATGTTCCCAGAGAAATATTTGCAGGGATCTTCTCTCACAATCCTGCACTGACGTTGGCAAGTCATCAAGCTAGCTGCCACTTTGTTTCCCCTCCTGTTAAACTTTGCAGTGTTTTACACTGTGAAAGGAAAGGGGGGAAAGTAAAGAATAAGGCTTGATTCTGCTCAAATCTTCTATCTATAGTTTCAACTGCATTGCGGCTTGATTTAACATAACTCTTTAGTGCCTTTTGGAGCGTTTTGAATTCACACTCAGGCTGCAGTATATTTTCTGTGATCTTACAGTTTGTCTTTACAATTTAACTTATTAAAAATTAAGTCATAGTGTGCATTTCACACTTTCTAACTTTGCAAATTGTTCTGATTTCAATAATGTGTCTTGAACTGAAAGTCCTTAACTGCAAAAAAAAAAATTAATATATAAACATTATTCATTTTCTATTTCTTAATTTTGTTTGCGGACTAATGACTGCTAGTTTCTTTGTGCTGTTTGAGTAATCTTTCGCATCTTCTTGCTAGTAGCTGAAGAGATGAGAAGCAAACCACACTTTGAACTCCATACAGGACCAAAATGTTTCAAAGGCCTGATTTCATGCTGTCATTATTCTATTCAGGAAAATCTGTGAGGGAAAAACAGGGATTGTTTTGTTTTTAATCTGATATAATATTGGTATATATCTGATATATGTTACATTGACTCAGTACTGTATATATACTCTTAGGTTTTAGAAAAAAAAAAGTATCTTTGCCAGTTTATGAAATGCTTGTTTCAACGCTGTTGTAATAAAAATATTTGAATAAATAGTTTTTGCAACGACTCAAATGTGCATTTCATTAGCTAATGGGCCGCGCATGCTGCTCTGCCTTGGGTGTTTAAAACGATTCGGATGGGGTACAGGTTGCAGTTAGCCCCTATACCCCCACGTTTCCCTGTTATAATACACTCTCAGGCTCGGGGGGAGCCGGCTCGTGTTTTACAGGAAGAATTCCTCTCCCTGTTTAACAAAAGAACCATTTGTGTCGTCCCTCCTGCACAGTGTCAGAGCGGGTTTTACTCCAGGTATTTTCTGGTCCACAAAGGGGGGGGTGGTCAGGGGGGTCGCCCCATTAAGGACATACATGCTCTGATTAGATATCTCAGGAAACACAAATTCAGGATACTTACACACGCATCCTTGTTGCGTCTTGTGCGGCAGAACGATTGGTTTACTTCTGTGGATCTGAAAGACGCATATTTCCACATCCCGATCTACCCTCCCCACATACAGTACGTAAGATTTGCTTTCCGGGGGATCTGCTACGAGTACTGAGTGCTCCCTTTCAGCCTGTCTTTGAGCCCATGAGTGTTGGTGCGGTGCACCGATGCGACAGTAGCCCCACTGAGACGGCGGCACGTCCGCTTGGCCATACCTGGACGATTGGCTGCTCCTGGCTCAATCAGAACAGGAGGTAAGGACGCACACGTGCATCCTCGTGCGTCACCTATCTGACCTACGTTTTGTGATAAACACGGAAAAGAGCACGCAGTCCCTGGTGCAGGACAGTCTTTTTTGGGACTATCCCTGGACTCTGACTTTCACAGCACGCCTCTCGGCAGAACGAGTGAAGGTTTTTGGAACATGCCCGACGTTCTTTCGTCCAGGAAGTTTTTTTCAGTTCAGACCGTCTGTGACTGTTCGGACTGATGACGTCAGCCATTCTCGTAGTCCGTCTGGGTCACCTCCATATGAGGGAGTTCCAGCTTTGGGTGGCCTCATGCGGGCTCGATCCTGTGCGTCATGGCACACGGAGAGTGCTTGTCACCCTGGAGTGCGCCAGGACCCTGCGTCGCTGGCGGGCGCCATGCTTTCTCATGCTGGCACGCAAACGGATCCTCTGGAGCTGCGGCCTTCTCCTCTCCTTGAGAGCAACGCATGTTCCAGGAGCCTCAAACACAGGCGCAGACAGGGGAGCGACGTTGTACGGGGAATGGACTATGAACCCAGAGATTGTGGACGATATGGACCGTTACGGCCGGGCCACGGTGGATCTGTTCACATCAAGAGAAAACGCGAAGTGTGCACTGTTTTTCTCTGCGCAACATGGATGCTCCCCTGTACATAGACGCACTAGCGCTCGTCTGGCCGCACCAGTTTCTTTATGCGTTCCCTCCCCTGGCTTTGACCTGGGCTTTGATACCCCCCACTCTGTCCAGAGTGAGGGAGTATGGCCTCACCCTGATATTAACAGCCCCACATTGGCCTGCCATGCATTGGCTGGCGGAGATATATTGGTTGCTGCGCAGTCAGCTCTGGCAGCTTCTGCCTCGCTGGGACCTTCTGCTGCAGGGGAGGGGGGCTGTCTTCCACCCGTATCCAGAACGCCTGGCACTGTGGGCTTGGCCCCTGAGTGGTACTGTCGGCTGTGGGAGTCCCACAGTGAACGATATTCCACCACACTGAATGCGGGTTTTATGCTTAAGTGCATCCGTCATGCGCTCAGTTTTTCCCTGGGGATGTGAGGGCGATTTGAAGCCCAACCCGGCTTTTGTGCCTATGGTGTGGGCCCGATTTCTCCTATTGACCTGGTGGCTTTTGCTTCCTCACCTGGGGAACAGCGGTCACATGCTTTGTCCAGTCCGTGCAGTGCGTACTTACGTGGATAAGACTAATGGCTGGAATATACTTGCTGCTGGCGACGCGTCCACATCATGGCGCCCACGCGTTCCCAACGTACCAACGGCATGTGGGTCGCTCGCGTTGATGCGAGGTAACATGCTGCGTGCACATGGTGCAATATCGACTTGAATGCTAGAGGTGCTCCTGCAACTGTCTCCGCAACTTTGGTTAAGTGGTTGCAGATGCCACCTCCGCTGGCAACGAGACCTCTTTTTCTTTCACAGCAGCAAAAGTAAAATGATCGTTTCTTCTTCCTTGAAGAAGTTGTCCATGTTGTGCACTTTCTACATACAACTGGGTCGTTTATGTATGCACCGGAAATACAATCTGACCGGCAGATTGACCTTTTCACATTCTCATTGTCCAAGTGCTGTGTACTGCTCCTAGTGGTGGCCTCTGGTATTGAGCGTTTTGGCCGTGACGTGCTGCAGCAAGTATATCTTATATACTTATATATAGCTTATATATACTCTTATATAGCTTGTTTGAATGTTTGTGTCCACAGCAAGTATATCCCAGGCCTAAGCGCTTCAGCAGGAGCGATCAGTTGTTCATCTCTTGGCTCTCCCTCTTAAGGGAAAACCTGTCGCGAAGCAGCGCCTGTCCCACTGGGTGGTAAAGGCCGTTGCTTTGGCTTACATGATTCAGGGTTTGCAGCCACCTGAGGGTCTGCAAGCGCACTCCACTCAGGGCTGGGCCGCATCATGGGCCTTATTTAAGGGGGTCTCTGTTCAGGACATCTGTGCCACAGCTCCTCGCCTTTCGCTTTTATCCGCTCCCATTTGCTGGATGTCTCCGCTCCATGCGGTGCAAATGCCGTTCTGCTGTCCTGATTGGAACAGAGCGTCTTTCCCCGTAGGTTGGTGGAAAGGCTCTCCGGGAGCTACCAAGTTCCACAGTGAGACATTGAGCAAAATATTATGAAAGAGAACTTTATGTAATTGACATTGTAGTGATTTTCCTCGGTTTGATTGGGGCACGACTCATTCATAACAACTTAAATATCTATTTAAGCTCAGGCTTGAATGAGAAAGCCTGAAAATGTCTTATCAGAACTAAATCAGTCTATCTGAGAGGAAGTAAATTCTACAGAAATCAGTTTCATGGATTTTGCCTTCAGAAATCATGACAACGGTGAGGTGATCACACATATTTATTAACAAGAATGGATAAACCAGCAATATCAAATCAGTTGAGTTTGCAGGATAAAAACACCATGAGGAGAAGATGATTTTTATGTAGGTGCGGTGAATGAATTATGCGTGTGTTAAAGGTATCATTAGCACTTGTGATAATGAGAATGATGTGAGGGTAGGATGAGAATAAGAGAGAGAAACTTGTAAACTTAATGCTATGGAAAATACTGCTTCTGAAAGTTTAACTATGCTAATGAACTCTCGCATGGAGGAGAAGCGGAGTCCGTCAATCAACCTATAAATTGGAGTGAATATACTAAATTTGGGTTAACATTCAAGTTAAATAATTTGGTTATAATTTGAATGAAACTGTCAGACACCACGTATGTGTTCAAGGTGCTGGGTAGATCCTACTGTTGGTACGCTGGTCCTCTCTGGAGCAACCCCGGTCCGGTGGCCAATCCGAATCGGTGTGTTCTGAAGGATGTTGGTGCGTGAATCAGTAGGTCTGGAGCTGCCCTGATGTTCTGGAATCTGTCCCGCAGAGTTCCAGAAGAAGAGACGTGGCGGTTGACGACAGCTGCTCGAATGGGTCCGAATGTAATAACTAGACTTTACGGGCTACTGCGTTTGGGTCCAGCAGTAATCTTCAGAAAAGTCTATTAAAACCAAAAAGGTCAGTCCTGATGACTGGTGGAGGCTTCTAGAGATACTAGGTAACGATTATCAACAAAAAGGGAAGGTACTTTCTTAGTTCCGACTATAGTCTATTGTTAAGATCTTTCGCGCGCGGACAAAGGATTACATAGGTTACACGAGACAAAACAAAGGGACAGAAAAAACAAAGACTTCACAGGACGAAGACTTGGCACAAACCTCCTTTCAAAAGCAAGATTGGAGAGCGGTCCTCTGGTTTGAAAGGCCCGCCTCGAAGGGAAACTTAACCAATTGTGACGCGATGCATCACTACAGGGAGTGACTAAGCGTCAGCATGGAGCTCATAGAATCACATTACACAGGCGTCTGTTTCTCTCTCCTCCATTCTCATTTAGATGTAAGCACAATCAATAATTAAGGTTTCTTTGATTACATACAAAATGACATGTAGGAGCTTGAAGTCATCTGTTTGGCTGAAAAGGAAACATCTCAAAACATCACATTCTAAATTGTTGGAAACAGATTAGAAAGTTCAACACAGATTTAATTATATAAAACTGTTAATTCTCATTCAAATTCAATGGCTTATATGTAAACGAATGATCCTTGCTTAAATTTGCTATTAACTCTCCAAGACTTTCTCGCCTGATCAAATCAGGTTCTTTATCGAGCAGGCATTTTGGTAACCTATAATGTTTAGTCCAATTAAATCGATTAAATGATCAAAGAAAAGCAAGTTAAAGAAGGATATAAAATTAAAAGGATTAAATTATGTCAAAAGAGGAATCAAGTTATAAGCATAAAAATCTGATTATATGGAATTAAACCAAATTAATTCAAAGTAAAAGAATCCAAGTCAAATGTTTAATACAAGAAAGAGGAACACATTCTTGAAATTCTGATGTCCTTTTGAAGCTGAAGTAAAGGGGGAACCTGGTGTGAGGAGGACATTGCTTTGGTTCCATCGGTTTTTCTGGAAGAGATAAGAAGTGTCAACTTTGATGGAGACCAGCTTTGGTGAGACAAAGAGGTCTCAGGTCGCTGAAGAGTCAAACAAGCACTTAGAAGAAAGTTCTGCCATTTGCGTGATTTCTTCTTAACATTTATGGGGAGCATCTGTGTTTCTGTTTATTCAGGGGTGATCAGAGTTTGGGCAGATGTTTGTCTTTGGGGGTAGAGTAGCTGTTTTAGGAGCTATAGTTTGATAAGACTGGTGCCTTTTGCACAGCAGGGGTCGAAGGTTGGTTCCTCTCTTGTTGTCCTGAAAAGGAATGTCTGTGTGATGGAGGGAAAAAGGCCATTATTTTATTCAGGTTGTGATTGTTATTAATCCTGGAATGTAGGATCACAACAACATAACCCCTGTTCTCTGAGTAATATGAGTGAGATGTCTCACCAGACAACCCTTCTTGCTTGGGCGAGTGAGAAGAGGTGCTAATATTGAATAAGGCGGTACCGTCTGCACGGGCTACTTATGGTAGGCGGCACTACCTGGTACAGACTGATACGTTCACCAGCCAATCAGGATTGGCGTAATGACAGCTGCAAGGAGGCTGCATCACATAGTGAGACATCTCACTCATATTACTCAGAGAACCGGGGTTATGTAAATAACCTTAAGGGCCTCCTTCCACTGAAAACCCATTTAACTTGCTCCTTCTGAAATACGGAGGTTTCCCCTTGTTTACTTACACATGCTACTTGCTAGCATTCGTTCCCCCAGTCGGCTGTGCTTCCTCATCACAGAAACAATACGAAGAAAAGAGCGAATCGGGAACAGCCTCGCACTTCTACGTCACATTGCAAATAGCGTATCCCACATGGGTTTCTATCTGTCCATTGGAAGGCAGGTAACCCTCCACTACACACTAGAAGTAAAGACGGCACGACTGTAGCTCGGAGTTGAAAGCAATTAGCTAACTGTTTCTCGCGTAACAAACTTGTTTGTCGGCTCTATTTCCTGTCTGTAGCGAAATAAGAGCGGAGGGCAGAGCCCTCATACACTCGGGAGGCAGCCAATCAGACGAAACTCATAGAAGGACCCGGAAAAGCTGCCGTTGGACCACAAGCCTCTCTTCTAGTATACAAATACAGCTGGATACAAAGATACCAGAAGGTTTTTTTAAACAGAAACGATGCAGAATGCATTCAATAATAATGGAGAACACAGAAATATTAATGGAATGACCACGGAAGTACAACTTTAAGGGCGCATTCAGAAAGCATAGTCCATGAGTCTTGGCCCGTTTGGGGACTCGGTTCGGTTGGGGGCGGGGGTGGTCTTCCGGACAGAGATTGCGTTCACGTTGCACTATTGCAAAACGAGCTAAACGGGCCAAGAATGAGAATCTCAGGGGGCGTCGCTTTCGTATTCACCGCAAGTAAGGACAAGACGCATGTAGAAGAAGGTTCTCACAACTTCTGTTCCCTCCACTAAGCGACATTATTTCTGTACGAGGAGCTGGATATGATTTCATCAGATCACATATCGATTAAAGCTTTTACTTCCTTGTAACTCCATGTCTGACCACGAGCCATAAGTACCGAGTCCCACACATGTGTTTGTTGTCGTAGCGTTTACCCACATTGTCCAACATTTAACCCACAATGCCAATGCAATTTGTAGTTCACTTCCTGTCTTTGGTTCGCTTGAAATCGGACTGAGACCTGCGTTTGCAGGCGGACAGAGTCCGGTTGTTTGTTCTGGATCAGAGTCCGTTTGGGCATTCACAACTCCCCTAAATGAAGCGGACTTCCAAGCAAACTAATGCGGCCTAAGTTATTTGAATAAATATTGTGATTATTCACATTGTGATTTTGATCTTTGATCTTTGAAGTCTGAATGTACGGAGCCTCTGATCACACTGGCAGGAAAAAACACTCATGGTGACTTCCAGGACAGACGCTGAAATGTCATACAAATTAACCCCCCCCCCCCCAGGATCAACTTCTGAAGTGTGGATGTCATTTCTTGATCTTGTATTCCACTTTTATCTGGCACCAGTTCCTGACTGATGTGGTGATGCAGCTGTTGATACACAGGTGCAATCAAGATGTTACCCGTGGTCACGTTTTATTAGATTGTGGTGACATATAATTATGGGAACAAGATAACCGAGTTGTAGTGTTACAAATGTGTGGAAACGACATATAAAGCTCGTGGCCAGACGTTAATACACGAAGAACTTTGCATGTTGTCCAAAATTAACTCAGTTTGCTGAATTATGGCGATTTGGGGATTTTTCATATTGGCATCACTGGTAAAACTTCACCCATCACTTCGGCTCCAAAGTTGATGCTTGTAAAGGATCGTAAACATCATAGTTCAGAAGGAATAACTGGATTTTACCCCCATACGTCACAACTGATGGCGTAAATGCAAAAAAAGTTTCCATTACACTTGTGTGAAAAACTGCTTTATCGAAAGTCTAAAAATCCGCCTCATGAGAGCGTAAAAACTTTTTTGCGATATTTGAGAGGTTTTTTTTATGCAGGTGTTTCCATTAGCGGTTTTTAATTGCGATATTTTGATTTTCCGAAATTCCAGGTGTATTGGAAACCCAGCTACTTATGTGTCCCATTTACCTCAGAACTGGGAACTGGTCGCGACGTCACACCCAACCAACTTGCGTTCCAGTTCACTGGTCGGAAAATAAGATAGCAGCCTAGCAAAACAACGTGTTTGCTAAGGCTATTGTTAGCCGTTGTTAGCACAGCTGGAGTTGTAGTTCACATATACCACATGAAAAATGTGAATTACACTACAGCAGCTTCCCTCTACATCTACATCAAACAAAACCAGATGTATGACTGATTTAATGCAACATAAAATAGTCAGAAGTGAAATAAATGTATCATTACAGAAGCTTCTACAACTGCTAACTCAACTGCTAACACTGGGTGTAGCCATCTTTAAATCTGAACTCGGAGGAATAGATATCATGTTTATATCTATGACTCGGACGTGGCAGGATTGCCGGAGTTTCCGAGTGGGAAATCCCACCTGGTGGGACCATTCCACCCTGCTGAAAAAACCAGCTAAGACCAGCTTAAGCTGGTCAAGCTGGTTTTAGCTGGTAGCTGGTTTTAGTTGGTGAAGTTGTCTTGGCTGGTTTTAGCTGGTCTTGGCTGGCTTTTTCAGCAGGGCAGTTGAAACTTCCTACTTGGAACTGGGAATTTCCAAATTCAAATGGAAGGCAGCACTAGCTAGCAGTAGTTGCAGCTTCTACTGTATGCAAGATGTTTGGCTATTGGATAAATTCTTTTATACAAGGTAAATTTCAGACTTTTCAAGACTTTTTTTTTTTTTTACACCATTTAGAAGAGAATTTAAGACCCATTTCATGGCCACACTGGCAATAATTAATGACTCCTAACATTCAAGAAAAGGCATTTATTTATTGTCAGCAGTGACTAATGAGTACTTGTGCTGGCTGGAGGCTGAAGTTGGCTTCCGATTTGTAGCTTCCGATTCGGCATAGGCTATGAGTAAAGGGCAATTCCACTGAATTTGTGCGAACTGAAACTGCATTAGACCAGGTCCTGTTAAAAACTACAATACTTAGACTCTTCAAATCTGAAGTATTCTACAGAGTCCATAGATTAATAAAAACATTGTTTCTGATTTGTGAAACCTTTCTTCTATTTGTGAAAATGAAAAGTAGCCTTATTTTATGGTCTTATTTGTTTCTAGACCGCCTTAGACCAGGTCCCAATCAAAAACCACAATATTTAAACTCTTCAAACCTGGTCTCAACTGTTCTAAAGAGGTTGTAGATTACTTGAAGCATTGTTTCTGATTCGTGAAACCTTTCTTTGATTTGTAAAATGAAATATAGCCTAATTTTCTGGCTTTATAATCATCTAGACCACCTTAGACCAGGTCCCAATAAAAAAACCACTGTACTCTTCAAACCTGGTCACAAATGTTCTAAAGAGGTTGTAGATTACTTCAAGCATTGTTTTTGATTGGTGAAACTTTCTTTGATTTGTGAAAATGAAAAATAGTCTCATTTTCTGGTCTTGAGTGAGGAAAATAAGGCTATTTAAAAAAAAAATAAGATCTAAAATCTATTAATTTAATTATTTGATATTTTAAATATTTATCATTTAATATTTATTACTATTAAATAATATTTAACACTTACTTAATAATATTTAATACTTATTTCATCATTATTAAGCTCCACAACTTCCAGGTGGATCCTCCACAACTACCTGGATTTACGACTACCTAACAAACAAACCAGTTTGTAAGACTGAAAGGTTGTGTGTCTGAGATGGTGGTCAGCAGCACTGGAGCACCACAAGGAACTGTACTCTCACCATTCCTCTTTACACTGTAAACCTCAGACTTCCAGTACAACTCTGAGTCCTGTTATCTGCAGAAATATTCTGATGACTCTACAGTTGTGGGGTGTATCAGTGATGGACAAGAAGCCGAGTACACGGAACTGGTCAATCAGTTTGTGAAATGGTAACAATCACCTCATCTAAAATACCAGCAAGACTAAAGAGATGATTGTTGGCTTCAGGAGGAGCAAGAATAAGCAGCATAGTCCTGTCTACATCCTGGAACAGGAGGTGGAGGTGGTGGAGAAATACTAATACCTGGAGTTCAGTTGGACAACAGACTAGACTGGAAATGCAACACTGACTACATCTACAAGAAAGGTCAGAGCAGACTCTACTTCTTAAGGAAGCTGAGATCATTCAACGTCTGCACTTTTCACAAGAGACTTGTAAAATATCTGCAACATCTTGGTTGAAATCAGCTTTGCAGCATCTGCTGGGGCAGCAGCATCAGAACCAGAGACTTGAAGAAACTAAACAAGCTGATCAAGAAAGCTGGTTCTGTGCTGGGGAGAACTCTGGAGCCGCTGGAGCTGATCGTTCAGAAAAGAATGCTGCACAAGCTGATGAAGATGATGGAGGATTCTTCCTAATCTCCACTACACGGTGAAGAATCAACAGAGTGTGTTCAGTGGGAGGCTGCGTCAGGTTCGCTGTAGGACAGAGAGATACAGAAATTCATTCCTGCCAGCAACCATCACCCTGAAGAACAAAACTGACTGACTATTATTGTTGTATTATTTCATATATATGCTTAAAAAAAAAAGAAAAAAAAAAGTACAAGCCTTTTACAATGTTGAATTTCCCTTCTGGGATTAATAAAGTATTTTTCATTTCATTTCATTTCATTATTTCCCTATATTTATTCTCATTTAAATATCGTTATTCATCTCTTTTTATATTCCCCTATTTATATCCTTATTCATTTCCTTGCATCTGAGCTGTCAGTCATCTGCTTTGGGGCGGGGCTTGTGTCCACACTGACTCGTCGATTCCAGCATGAATGATGAGAGCTGCTCTAAACGGGGCTTCAGCGTGTGTACACTGACCTTTGCTTTGTATAACCACAACCGTGTACTGTAATCTTATTCTGAGACTATTTTAGATGAAAAGTGAGTATTATAATTGCTCAAGTGTCGCTCATGATGAACCTGTGATGCCTCGTTAAAGATTTTGGTCCGACTTTGAGCTGCTGTAATGCACTTCCGGTTATGTTATGCTGCCCAGCTGATGGTCGTCATGAACCTACAACCTTCGTATCTGCAGTACAACTGACCCGACCTGTGTATCCTGTTTTAAGTACCTAAGTTACTGTAATGTGAGTCATGGGAGGTTATTGATAATCTGTTTATTTTACATGAATTAAGCTTCCTTCCACTTCCGGGCCCTGTCATGTTATTGATCAAACATTACAGGGAGAACCGTGCTGTGACAATGTTGGGTCCTGTCACTATTAAAGTGATCATGATCCCTAGCTGCAGTGGTGTAGTGATGTGTATGTGATATGCAGGTATACGCCATATAAATATAAATAAAATGTTAAAAGGACTAAAAGGGGTCGCGGTGGCTGGTGTCTCCAGTGGCTGTATGTTTGGTTTAAAGGAGAACTCAGTAACTTTTTTACCTCAATAAATGCTTTTCGGAATCCCTGTGGGGCTAAACAAAGTGTTTACGGAGCGATTTGATGTTTCCCCCCCTCCTGCCGATGTCTCTGGACTGCGAGCAGCACTTGCAAGTCTGCCTGAGCCGACCCAACACAGAACTTGCGACAACAGAAACCGCTGTACGGTACTCTGGTCCCCTATCTACCGAGCTGCTTGCAGCACTGATTTGAACCGGATTACCAGCGCTAATTTGAAGAAAACATTTCTTTAGCTTCCCACCACCTAAACACGGCTCCTGGCTCTCATAACCAACTCTTTGCTGGACCAGAGTGAAGAACCGATTCACGTAGCTTGCGCTATCTGGGCGCCAGGTGAAGCATCACTGCTTCAGGCTCAATAATCACTTGTCACGTCCGCAAAAAGTAAATAAAAGTTTGTATTCTCACCTGCTACCCGACAACAACAGAGAAAAATATAATCCACGGCATATTTACCCGCAAATCGCGGGTAAAACGTCCCGTTTCAGAAGAGACAGGTCTTTGCTTTGAGCAGAGAGAGACGAGCTGCTGCTACCAACGTAGCAAAGTAGCAACAAGCTAGTAAACGCTTAGAAAAATATCCAGGGATCAAAATAGAGGAAAGACAGGTAGAGAAGCCGTCTGTGTGCTGTGGGGGTGTAGGGGGCGTATGAACTTTACGACGTGACTGAGCAGCCGCTCCTCATGGCAGCTGCCCTCCAGCCCCTGACAGCCACACCTCTCCGCTCGCCACCATCTCCTGAGCCCGACTGGCGCCAACCTGCTGGCCTCCTTCTCTTAGTTTTGCCCCGTCAGTCCTCTTTCGTCTCTCCATCCGCACACTGGCTTATAAACAGCTGTGCTGGTCAGGAGAGGTTCCCTCCCTCCAGGTGCTGCCAATCAGTTCATTAAAAGTCTCACTAGCTTGGAAATAGACAACCAAGTTAAAACACAGGCAAAAAAACATTAACAGAATAAAATAAATAAATAAATAAAAAAATAAGCTGATGGGTCGAAGTCTTCTTTCTGTGGTGGCCACACCCATTACTTCCCCATGTGACATACACACATGCATGCACCTTCTTACTGCTGACAGGTAATGCGTTGCTAATATCTGTCCCACATTCATGTGTACTAAATCAGAGTAAAACAAACAAATTTGTTCCGCCATGCTAACAAACAGTTAGCTAATTAGCTTCTCAACTCTGAAGCTACAGTCGTGCCGTCTTTACTTCTAGTGTGTAGTGGAGGGTTACCTGCCTTCCAATGGACCGATATAAACCCCACGTGGGATACGCTATTTGCAATGTTAAGTAGAAGTGCAAGGCTGTTCCCGATTCGCTCTTTTCTTCGTATTGTTTCTCTGATGAGAAAGAACAGCCGACTGGGGGGAATGCAACGCTAGCAAGTCAGCATGTGTAAGTAAACAAGGGGAAACCCTCCGTATTTCAGAAGGAGCAAGTTAAACGGGTTTTCAGTGGAAGGAGGCCTTTAAATGTTTCTGAAGCCATTTGTTCTCTCTTAACTTATATTTTTGTTTTGTATTATCACAGTAGAGGCACACCAGGTTTATTCAAGAGTACCTAACTGCAGTTACAACGACCGACAAGGGCGCCGCCATACATCCAATCCATACAGGAAGTCTCAAGCCGAAGTTACACACCGCCAAGAGTATCTATCTGTGGCCTGTAAACAGACGCGTGTGGTGTAGTCGGGTGGTTAGGGTTAGGACTGGGGTTAGGGTTAGGGTCCACTTACTCCAACGGTGGGCGTGGTTTGTAGAGGGCGTGGTTGTAGGGGTGTGGTTTGTAGTGGCTCCGGCAGTTACATAAGGAAGAAATTTCCGCTTAGGAAGCGTTAATCTGTCCCCTCACCCTGCTGAGAGACGAAAAGCCATAGCTGCAGTAGCAGCCAATGACCTGAGGTAAACAGAAACACCAGTAACATCACAAGTTGTTCTTTTTGTATCCATATTAGCATTGTGATAACCAAGCAATATAGATTATTAGGTTGTAATGACTATGGCTAAAGATTGCCATAAATAAATAAATAAGAATATACATACAGTATATACAAAAATGAATAAGGAAATATGTATATATATATATATATATATATATATATATATATATATATATATATATATATATATATACAGTTGGTACGGAAAGTATTCAGACCCCTTTAAACTTTTCACTTTTTCTTTCATTGCAGCCATTTGCCAAAATCAAAAAAGTTAATTTTAATTCTCATTGATGTACACTGAGCACCCCATCTTGACGGAAAAAAAACTAAAAATGTAGAAATTTTTGCAAATTCATTAAAAAAGAAAAACTGAAATATCACATGGTCATAAGTATTCAGACTCTTTGCTCAGTACTGAGTAGAAATACCCTTTTGAGCTACTACAGCCATGAGTCTTCCTGGGAATGATGCAACAAGTGTTTCACACCTGGATTTGGGGATCGTCTGCCATTCTTCCTTGCAAATCATCTCCAGTTCTGTCAGGTTGGATGGTGAACGGTGGTGTTCAGCCATTTTCAGGTCTCTCCAGAGATGCTCAGTTGGGTTTAAGTCAGAGTTCTGGCTGGGCCAGTCAAGAATGGTCCCAGAGTTGTTGTGAAGCCACTCCTTTGTTATTTTAGCTGTGTGCTGAATCATTGTCTTATTGGAAGGCAAATCTTCGGCCCAGACTGAGGTCCTCAGTACTCTGGAAGAGCTTTTCTTTCAGGATCTCTCTTTAATTGGTCGCATTCATCTTTCCTTCAATTGCAACCAGTCTTCCTGTCCCTGCAGCTGAAAAAAAAAAAACATAGCATGATGCTGCCACCACCATGTTTCACTGTTGGGATGGTATTAAGCATGTGATGAGCAGTACCTGGTTTTCTCCACACATACTGCTTAGAATTAACTCCAAAAAGTTCAGTCTTGGTCTCATCAAACCGGAGAATCTTATTTCTCACAGTCTGGGAGTTCTTCATGTGTTTTTTGGCAAACTGTATGCAGGCTTTCATATATCTGCACTGACTCTACCATAAAGCCCCGACTGGTGGAGGCTGCAGTGATAGTTGACTTTGTGGAACTTTCTCTCATCTCCCTACTGCATCTCTGGAGCTCAGCCACAGTGATCTTTGGCTTCTTCTTTACCTCTCTCACCAAGGCTTTTCTCCCATGATTGTTCAGTTTGGCTGGACGGCCGGGTCTAGGAAGAGTTCTGGTCATCCCAAACTTCTTCCATTTAAGGACTATGGAGGCCACCGTGCTCTTAGGGACCTTTAGTGCTGCAAAAAAAAATTGTGTAACCTTGTCCATTTCTGTGCCTTGCCACAATTCTGTCTCTGAGCTCCTTGGACAGTTCCTTCCACCTTGTGATCCTCATTTGCTCTGACATGCACTGTGACCTGTAAGGTCTTATATAGACAGGTGTGTGTCTTTCCTAATCAAGTCCAATAAGTTTAATTAAACACAGCTGGACTCCAATGAAGGAGTAGAACCATCTCAAAGAGGATCAGAAGAAATGGACAGTCTATGACTTTAATATGAGTGTCACTGCAAAGGGTCTGAATACTTATGACCATGTAATTTTTCAGTTTTCCTTTGTTAATAAATTTGCAAAAATTTCTACATTTATAGTTTTTTCTGTCAAGATGGTGTGCTGAGTGTACATTAATGAGAATTAGAATGAACTTTTTGATTTTGGCAAATGGCTGCAATGAAACAAAAAGTGAAAAGTTTAAAGGGGTCTGAATACTTTCCGTACCAACTGTGTATATATATATATATATATATATATATATATATATATATATATATATATATATATATATATATATATATATATATATATATAACTATTTGTTTTAGGTATTCGACTATATATATCCCCTCATTTATTTATTTATTTATTTTTATTCTTTACTGTGGCAATTCTATCACTCCATATTAATCTGGTGTGAATATTCTATCAGTGTCGTTTTTTTTTTGTTTTTTTTCTTTCTATCAGAACGTCTGCAACTTCCGCAACGTCACTTATGACACGTTTTCAAAATGGCGGCCGCGGCTATGGTAAGTGCTGAAACGAACTCTTTTTCAACAAGCTTCACGCTGCTCGCTCTATTCTCCTGAACCAAGGCAGACACGTCGCTGTAATCATGGCAGGGGAGATTACCTGAGCTGCCATACAAAGCTTTGACGCTACCTTGCATCCACTCTAGAGTTCACAGTTGCTGAATGTTGACGGTCTTGCTAACTGAGCTAGCATGCTAACGTTAGCTAGCTTTCTCTTAGTGAGCTTTGCTCAAACAAAGATTTGAATCAGTTCCTGTAAAAAAGAATTACGAAGACACGAAAATAAAAGGGTTGGCGGTTGGTGGTAACTCTGTCCTCTGCTGTACAGACAAGACAAACCAGTGCGATGAACTGGACAGGTTAGCTGTTGGTGTAAGGAACCGGTTTGAGATTGACATCATAGCAGATGAAGAAGTTGTTTCTGTGATATCAGAGTAGTTGATGTAGAAGTTGTGTGTGCGCGCGCGCGTGTGTAGAGTATATGTATTGAATTATTGTGTAGCCTCAGTTTTCTTTTCTTCCCTTTCTGTTACAGTCGAAGTGCAGAACACAGTATTCCCTTTCATGCATTGTCATTTGAGTTGGTCACATCTTCTATGTTTTGTGTGGCTGATGACGTCTCCTGCTGTCTATGTTGCAGGAGACGTGGTGGGCCTTGTTGCTGTTATCTTTGCTGCCTGTGGTCCAGACCTTCTATGTTCCTGGAGTTGCTCCTCGAGACTTTCATGAGGGCGAGACAGTAGATATTAAGGTAAGAAAAAAAATGTGTTCAGTGAATCTAATGTTGAGAAAGTTATTTCTTCATTTATGAAAAGACTTGTAGAAAGTTTTGTTGTTCAAGCTAAGTTTGATTTTCTACAAATACAAACTTCAGTCTAAGGTCATTGAACATTAAGAGAAAAAATATTTATACCGTATTTTCTTGACTATAAGTCACGCTTTTTTCATTGTTTGGCTGCTTGTGCGACTTATAGTCCAGTAAGTCCAGTCAATTTAACATATTTCTAAGTGTTAATTCATATTGACTGACGTGAGCCAAGGAGTGAACATAACTGTGTAATGTCACATGATGGCGCTCTAGGCTTGTGACAACTATATTCTGCTCCAAGGGTAAAGATCCCAAAACGGCCTTATGTCAGCGAAAGGAGTTCGTTTTGAACATATGGCTGTACTGCCTGAAACAAATCCTCAAAAACCATGATCATCCCTCTTAATTATGACGTTTATGATCATTTACAGGCATTAACTTTGGAACTGGAGTGATTGGGATGTTTTAGCAGTAACAAAAAGGTTATGAAAAATCCTAAAATCCCCCTACTTTGCTGTTATTTACAGCAAATGACCACGACTTATAATCCTTATAAGGATTTATATATGTTTTTTCCTCTTCATGACCCATTATTTAACTGGTGTGACTTATACTCCGGAGCGGCTTATAGTCCAGAAAATACAGTATGTGAGTGGTCAGGCGGTAAGCAGGCTTTCCTGTGAGGAAGTTGCTTATTGGACAGTTTCAGCGACTTTGTAAGAGCTAAATGGACCAATGTCAAAAACACCTCACACTATTTATGGGCCACCAAAATAATCTGAACTCACTATTTGTTGTTCGTAGTTATAATTTGTCACCTAAGTGATCTGGTTGGATATTATTATGGATGTTATGAGGAAAGCTGCATACCTGAGTACATAAAACCTCATTGTTAATGCTTGTTTTCACAATAAACAGTCAAAACAAGTTGCAAGGATGAGAAAGTTGTCTGTAGCAAGCAAGTTTATTTGTATAGCACATTTTATGTACAAGGTAAGGCATTGCAGATGGGGGAAGGGGGGGGGGCATTTAAAAGTACATAAAAACAAAGAGAAAAATATATATAAAGAAAAATAAAACATTTATCATAATAAAATCCTGTAAAATAGATCTGTAGATCTGCAAGACAACATTGGCCCAATACTCAAATCTGAGGGAGCATTAAAGAAAACTTGTGTTGCATTAGAATATCCCAAATGTACAAAAACCATCCTCATCATAATGAAAAAAAAATCTTTATTTTGGTTCCCAAGCCCATTTGAGTTGTTGCAGATAAATGAGCTGATAGTTTACAAGGACTGATGGGTCACTGAATCTGGAAAAACTGAACGTTATCTGTAAGACGTGGATGAAACCCACCTGTTTTTAAAAATGGAAGTTCTTGCTTTCTGTGTTTGGGAAGTCTCATTCAGACTAAAGCTGGTGTCCTTTGCTGACAGTCAGATTCTTTGTTTTTCAGGCAGTGAAGCTGACCAGCTCCCGCACTCAGCTTCCTTATGAATATTACTCGCTGCCTTTCTGTAAACCAGATCCTGTCGTCTACAAGGGAGAGAACCTGGGTAAGCGGCCTGCAACTCTGCAGAGATTTCCAGATTCACACATTTCACACAGCGGCTACGGAAAGTATTCGGACCCCTTTAAAGTTTTCACTCTTTGTTTCATTGCAGCCATTTGCCAAAATCAAAAAAGTTCATTTCTCATTAATGTACACTCAGCCCCCCATCTAGACAGAAAAAAACAGAAATGAATCATTTTTTGCAAATTTGTTAAAAAAGAAAAACTGAAATATCACATGGTCATAAGTATTCAGAGCCTTTGCTCACAGGGATTAAAGTTTTCCGTCTATGGACGGATTTCCGTCTATTGGGAAATGAGAGGAATAAAATGGATCCACTTGCTTTTTTGTTGCGGTTCCATGTAGACTTTTTAAGTTATGACGACAGAAACTCTCAACCAATGAAACCTGGTAAAGCTGTGACGTTAGCCAATCAGAAACAGAAGAGGGCGGGTCAGTGTATCCTCCGGTATGGCGCATGTTGACAAAATCAAAGTCGGGAACGTTGGACCGCGAGACCTGTCCATGTTTGGCTAGAACACCTGAGACTGAGGAATGGTAGTGTGGGTGGAATGACCGAAGCTGCAGGTCTGATGTTATCTGTGGATTAACTTTTCCATCTCTAAACGGATCGCTGGTAACGTCCTCAGACAGCAGCTTTGGTGACTGTCTGTTCGCTGCTTATCAACGTTGCCGTTAAATGATGTTCTGTTGAGGTGAGAGTGAATCTAAATGTCAGTTCAACGTTATTTCCGCTGTCACTGCCGTGAGTGTTTCTCTGGCTTCGGCAGCGGGAGAAACTTGTTGTACAGTAATGTTACAGCGTAGTGGAGATCCTCGTTGCAGTGAGTGGTATAAACCGACTTATTATCTGCTATTCATGAGACCAAACCCTGGCTGCATCATAATTTGACCTTCATCTGTTTGTTTTCACGGTTTTAATTTTTCTCTCCCAGTTTAAAAATATCATCAGTTACGCTGACGGCCTCAGTGTTGCAGACATGAAACATCACCGACTTTTCTCCCCCCCCCCCCCCCCCCCCGGGGTTCTGTTTCGCCCTTTTCCTGTCCCTCTTTTTTGTTTCGGGCTTTTTCTCTTTTTGTTCTTTTTTTTTTACACAGAAACTGACTGTGGAGCCATTAGCAGCTTGTTTTAGTTTATGTGCACATAATATATTAATTACAATTACTCAAGTGAACCAGTTGGGAAAAAATTAAATAAACCCATATGAAGCTTCTTAACTGCTCATTTTATTTCTATATTGCAAGTGAGGTTGTAGCTGGTTTAAACAGCCTCTAGATACTGAAGCAGCCATTAGCGCGTTCTCCTAAGCTGAATGAGATTTATAATGTTTCATTTCAACATTACTAAAGCTGAACAGAGTATAGATGAATAACCCGTCTGTAAAAACAGATTCTTTATAAACTTTTATCAGAGCTGCAGCCTAAATGACAGTTATTCTGACCAGATGTCATCAGACCTGATGTGCAGTTTCTGATCTTGTGATCCATCTGGTTTCATCATTTGTGCTCAGTTAAAATGCTTTATTATATAACGGATAGTGTCTGTTACTATTACAAAGTATCATTGATTTACTAGTCAGAAGTCAGTGGTATTTTCATCAAGCCATGAAAATACCACTATAGCCAGTTATCATGTAAATGACTGATTTGTCTTTTCTGTAACTTTAAAATGATCTCTTGTAGTCTGTAGAATAATTATGTTTATAGCAGCCAACCATATAGTCTATTTAAAGGAAGATTACAAAAATTAAAGACAAATTGATGAGAATTGACACTGATAATCCATTAGATTTACATACCTTTGTTTTCACTGTAACTAAAACTAAATTTACAGAAGTACTGATATATCCAGGCCTCTTTTCTGGCACAGCTGGCACAGTTACACTTATTACTTCTGATTTGTTCTAAGATGAATAAAACTTGTATTGAAAAAATTTATAGATGGTAATTTATTTGTAAGAATACATTACAAACTGAGTGAAAATAAAAATAAGGTGAATAGTTCAAAAACATTTTAGCTAGATGGAAAGGGTTTGCTCTGATGAAGGTCCCCTAGGACCGAAAGCTCAGCAATAAAGTTGACATTTGTGCAGATGAAGTGTGTGTAAATCTCCTCTCTTCACTAGATAGATGGAAAGGGGAAAAAGCACTTTGACACCAGGCAGAAAATTCAGGTGTGTCACTCAGCCTGCTTGTTAAAAACACAGTAACAGGATAAATTGAACAGAACGGTACTGATTTACCTTACAGCAAACGGACAAAAACTTTCAGATCTTATTCTTCTAAAATGCTGTTAGTAATATACAATGTAGAAAAGTAAAGTCGTCTTACAACTTAAATGTTGCATTTGAGCACCAAAGGGCTGAAGCAGCATTTAACTGTTTTACTTAGAAATTTTGGAAAGTGGCCAAATGGCAGACGGGGTTGTTAAAGGGTGGCGCGGCGGGTGCAACGATGGCCAGGAAATAAAAAATGGCCTGGGAAAAATTCAGTCAAGCAAATTTTTTGCTGTAATCCCTGTGCTCAGTACTGAGTAGAAGCAGCTTCTGAGCTCGTACAGCCATGAATCTTCTTGGGAATGATGCAACAAGTGTTCCACACCTGGGTTTGGGATCTTCTGGTTCTTCTTGCAGATCCTCTCCAGTTCTGTCAGGTTGGATGGTGAACGGTGGTGTTCAGCCATTTTCAGGTCTCAGAGATGCTCAGTTGGGTTTAAGTCAGGGTTCTGGCTGGGCCGGTCCAGAATGGTCCAGAGTGGTTCTGATCCACTCCTTTGTTATTTCAGCTGTGTGTGAGGGTCATTGTCTTACTGGAAGGTGAACCTTCGGCCCAGTCTGAGCTCCTGAACTCTGGAAGAGATTTTCTTCCAGGATCTCTGTACTTGACTGCATTCATCTTTCCTTCAACTGCAACCAGTCGTCCTGTCCCTGCAGCTGAAAACACCCCCATAGCATGATGCTGCCACCACCATGTTTCACTGTTGGGATGGTATTGGGCAGGTGATGAGCAGTGCCTGGTTTTCTCCACACATACCGCTTAGAATTAACTCCACAAAGTTCAATCTTGGTCTCATCAGACCAGAGAATCTTATTTCTCACAGTCTGGGAGTCCTTTCATATGTCCTGCACTGAGGAGAGGCTGCTATCGGTGAGGACACCCGATGGAAGTGGCCAGTGCCCCCTTGAAAAAGAAGCAAAAATATTTTTTTCATTTATATCAATTTTTATGTATTATTAACACGGCACAGCTTGATTTGCTTATATTTGAATGTCAAAACCATCACAAGGAGGATTAGAAGAAATGGACAGCATATGAGTTAAATGTGAGTCTCACTGCAAAAGGGTCTGAATACTTATGACCATGTGATAATTCAGTTTTTCTTGTTTAATAAATTTGCAAAAATTTCTACATTTCTGTGTTTTTCTTTCTAGATGGGGTGCTGAGTGACATTAATGAGAAATAAAATGAACTTTTTTGATTTTAGCAAACAGCTGCAATGAAACTGAGTGAAAACTTTAAAGGGGTTTGAATACTTTCCGTACCCACTATATGTTCTATTTTATATTAAACATTTCACTTTTCTCCCGAGGATCCTTTAAGCCCTTAATTGACCATGTTTGTAAACTTGTCGGCGCTCCCACAGTTTTCAACTCCAGCTGTGTTATTTTTACATCAAAATGTTGGAAAGTTTGGCTACGTTCACACCGCAGGTGTTAATGCTCAATTTTTTGTCAGATCCGATCTGTTTGTGTGGATGTTCACATCACTTTTCTAACCTACTGCAATATGAGCAGCTCACGCTTGTGAAGTGCCACGCATGCTCGGTTGAACACGAACGACATCACGCATGTAACGGTGTTCATGGAAACCAATGCAAACAAACATGGCGGTTACCGGCATTTCCGGGTTCATGTTGAAAGTAATCTGTGATCCGCAGCTCGCAAATGTATGAGCAGGTTTTGTGAAGACGGAGGAAGAAGAGAAACGCATTTGTGATGACGTCTCTGTGTAGAACATTTGCTGCAACATCTGTACGGAGGAGTGTGTGAATGCAGCATCGGAGAGTGGTAGGATAAGGATGTTTCAGATTAGATGTACTGAGGGAATCGGATCTCTCCACAGATATGATGTCAGCAAGCACTTGAGCCGCGGCAGAGAGATTTGACTGAAATCAAAGAAAATAATTTCACTGCAGGAAAATCTGAAAATCCTGGGAAACACAGTGTTAATCCGTCTTCTCCAGGGCTGAAGTGGCTTTCGTTCGGCTCTGACTCTCAGACTTTGACTCTGCACCTGCAGCAGTCATTATGCTGAAGAAAAGCAGCTTTATTTTACTGCTGCACGTTTATCACCCGCTCCTCTTCTCTCTACCTGCTGCAGTCAACGTCTCTTTCTTTGCCGATGCATTTCTCACACACCTTTTCCTCTCCAGTCTTGTCCACAGCGGCGCCTCTGCCGCGCGTGCACGCCCTCTCTCTCACGTGCACACGCTGAGCTGCTGGACCACATAAAAGCTATCACACAAAACTTTCAGTTTCCAGGTTGATGTGCAGGGCTGGGCATCGTTTTAGTTTTAATGATTCCAGTTCTGATTTGATTCCTTTCTTTTGATTCCGATTCTTTTTCTAAAAGTCTCCAATAAGACCAGAAAGTGTCACTAGCGGTTTTATTAAAAGAAAGTAATCAGAGGGTCTGAAAACTCGCTAAATAAAGTGAAAAAGACGCTGAGTTGTGCCGTGTGTGTCAGCGTAATCGGGTATACCAGAAACTCAGCACTAACAAACGTTCCGCTTCCGGTGGATTCTATGGTGTTCGGGGGACTGAGCATTGAAAATAGGAATCAAAATTTGGAAATTTGACTGATTCCAGGAGATTGGAGAGTTAGTCCCGGTTCCTATCGATACGCGATTCTCGATGCCCAACCGTATTGATGTGCAATCAGAGCCAGGAAAATATGAGTCAACGTTGTCAAGTCCATCGTTTCCGTGTGTGTCTGTTACTAATGCTCATACGAGAAGTTGTTTCCACTGTATTCTTTATCGATGGAAAAACAAACAAATAATCAGTTACTTTACGTTTTATCTTTCATTTTTCATTTGTTTCATTTATAAGATAAAAGCTGGTGTTTTCCATATCCACAGTTAACACACACTTACACATTCAGCTCGATATTACAAGCAGTTACCAAGCAACTAAACATCATCAATGTCAGAAAGCCAAGCACTGTTTCCCCAGATGGTTTACAGTTGTGCTCAAATGTTTATATCCCCTCCCATTAAAGAAGAGGCTGAATTCACAATAGTTATTCAAATAAGAAGAAACTTAAAAAAGAAATAGTCAATAAAAATTTACCAAATTTATAGTTTAGTAACATAAAACATTGATTTTGAACTGTGGTTGGGAAAAAAAATGATCCAAAAACCAAACAAAACTGTCCCGGTCAAATTAGAGCATCTTTCCCATGAACAGAGGACCAGAGGACTGTCAACAGGTGCAGACGTCTGATTGGATGTTACATAAAACACCTGATTGCAGAGATTGCCTCAAAGTGTTGCTCAACAATTTAGTTCAGGAGCCCCATCATGCTATTTGCTTGTTTTTATTTTTTGTTTTTTATAAATCAAATCGAATAATTTAACATTAACGTCATGATTTTCATAGAATTTTTATGTATTATTACTTTTGTCAATTACAACTTATTTCACTGACAGCTTGTTTTTTTCCTTCTTTAATGGTAGGGAAAGGAAACTTTTAAATGCAACTGTACGCACAAGACGTTATCTCTCTGTAATCAATACCAAAGCAGTTATTTGTCATCGCAACAATCAAATAGTTCTTGTTTGGGATGGGATCACAAGCATCGTTCCTACGCGTCCTGGAAAACCTGGAAAATGAACATTTCCAGTCATTTCCAGCCACTACATTGCCGTTTTGTCGCCAATTCATCGCAGCTTCGTTGCAGTTTCATCGCCGCTCAACGCCGTTGCGTCGTCGCTACGTCGCAGTTTCATCAATGTTTCACTGCAGATTTGTTGCAAAAATTATCGCCTCTTCGTTGCTGTTTCGTGACAGTTTCATCAAAGCTTCATTGCAGCTTCGTCGCCACTTTGACACCACTTTGTCTTTGCTTCGTCGCTGCTACATCGCAGTTTTGCTGCCACTAGTTTGACGTTTCACCGCACCTTCATTGCAGCTTCACTGCCATTTCATTGCCATTTTATCGCAGCTTCGTCACCGTTTCATCGCCGGTTCGTAGCTGTTTCGTTGTTGCTACGTCACCATTTCGTTGCCATTTTGTCGCTGCTATGTTGCTGTTTTGTCGGCATTTCGTCATCGCTTCGTCGCAGCTTTATCTTCTCTTCGCCTCTGTTTTGTTTCTGCTTCGAAAAAGGAGGGCAAGGATGTAAATAATTGCTCCCATTTTTAGTTAAAAAAAAATCTTCTTTTTCATCATCAGCAACTGTGCTGCAGAGTTCTCTGTTTCCAGCAGGACTGACGTGTTTATTGCTGTAAATCAGAGTTTGTGATTAATCTGTGGTGTTTATCAGCTGACCTCTGTTTTATGTGATCTTTACTGTTTCTTCAGTCTGGCTTTTTCATTAAGATTTTTTCCTTTTCAACAGGCGAGGTCTTGCGTGGGGACCGTATTGTGAATACTCTCTACAATGTTGAGATGAACAAGGACAAAAAATGTGAGATGGTGTGCAGCAGGAAGAAGCTGGGCATCGAAGAGAGTAAGCTGATTGCTGAGCGAATCCAGGAGGAGTATTATGTTCACCTGTGAGTATCTCTGAGGGACAAATCTGGACTTTGTTTTTGATGTTTTGTTTTTTTCTTCTGGTTACTCAATATTTTCTGTTATCAAACCCAAACTAACCCAATATTTTCTTGTCATGTCAGCATTGCAGACAACCTCCCAGTTGCCACCAGGTTAGAGTTTTACCCCAACAGGGAAGCAGGGGAGAGGAGGAGCAAAAGAGAGAGGTGGCAAAAGATATCCAGTTTGAACACGGTTACAGGATGGGCTTCGTTGACAACAACAAGGTGCCTGTCACTCATCTGAGGTTAACAAAGTTCAAGTAAACAGTAGCCTGTTAGGTTGTTTGAATTTGTTTTAGGGATGGCCATTTGCAAACATCTTTTTGATCGATCGTTGGGAGAATTAACGATCAGTTATCGATTTAATCATTAAGAAATTCATGCTAAAAAAGTAATTTCGCATACTTATTTATTTCAACCCCCCACTGCTCCACAGCCTCAGTCTTCCTCTCGGCAAGAAGGTTGGCAGTGGTTGCACGTTATGGTGAGGCAGCTTTCTGCTGTTAAAGTGGACCAACAGTCTGTTGTTATCAGTGTTCCCATGTGTCCTGGAAAATCTGGAAAATGACTGAACATTCTTCCAGTCATGGAAAACACAAGGAAAATGAGAAAAAGAGTAAAATGTCCTGGAAAAGCTTGAGTTATCCTGGAAAATGAATTTTCCTCCCTCTGCTTGGTCGCTGTCTTGTCGTTGCTTCATCGGCGGGTCTGTCGCAGGGCCCATATCGATCTATTTTTTTCAAGATTTTTTTTTTTTTTTTTTGCAAAATGGGTATCGATCTATTTTACTAAAAAAAATCTCAAGATTTTGTCGTTGGGTTACTAAATCTTGTGGGATTTCGTGAAATCTTGCGAGATTTCATAAGAGAACGATGACATCTTGCGAGATTTAGTAGGTAAAATAGATCAATATCCCATTTTCAAATATCAACATGAAATTTGCATATGAAAATATCGCGATATTTCAGTGTATCGTTTTTTTTTTTTTTTTTTTTTTTTTTTTTTTTTGAATGACCGTGTATAAACTGTTCACACAGAACTTCATGAAAAAAACTGTCTTTAGAAGTTTTTTGGGGGGTTTTTTTAGACTTTAGAGACAGAAACCCGATCAGTTAAATATCTGTTAAATATCGGTGGGATGGCCGATGTCTGATATTCAGTTTTAAGGTCGATATAGGCCGATACCGATAGGGGGCCTATTATATCGTGCATCCCTATGTTCAAGCTCATTCAACAATCTCTGTGCATTTTATTATATGAGCATCCTAGTTATTTAAGGTGATGATGATGATTGTGATGATGCCGCAGTCTCCTGAGTTACCTTTTTATTTGTGATGCACTGAAGTCAAAATGTGTAGCTAAAGCCGAATAGAAATTTAAACGCTCGGCCGAATACTGAATATTGACAAACTAAAGATCTTTGCAGAAGAACCTCCTCTAGATGCTTTGGTTGAACAATCGTTGCAAACTGCAATTTTTTTCTTGCTATCCAACTCTTTGAAGGAATAGTACACCCACAGAATGATGTGTGTTCATTTTCTACTCACCCTCATGGTGAGCAAGACTCTGGAGCTCTTTTTTAATGTCTCAAATGCAGCCGGAGATCAGACAGGTTTTCGTCTTCTCCCAACTTTCATATAATGGAGTTCACCGGTGACTGAACCAAAAAGGTCCATAAAAGTCCACAAAAACTTGTCAATATTCCTCCAAACTGCTCGTCCAATGTAATCCAAGTGTCCTGAGTGGGAAGTGTCCAGAATTTACTCGAAACGACATAATTTAGTAGATTTTTAGAGCCTAAACAGGAGAACCTCTAGCTACTGAAAAGCGTGCCCCAACGAGTTCACGACACTACGGAAGCCTCGGCAGACGAGATCGCACGTTCTCTCTTTCTTTATTTCTTTGTTTTAAATCAATATCCAACCCCTCTTGTTTGTCTGCAGCCTGTTCGCTCTTAGCACAATGTAAACAGCAAATTTCTTCTTCTAGGCTTGCATTTTCAGCAGATTAGGCGCTGAATACTGAGGCTTCTGCAGTGTCGTGACCGCTGACGAACGCACAAATAGAAACTGCAATGTAGTAACGTTTAGGCCATAAAAATATACTAAATGATGTAGCTTCGCGTAAATTCTGGACACTTCCCACTCAGGACACATTACATTGGACGAGCAGTTTGCAGGAATATTGACAAGTTTTTGTGGACTTTTATGGACCTTTATGGTTCAGTCGACGGCGAACTCCATTACATGAAAGTTGGGGGGAAACAACCCCCCCCCCCCTCGGATCTCCGGCTGCATTTGAGATTATAAAAAAGTGCTTCACAATCTTGCTCAGCATGAGGGTGAGGAGAAAATGAAGGACCATCATTCTGTGGGTGTACTATTCTTTTAAAATATCTCCACACTGCGGACATTTTACTGAATGTTTTCACTCTGGAATCATGGTGGGAAAGTTCAGACGCCAGTTTAATTTAATTAATGTATAAGTGCAATCTGAATCCATAAAAAGTAGGTCATATTCAGATTAACCATCACTACTGCACCTGCGTGGTAACAGTGCAGTTCAGAGGGCTATGTGAATGTTATAGGTGGGATTGTAGTAGTAAATAGTTGGAGAAAACCACCAGGAGGCTGTGTCAGACACTACTGAGCGCTCATCTTGGCCGTTCTCTGCTGAGAGGAAAAACACTTCCTGTTAGTTTGGTTTTTCTGGAAAATCCCATTCAGACTTCCCCGTGTGTGTGTGTGTGTGTGTGTGTGTGTAGGTCAGCTGCACAGCAGCACAAACCACAAGTTTACACATCTAAACAATAAATGTCTCCATGTGTGAAGGGTTCTGATTTTTCTCTTGTTCCATCTTTTTATCCTTCACAGTTTTACCTGCACAACCACCTGTCCTTCATCCTGTACTTCCACAGGGAGAAGCTGGAGGAGGGGGAGGTTCACGACTACAGGGTGGTGCGTTTTGAGGTTGTGCCCCAAAGTGTCAAAGTAGAAGGTTGGTTAAAAAAGAAAAAGCTTCATGGTACCTCCAGATTCCACATACTTGCATCCCGTATCCACGCAGCAAGTACGTTGGGATTTGCAACGCCCCTTCATGCACCTGGCTCCGTCCAGCTGCGCTCCGCCGGTTCTTTGAGCTTGAGGAGAGCGTTTATGAGATGTACGAGTTCACGCAATAAAAGAAAGACATAGAGAAGCCGGTCAAAACAAACTGTTCATTCATCTCAACAATGCAGGACAGAGTTTAGCCGTTTTATTTTCATGATCATTTAAACAAAATACAAATGCAGGGCTTGAAATTCACTTCTCAAAATGGGGGGGAATTCCCCCCTTACATGCCTCACCAAGGGGGGATTTGGATACTTTGGGGGGGATATTTACAGGGCGCTTTACCACAGGTCTTACAGCGTCCTATCCGTACCTCAGATTAATAAGGAGCATTAATTTGTCTTTTTCGTCCTTCTTAGTTTCCATTTTAACCAGCTCTCTTGTCTCGTCTCCGTTCTCTTTATCAGCCATCATCAGTTTTTACCAACTTAATACAAAAAGTACATATTGCAGTAATCTGTTGCATCTTTCAGCTGCATAATTATAATTAGTGGTTCTGATGGTTCTTTCTTCCAGCTCGGTTCTGTTCTCTCTCCTCTACGTAATCCCTTGCATTTGATAAAAGTTCTGTTAAAATAAAACTGGTCTTGGGGAGGACGGAGCATCTTCTACATGCAAGGCTAGAAAACTGTCAGAAACTTAATGAATATAATAACACATTTAATAAACACCTTTAAGAACACACAAAGATATTTAATAGGAAAGAAAATGGAAACACAGAGAAAACAATAAAGAAGCTGAGATAAACAAGAACAAGTGAAGAGCAGTGAGAATGTGAGAAAATGATGAGGAAACATCCCCCAAATCAGCTTCTTTCTCCAAAATAATACAAAATTTTGATTTTTAACAGGACATATTTAATGCTCTTTAGCCTATACGTCAAAATATAAAATATATTTCTAATATCAAACTATTATTTATCAATACTATCTTTATCTACGAATCGATCTCACATTCAGCTGCTGTGAGAAACGGTGACGCAGCGCTGATGTTGGTCTCATCACACCAACATTAAACTGAGCAGCTCGTGCCTTCATCGTTATGATGAAACACGGATATTCTGAGCCCGTTAGGCTGAAACTTTTCTTTGGGCTGCTTGGTACCGTGACCAGCACCGGCGCTACCTGAGGATCTGGAGGATTTGGGTCGTAAACGAGACCGACACCGGCGCTGCCACAGCGCAGATCTTTACTGGTGTTGGTCCAGACCAGCTTCCCTTCAGGTGACCCGAAGTTAGATTTACGTTATAAGACTCCGTGAAAGTATCGTCTTACTGGCGGGAAATCCGCCAACAATGGTTGGTTTATCAACACGAGGGAAGTTCCGACATCTGACGGGTCAGAGAGAGAGAGAAGGGGAGCGCGCGCTTTATTAAAGAGCCGACGCGGGAGGCGACGTCACTCCTTCTGAATGAAAGGAGAGGGAGCGATGTCGCCTCAAGCGTGTCGAGCCTTTTATTCTACGTCATTTTATGGCTCCGATGCAAAGGTTCGCTGCACATTACGTCGCTGCAATTGCAAGCGGGAATTTCCCGCATTATAAGAGCGAAGTTTGCGGGAATTGATGGTATTATGCGCGATTCCCGCAATCCCGCAGCGAATTTCAGGCCCTGCAAATGTTTTAGTTGAACAATTTCATGTATTTCATAGATTCTTTTTGTTTATAACAGGGTTCCTGGAAAATGATTGAACATTTTTCCAGTCATGGAAAACACATGGAAAATGAGAAAAAGAGTCAAATGTCCTGGAAAAGCTTGAGTTGTCCTGGGAAACGATTTTTTCTCCCTCCGCTTTGTCGCCACTTCATCTCTGTACAAAATATAAGCTACAGTTGTAGAGCACTTCTCCAAAAGCTTGGGGTGGAATCTTTTAATCTGTTCTGATAACTTGACTCGTACTGTTGCAGCTGGAAAAGTCCTGAAAATATCCTGGAAAAGTCCTGGAAAACAACTTCAAGAAACAAGTTGGAACCCTGTTATAATCACTGTGCTTATCGATATAATATGACCGATGTAGAACACGTACAGTCGACCTCAAAATTATTTATACCCTCAAAATGAAAGAAAATGTTCTGTACAGAGCTGAAGGGAGAGCGGGGCTGTGCCGATTTATCTGCAACATTTCCTGATGTCTGAAAGTGTCGGGACGTAATAAGTCTGCAAGGAGGCGGCATGTTTTATCTGATCAGATCCGTCCTCAGTTCCAGCTTCAGCTGCGCCTTCTGCGGTTGAAGATACTTGATAATTATTCAATAATTTTCTGCATTCATACAGTTTTTGTATGTTCATTCAGTAGGCTCATTTAGTAGTTTTATGAAAAAAAATTAATGAAAAAAATTCCTGAATTTTGAAAAAATTTTCAGCCTTTCAATTGTCAAGAACCTTTTTTTTTTTAAATATTGGCTATAGATATTCTAGTTAAAGCACCCAGAAATACTCCCATTAAATGACACCACAGCAGAAAAAATGCCTTTATTAGCTGCTTTATCTTGAAGCTGAAATCCATCAATCAAAACTAAAAGATAAATGGTTGCAATAACTTGTAAAGTGTTAAGAAGCATTTATTTTAATTTTGTACATTTAGAAATGTTTTGGATCACTTTTTTTTTTTTTTTAGTTTGCAAGATGTGATGAAAACAATTCCAATTTTTCTGTATTTTTTATATTCATGGCATTCTTTCAAGAGCATTGTAAGTTATTACTATCCATTGATGTTCATAGCCTTGTAGCTTAAGTTGTACAGATTGTAAAAATATGAAATAAAATACTATCCAAGAAATGACCTCACAATGCACAAAAATAACAGAGCAGGAATAGACGGGCCATGTCTGTTGCAGTTAATAAAGAGTAAATAACTATAAAGTTGTTTTTATGGGCATTTTCAGTCTCTTTGTTAGTTAAACACCCCAGAAGATCATTTTAAGCACTTAGAGAAGTCAATATGCAGAAAATGGGCCCTTTAAACAAAATGGCAACGTATTTGCTGCGTGCAGGGTGGAGTGTGTGGAATCTGGGGGTTAGACTGATGAAATAATCCAAATGGATGGACTAACATGGCCATTAAACTGCTTTTCTTTCTATAAATTCTCAGATCTGAAGGCTGCAGAAACCGATAAGACCTGCACCTTACCTGAGGCCAGTGGCTCCGCCCCACAGGAAATCGATCCCACAAAAGAGAACGAAGTCCTCTTCACCTACTCGGTCCACTGGGAGGTCAGTAGCTGCGTTTACATGGAAAAATAATTCATTTATCTGATGGAAATCTTTCAGATCAGAGATTCAAGCGGACGTGTTTACATGGACGCTGGAAAAAGGGATCTGATCAGTCGTATAAACTTGATGCACAGATTTATACACTCAATGCTTTTGCAATGCATCCTAATTTGGAAGAAGAGGGGCTTTTTTTTTTTTTCATTTATCATTTAATTCATAATTTCTGGGCCATTAAAATGCTCCAGTAATCCTTAACTTGTTCAGTTTCATGTTTTGTTTTTTTGTTTTTTTTTTAACGTTGCATCCTCCAGTTCTGTTCTGCTTTGTTTCCACCGTCTTCCCTGAATCTGCTTCGTCACGCAGCCCCACGTGGTTCAAGCATATGCAGAGACAACATACACCAGAAACGATGAGAATGGGTGTTTACATGCTCATATTTTTCTGCTGATCTCATCAGAAAAGGTTTAAAGCACCCCTATCAATCAGATTGAAAATTATTTCTGATCAGATCAAGTGACATGTTTACATGACACATTTTTATTCTGACTGGCGTTCGATCGGATCAACTCTGCTCGGTGTAAGTGCAGCTCGTGAGTGCTGCCTGGAGTTTCATAGCCAGGAGTTGAACCTGTCTTTTGACTCAATAAGCAGTCGAGGTTCCTGCATCTAAATATGCTGTACGAGTGTAAAATCCTACAAAAGTCATGCATTTTTGCTCCAACAAGACTGGGTGAGTGATTGTAGAATCCAGTGGTTGGCAAATTTTATTTACAATTAAACAAAAAAACCCAGATATTTAAAGTGGGACATTATAGAGCTTTGTGTCCAAGATTGGCTCATTTTGATTGTGACGTCAGCAGCATGTTTGAAAAATGTTGGGAGAGGCCGACAAAAGCTGGAGGAACATGTTGCATCTAGCGATGCTCATCAGCAGCGGGTCAGCAGAGCAGAGGTGGAGTTTCTCAGGAGATGAGAAACAAATGCACATTAAATATATGGATGTCCCGATGCCATTTTTTTTGTTGGGCTCCGTCAGTACCTCTGAAATAAAACTGTATCACGTCAGATAACGTTAAACAATCATCTGACTTCCTCCTCTGATCAAGTCTGATAACAGCTGCAGACCGACCGAGCAGCAGGTGCTGTGTTCACAGCTGCAGCATCACAACGAGAGACGGAAAATAGTCCGCTCCATCACTTCCAACTTAGACTTCCAACTCTCCCCCCACCCCTCCCTGTTCCGCTCTGACTCGCGCTGCACGTCTCCGACCTTCTTAAAGAGACAGCGCTGTAAACATCACCATGTCTGTGCTGTGACAGAACTGTCTCCCTGACTTGTCCCGTCCAGCATCGCAGCAGCAGGATGATCTGGCTGCTTTGTTGTGTTGAACAGAAAAGTCAGCTTTTTAAGAAAGCCGTGATAATCTGGCGGGTCAGATATTTCTGGTGGTGGGCCACAGGTTTATGGGAACTTATTTTCAAACCGCTGCGTCTGGTTTTGGTTGACATTTTACACAGCGTCCCAACTCTTTTTAAAATGATTAAAGCGTGCAGCAAGCTTGAGGCGCTCTGCTCTGTCTCCCGTGTGCAGGAAAGCGAGGTGAAGTGGGCTTCTCGCTGGGACACCTACCTGACCATGAGTGATGTGCAGATTCACTGGTTCTCCATCGTCAACTCTGTGGTGGTGGTCTTCTTCCTCTCGGGTACGTCTGAAATCACAAATGTCAGCCACCATCATCTCTGAACTATCTTCTACTTTAAAAAGCCTTTAATGAAAACAAACCTGTTTACTGATGTTTTACTCTGTTTTTCACTATTCACCTTATTTTGTCCCGCCCACTTCTAAACGTCGTCGTCTTCCGGGAATGTGTTGACATTTCTGGTCGCTAGCTGCGGCTCGTCTGTTACGCCAACATGGCGAGATGCAGCGACTTAGTTGGAAAGAAATTAAACTATTTTTGAAAATTCAGATGAAGGTTAACAAAATTTACTGAGCGGGTGGATGAATGCGGATTTGGAATATTGAGCGTGAAAACGGGATACTCTGCTGGAAACTCAGCATGTGGTGCGCTCTGTCGTACGTCACACATAGATCAGAAGAGAGATGAAATGTGTGATCTGTCTTTTATTACAGTCAAATGTGTGCCGTTAAATCTGTGCAGGTTAGAGGAGTCCAGTAACGTGTGCCGGTATTAAAGACGTCCCCCTGCAGTCTGTGCTTATCGTAGCATAATAAATCATTCCCCTGATGCTAAAATGTACTGAAAATGAAAGCCTAACAGTGCAAGTCTGCATGAGTCGGTTTGCAGGTATGAGTGAGTAAGAACATGATCTGCCCTGAGATCAGCTGATGTCATTTCAACAGACTGAGATCAGGTTGCTGCAGAGACGACGTTACAGCGCTAGATTATACCGGATTACACAGACCAGCTGACTGGAACATATTCGGTACTAAGTAAGATAAACACTGTGAGATTTAAAAGGGGGAAAAGCAGAAAGTTTTTTTATAAGATAAACAATTTAGGTGGGGAGGGAGAGGGTGCAAGGCGGGTGAGGGATCCTTTCACAGGGAGATAACAACCCGAGCAGCGGCCGCAATATTCAGTCCGTTTTTAGCCGTGATTGAAACAAATGTGTTGTAGGATCTCGCGCCTCTTTCTCCAGTTGTTGCGACACCTTTAACTGGCAGAAATAACCGTAGTCACAGTTAGAAAACTGTTTCATGTCAGAGACACGCTGGTGGAATTCGCTATGAATGAAAAGCAACCGGAAATAAAATGGCGCCGCCCTGGCAAGTCCCCAAAATAAGGTGAATAAACTAAGCCTAATACTGCAAGTGGAGCTAAAGCATCAACACAAATTTAATTCCTATAGACCACGAGTCTCTTTCTGTTGCCGGTTATTGTCATAGTAACAGCTACTTCCTAATCGCTTTCCCGTCTGAACGTTTATGGCTACACTGCTCTAAAATGAAAACTTGCCAAAACTTGTCTCTTGCAGTAGTTTCCCAGTGTCAGTCTGATATCTTAGAGAATGATTTCAGTTTCTGGCTTTCAGATCATGATTTGATGTCAGTCTCCAGATCATTTATCTAATAAAACATTTGTTCGGAAGAAGTTGAAACTTCATATCCTGAAATGGTTTCTCATTCGCTGTCTTTTGTCCTCCAGGTATCCTGAGTATGATCATCATCCGGACCTTGAGGAAGGATATTGCCAACTACAACAGAGAGGATGACATTGTAAGCAGATGCTAACCTGACTGTTGATGCGCTGGTGAATGAATGAATGAATCAGCCCCGACCTCATGATGCCCATCAGATCAATATATCCCAGCTACATGAACATGTCCTCCTTCTGTCCTGTCAGGAGGACACCATGGAGGAGTCAGGATGGAAGAACGTGCACGGTGATGTCTTCAGACCGCCTCAGTATCCCATGATCCTCAGCTCTCTGCTAGGCTCAGGGATCCAGCTCTTCTGCATGATCCTCATTGTCATCTGTGAGTTTGTTTTTCTTTTCTCTTCAGTTCTCTCTAAAAATCCTGAAGGTGGACGTCTGTCCCCAGCTGGCACGATTTCTTCTCTATCACTTATCCAGATGGTTGAAAAAAACGTGAAACAAGATTGAAATTAAACTAGTTCATGTTCTCTCAACATAAGATTCATAATAACAATAATTCAGTGACAGATTTGGCTCAGCTGTCAAGAAACTAAAGAAACTAATCAGAAATAAAAAATTTACAAAATCATAATTTAGTGAAACAAAATATTGCTTTTGAATTATGGTTAAAAATAGTAATTAAAACAAACAAACAAAACTATCCCAGACACATTAGAGCACCTTTCTCATAAATAGTGGCCTAAAATACCTGTCAACAGGTGTAGACATCTGATTGGACGTTACAGAAAACACCTGATTGCAGGGATTGTCTCAAAAGCCCCGTTTCCACCAGTGGGTCTGGGTCGGGTCGGGCCGGATCGGTCCACGTTTTTTTGCGTCTCCACAGATAAAAACTGGGACGGGTACCCTTATATCCGACCCGACCCGGCCTACTTTTTTGGTACCCTTCGGTAGGGGTACTGATCTAACCGATCCGGACCAAAGAGGTGGAGCTAATACGCAGCAATCAGCTGATTCATTGAAAAATCCGCCACTTCCCGCGTGACCCAGCGTAAAAACAAAGCCGGGGTGACTCCTTTCTGTTTCTGTCACGTGTGGCGCCGGTGTTTTGGTTAAACGGCGTTACACGGCGATGATGTCACACAATCACGTAGCAGCGCTGTCCAGCTAATTCTCCGCCTCCAGAATAAGGGTACAGGTTGCTGTGGGGACACAGCGTGAAATCAACACATCCGTACCCAAACCCACCCGATCCGGCCTGGCCCGGCCCGACCTGACCCAGACCCGTGGGTGGAAACGGGGCTAAAGAGTTGCTCAATAATATTTTAGTGCAGGAGCCCACACTTGCAGGGAGAGTACAAGCCATGTGTATGTGTGGTGTGTGTGTATGGACACTCCCTTGTGGTGTGTGAGATGGCTGAGGGTGTACAGAGTTGAGTACGTAGCTGCGTTTACATAAAAAAATATTTCATCTTTCCGATCTGAGATTCCAGCTGACCTGTTTTCATGGTCTCTGGAAAAAGCGTTGTATTTACATGATGGACAGATTTGATACCATCGTAATGCTTTTGACATGTGCTGTGCCTACATTAGGGAGGAGGTGGCTTTTCTGTTTTATCTCGAACCTTTTGATCGTTGAAATGCTCAACAATCTTTATCATGTCTTTTAAGCTTCTAACAAAAACGTTGTTTCCGTCAGTCCTGTTCTGCTTTGTTTCACCCTCAAGCCTGCGCAGAGACAGCATGCACAGGACATGTCTCCAGTCATGGAAAACGCATAGAAAATGAGAAAAAGAGTAAAATGTCCTGGAAAAGCTTGAGTTGTTCTGGAAAATGATTGTTCCTCCCTCTGCTTTGTCGTGGCTTCGTCGCTCTGTCGTCTCCACTTTGTCGCTCTTTCGTCTCTGTTTCGTCTCCGCTTCATCACGGCTTCGTCGCTGTTTCGTCTTCACTTTGTCGCGTTGTTGTCGCTCTGTCATCGCTCTTTCGTCGCTGTTTTGTCTCCACTTCATCGCTCTTTTGTCGCTGCTTCGTTGCTGCTTTATTGCTGTACAAAACATAAGCTACATTTGTAGAACACTTCTCCAAAAGCTTGGGGTGGAATTCACTAGGTTATGTTGTGATAACATGACTCATACTGTAGCAGCTGGAAAAGTCCTGGAAAATAACTTTCAAGGAAAGAGTGGGAACCTTGATGGAATTCCATGCAGTCTGTTTTAGCATGCAGCTTGAATTTTGCTCATGAAAAAGACGATGTGCTGGTGGACATTTTTAAAAAAGCAAGCCAGGCTGCTGTCTTCCTGGTTTCAGTATTTCTGCTGTGGGCATTGAAGATTAGAACTTAAAATGAAATGAAATAAAATTGAATGAAAAATACTTTATTTATCCCAGAAGGGAAATTCGACAATGTAAAAAAAAAAAAAGCTCTTTTTTTTTTTTTTTTGTTTTCAATATAACATTGTCAATATAACATTGATAATAATGATAAGTCAGTCAGTCAGTCAGTTTTGTTCTTCAGGGTGATGCTGCTGGTAGGAATGAATTTCTGTATCTCTCCGTCCTACAGCGAACCTGACGCAGTCTCCCACTGAACACACACTGTTGATTCTTCACCGTGTTGTGGAGAGGATGGGAAGAATCCTAAAAATAAATAAAAATTCAAAGAAATATCACACGAGTCATTAAACGTTTGTGCTGTGTTTCAGTTGTTGCCATGTTGGGGATGTTGTCCCCGTCCAGCAGAGGAGCTCTGATGACCACAGCTTGTTTCCTCTTCATGTTTATGGGGTAGGACGCTCACACACCATAATTCTTGTCAAGAAAATGCTGTAAATGTCTGAAAAAGTTCAGCTTTAGACCTTTTACGTTGGTTTTTCTCCTCCAGTGTATTTGGTGGCTACTTTGCCGGCAGACTGTACCGCACACTGAAGGGCCATCGGTGGAGGAAAGGAGCATTTTGTGTGAGTCAGTCCTCAATGTTGAAGACAAGATTATGTTTTATGCCGCTGTTCATGCCACATGCTTGATCGGAGCTCAGCAGTCAGTCTGAGTGGAAATGAAGAAACCTGAGATTGTATTTGATTTGTTCTCCCTGTAGACGGCTACGCTGTATCCTGCAGTGGTTTTTGGGATCTGCTTCATCCTCAACTGTTTCATTTGGGGTGAACACTCGTCTGGGGCGGTGAGTTCCACATCTGACCGACACGCAGCTCAAACTTTGTCCACACACATGACAGGGTTCCCACGCAGTGTGGAAATGCATCTCATCTGTATTCTCTAGGTTAAAGGATAAGTTTCTTTTTTTTTCTTCAACCTGGACCTTATTTCTAGGAGTTTATACGTGCATTTACTCACCGGTAAAGTTTCTGCATCACTTTGAGTCCTTCGGAAGATATTACGCTGAGTCGCCCTTCGGTGAACGTCCAGTATCATGGTGGAGACGGGGCAGCCAGTATATAAGACATTATCTGCAGTAAAACTCCTTCATTTCATCAATGCTTTAAGTAGAATGAACGAACGAACGAGTACTATTGTCCTGTGAGTTCAGAGTTTCGTAAATTGTGGGGTTTTTTTTTGTTGTCTGGGTCACGAGCTGCTCTTCTCAGTTGTACTACGGAAGCACGGCCCGAGTGGCCGAACGAGTGGCCCTGAAACGTGTGTAGAACACCCTGATAACTAACGGGAAGATAAATCTGGACTCACAGGACAATAGTACTCACTTGTTCGTTTGTTTATTCTACTTAAAGCGTTGATGAAATCAAGAAGTTGTGCTGCAGATAATGTCTGATATAGTGGCTGCCCCGTATCTCCCATTTTACTGGACGTTCACCGTAGGGCGACTTGGCGTAATATCTCTTGAAGGACTCAAAGTGATGCAGAAACTTCACTGGTGAGTAAATGCACGTAAAAACTCCTAGAAATAAGGTCCAGGTTGAAAAAAAAGGAACTTTTCCTTTAAGTAGGAGCAACAAAAACAAGGTTTGAAAGAAGTATACACGACTGTAGCCACACGTTTCACATCAGATTTGTGCTGCATCTTCACGTTCTGTGTGGAACCAGTTTTGTCTGGTTTTACACGGCTGAAGGTAGGGCTGGGGAGGGGGCAAAAAATATCACGATAATTTTCCCTATATTGATCGATATCAGTGTTTATCAGGATGTATAATTCAGTCATGATGCTAGTTTGAGAAGTATCCTGACAATGTTACCTGAAAGACAACATATTCAGTTTCTACACGTGTAATCGGGACTGCGTGTCCACGTAATTGATTATGCTGACACAAAGGATACGCGTGCCAATGAGTCTTCAGACCAAAGCGAAGATGGCGGCGCCGCTGTAACACGAGTGGCCCCTCCAAGTTTTAAAAGTGTGAGGCAGTGATGACACGCACTCGTTCGTTGAAGGTACGGGAATATTGGGGATGGTGAAACCGAAGCCTCACAAGACAATGGAGCTGTCCTGTGTCCAAATTTGAGGGCTCCGTCCTTCCAGGATGCTCCTTCAAATCCAGTCTACAAACGCGGCCTTGTTTTCCCCAGATTTTAAAGACGCTCCAATGTATCCTTTGTGGCTATTCCCATCCCAAGATGCATTGCGGGCTGAATGGGACATTCTACATAGGCCTGGGACGATATATTGTCCCACATATTATTGATGATAAACGATATTGTCAACATTACTGAGACTAAAATAACCACTTATGTAACGTTAATATATCATAATAATGCAAGTACATCATTTCAGATGCAACAATTCAACTCTTATTTCACACTGGAATGTCCAGAACCAGAACTTTTAAGTACCTTAAAAACTAAAGAGTCCGGGACAGCCCTGTCTCATGTCCTCGCTCTCTTATTTTAGGTGCCCTTCACTACGATGCTAGCCCTGCTGTGCATGTGGTTCGGTATCTCCTTGCCTTTGGTCTACCTGGGGTATTACTTCGGCTTCCGGAAACAGCCGTACGATAACCCGGTGCGGACAAACCAGATCCCTCGGCAGGTTCCAGAGCAGCGCTGGTACATGAACAAGTTTGTCGGGTGAGTTTGTTCAGACCTCGCATCTCATTTTCCCTCTTTGAGGTGGTTCATGGTGCATGATTAGTGATGTTTGCTTCACTTTCCACCAGGATCCTCATGGCCGGCATTTTACCGTTCGGCGCCATGTTCATCGAGCTCTTCTTCATTTTCAGTGTAAGTTCAGCCGAGCTGCTGCAAGTCAGATCTGCTCGGCTTTACCTTTTTAGTCTCTTTTCATAAACTGAATCTAAAATGTGATATCTAATTTGTGTCTTTACAAACTTTGTAATGCCTGCATCAACGTGTGTGTGTGTGTGTGTGTGTGTGTTTGTGTGTGCCACCACCTACAGGCCATCTGGGAGAATCAGTTTTATTACTTGTTTGGTTTCCTGTTTCTGGTCTTCATCATCCTGGTGGTGTCCTGCTCTCAGATCAGCATTGTAATGGTTTACTTCCAGCTGTGTGCAGAGGTAAGGACTTTAGGTTCCAGTACTCCCCACCAGTATAGTAATGGTTTACTTCCAGCTGTGTGCAGAGGTAAGGACTTTAGGTTCCAGTACTCCCCACCAGTATAGTAATGGTTTACTTCCAGCTGTGTGCAGAGGTAAGGACTTTAGGTTCCAGTACTCCCCACCAGTATAGTAATGGTTTACTTCCAGCTGTGTGCAGAGGTAAGGACTTTAGGTTCCAGTACTCCCCACCAGTATAGTAATGGTTTACTTCCAGCTGTGTGCAGAGGTAAGGACTTTCAGGTTCCAGTACTCCCCACCAGTATAGTAATGGTTTACTTCCAGCTGTGTGCAGAGGTAAGGACTTTAGGTTCCAGTACTCCCCACCAGTATAGTAATGGTTTACTTCCAGCTGTGTGCAGAGGTAAGGACTTTAGGTTCCAGTACTCCCCACCAGTATAGTAATGGTTTACTTCCAGCTGTGTGCAGAGGTAAGGACTTTAGGTTCCAGTACTCCCCACCAGTATAGTAATGGTTTACTTCCAGCTGTGTGCAGAGGTAAGGACTTTAGCTCCAATTCTCCCCCCAATATATATTATTTTTTTTTTTCCTTTTTTGTAAAGGTAAGGACTTTAGGTTCCAGTACTCCCCACCAGTATAGTAATGGTTTACTTCCAGCTGTGTGCAGAGGTAAGGACTTTAGGTTCCAGTACTCCCCACCAGTATAGTAATGGTTTACTTCCAGCTGTGTGCAGAGGTAAGGACTTTGTATTACTCCCTATAAATGTTTTCTTCCACCCTCAAGGTAAGGGATTTGAGTTTCAGTACTCCCCACCAGTATAGTAATGGTTTACTTCCAGCTGTGTGCAGAGGTAAGGACTTTAGGTTCCAGTACTCCCCACCAGTATAGTAATGGTTTACTTCCAGCTGTGTGCAGAGGTAAGGACTTTAGGTTCCAGTACTCCCCACCAGTATAGTAATGGTTTACTTCCAGCTGTGTGCAGAGGTAAGGACTTTAGGTTCCAGTACTCCCCACCAGTATAGTAATGGTTTACTTCCAGCTGTGTGCAGAGGTAAGGACTTTAGGTTCCAGTACTCCCCACCAGTATAGTAATGGTTTACTTCCAGCTGTGTGCAGAGGTAAGGACTTTAGGTTCCAGTACTCCCCACCAGTATAGTAATGGTTTACTTCCAGCTGTGTGCAGAGGTAAGGACTTTAGGTTCCAGTACTCCCCACCAGTATAGTAATGGTTTACTTCCAGCTGTGTGCAGAGGTAAGGACTTTAGGTTCCAGTACTCCCCTCCTTGGCATTGATTCATCTTTTGTGACTGCAGAACAAGTGTTCTGCTCTCTGCACCAGGACTGGCTCCCCTCTCTGGGAGTTATTATGTGGATGTTAGTTATGTTCACTTCTACTACGTGTCACAGTGTGCACCTGCTACCACACTGGCCCAATTACGAGGCCGCTTGATGTCAGAAACTAGCAGGCTCTGCTGACTCTTTCAGTTTGAACTTGGCAGAAGTCAATAAACGGCTCGCGGTGCAAAATAAAGATTAGGGTTGTCAGTGCTTACAATTTTTTCTACACGTGTAAACAGCTTTTGAGTTTGATGGACATATAATCATTCGATCAATAAGCACGGGCCGTTCAAAACAATTGGATTGGGTCTTTTCAGTCCTTTCTGTTCCACAGGTGACTACATTTTAAATTTTTTGTGTCAGAGCATTTAATTGTCTGCAATCGGGGTGTGAAGGAGATTTTAACCAATATAGTAAAAAATGCTCCTAGAAAAACATCATCCACCTTGCCTTTAAACACCCACAATGCAACTTTTCTTCCTTAAAAATCTGCTTCTGACTCGATTTGATGGCACACCAACATTAATTGTTGCATTTCTCAAAAATCTGACCGCTGCAGGAATGAGAGGCTCTAAAACGTTCAGTCGAACAAGGATGCAACACGAGACGTCGGCTCAAAGAGCTTTTAAGACTGTTGGAAACATCATGGGTGGATTTCTGGGAATAAAACTGTTGTCAGTTTCCACCTCGTTCTTTTTGCCAGTATAGAATCAAGAGCGTCAGCAGTGACATCACATCCCCAGCTTCTTTATTTACTATAAAACGTGGAGATGTGAATGATTATGGGGTATGACTTCAGTATGGGCGCTGATTCCTGGCACTGTGAAGACTTTGACCCCGTTCCGTGCCTCTACTGAGCTTCATCCAGCTGGTTCCTGTAGTTCTGGTTTCAGAATATTAACATCCACAGCAAACATGCAGTAAAAGTTTAGTTTTGTAACCCTCCAATAATTTAATGTTCAGATTTCTGCTTATTGTTCAGCTAATGCAGCAAACAGCTCAAGCTCATCTCCATCCTCTGAACACACTAACACGTTGTCTGCCCTCCTCATCTTCAGGACTACCGGTGGTGGTGGAGAACCTTCCTGGTGTCAGGAGGCTCTGCTTTCTATGTGCTCATTTATGCCGTCTTCTACTTTGTCAACAAGGTAAGAACCTCAACATGTTCCTCTCCTCCTCCGATCAGACACATCAGGTTGTATTTATTCATGTCTGAAGTCAGGATGCACCGATCCGATGTTTGATGTTTCGGGATCCGGTACTGATAAAGAAAAAGGAGGGAAAGAAACAGCATGGTATTGTTTGATGGCACACCTCGTTGTGTGGAAACGGACTGGGATCTTTCTTTTGTGCGAGGCAACATCAGACTTGGCTTTAAAGATTTTTTTTACCTGATTTTTATAAACGGATAAATGTATTGAATCACTTTTTTAACAACTGTGCACACACACACAGCAATCTTAAATAAACTTTAACAATCTTAAACCAGCTTCACAAGCTTGGTCTCATATGAGAAAATAGAACAAAACTTCCCCTGGTTCAGTCAGTGCATTTAAATAAATATAAAATAATAAAATGCTAAAACTGAGGGGGAAAAAACAGCATGACCTCCTCAGATATGTAAAAATAAATATGAGCAAAACTTCTTTAAAATGGTTGTCATTGCAATTAGATCATCCTGTTCCAGAAAGGAGGTTTAACAAATGCTGCGACAAAGCCTGAGCTATATCGCAATATATATCGTTACCAGACATACTTCAGATTATACCACAATATAGATTTGTATATTGCATATATACAACTGACCTTCTCTGGTTTTCCAGCTGGACATCGTGGAGTTCATCCCTTCCCTGCTGTACTTCGGCTACACCACCCTGATGGTGCTGTCCTTCTGGCTGCTAACGGGCACCATCGGCTTCTACGCCGCCTACATGTTCATCAGGAGAATCTACGCTGCCGTCAAGATCGACTGAGTCACGGCTGCTGCTGCTTCTCTTTTTCTTTTTTTGTTAGTTTTCCACCTTTTTTTTGTTGTTTTTTTTAGTGCATTTTTTATTCTTCATGTCCAACAAGCACGGACTTGTTTGCAGAGAGGAGAGGGTGCACCAGCCCCGCCTGCTGGCCTCCCGGTGGAACTGCAGCACGGCTGCAGAGATGAACCTGCTGTGTGTCTCCGTCTCTCGTCCCCTTTCCTCTTCTTTTCAGGACGGAGACCCGGAGGGATCTTTCCTCTGATGGGACAGTTTATGTCTTCTGCCGCCTCACTTGCACTCAGCGGGCCAAAACCGGTCAGATGATGGTTGCACCACATTCTTGGGTTTTTTGGGTTTTGTCCCCCCCCCTCATGTCTTGAGTCTAACTTATCCAGGTTTTTGTTTTGCTTTTTGTAATCACGGGATTTCTATGAAACTTGTTTTCTGTCTGTCCTCTCATGAGAAGCGGTTTCCTAATTTACGCACACCGTTGCTCTTTCAGCGGTTTCTGTTCAGAGACTTCGTTTTGTTGAGCTGATGGAAATATTTCTGGGTTTTTACATTATGACACAAAGAACGGAAGAATTAAATGTATTTTATTTCACTTTCCATGTCCTGGTTTGACCGCGTTACAGCTGGAATCACAATATTTACGTCTCCTTCCCAAACAGCGGATCGGATTTTTAAAGTTCGGGTCCATGACCGTAAAAATGCAGACTTGAATATTTGGACCCAACGATGAACGAACTCCCAAACGCATCAGTACGTTTCCTGCTGTTTACCACTGGTGTGCACGCAGCCTCGGCGGGGGCGGGGCCCCAGCCCGGTGCAGTCTAAGCCATGGAACGGCTGCAGCGGGGCGGGGCCCAGCAGGCCGGGGCCTCCGCCTGCTGAACTATGCAGTAATGAAGTTAAAGGCTGATTGGAGGACCGTTTAATCGGGATCATAGGATGCTTATGGATGAAAGTTTTTTCCTCTATATACTCCATCTTTAAAAACGTGAAGCGTGTTACAGCCTGCGGTGGGAAACGTCGCTTTAGCTGTTTTTTGTTTTACACATGAACACAGAAGCTTTTCTGGAGAGCGTGTGGACACTTTGGACATTCCTGCGCTTCATTGTGGACGATTGGAAATGAGACGGAGGGGCGACTGTCCGAGGCACCAAGGAAAGGAGGACTCCATCGGCACTTCGTATCCACGTTAGTGCCGTCAGAAGAGGGAAGCAGAAACTCACCAGAACACTCTCCCACACCTGCGCTTTCACATCGTCTCACTCGTTAAAGTAGAAATGTCTGCTGTCCGTGGACGTTTCTGACTTGTTGAAGGTTCAGGACCTCAGCACAGCTGTGAAAACAGCTTGTGACGGGACTCGGAGCTGCAGAGCGCTCTAAGATCAGTGCAGGCTGTGCCACATAACTGCACATCACATCTTTCTACAAGATGCTTTAAGGACTCCTTTGCGTTTTTCTGTTAAAACCTTAAGCTGCGGACCGACGTGTTTGGCATTTTGTGAATCACACTTTCTTTGACAGGAGGAGACTCTCTGGCCAAACGTCGCTCAGCCCAAATCCAACCAGCTCCAAGCTGCTTCCTCTCAGCTGTTGCAACCTAAACGCAGTTTTCTTGGAGTCGTTGAAGTCGGGAATGTTGACCGTGGAAGGGGCCGGTCACACTCGGCAGGGTTGGAGTATGTCCGGGTACAAACAGCGGGGGGGTAACGTGCTCCACGTTTAAACTTAACTGATGGCCACGGCACAGTGCCCAGCCCCACCTCCGGAGGTGGTCATGATGCCGCCTAGGTAGAACCCCCCGCTGGAAAGCGTGAAGAAGAGGAGGAACGTCCCTTTCGAAGCACGATCAGCAGCTCTAGCTGCATCAGGCAGTCGTTGGGAAACTGAAGGTACAAAAGCTTTATCAGCATGTTTGGGTGGACGTCAACACAAATGGCTGCTCGCGCCCCCCCGCTGGACTGTAGTGAAGCAGGTGCAGTCACATGACTTGGAGGCACACTGGCACGTTTCCAGCTTTGCGAGTGTGACCGGAGGCCGTTTGTAGGAGACTTTTGACACCCGATGAGTTGAAACGGGATTAAACTGATCGTACCAAGTGTGACCCCCCCTAAGATGGTGGCGCTGCTGCAAGGCACTCACACCCACATGGTGCAGATCCTGACCAGCTCGTCCTCCTGCTGATGCAGGTTCACAGGCCTCATGCACAAGCTTTAAATAGAGATGCAGGCGGGAAGAAACTGATCATCAGATCCTGTTGCCGCGGTTTCAGACAGACCAGCGGCTGCGTGTAGAGCAGATCAGCTGCGTTCTGACAACATCATGCATCTGCAGTCATAGACCAGGTCTCAAGAGGAAGCTGAGGAGTTGTCAGCAGACATCAGCTCCGTCTTCTCATCAGTTCTCAGCCAGGAAGCAAATCACAAAATGTCAAACGAAGCCATTTTAGCCAAACCATGGTGAGTCTGGCTCTGCGGGACAAACGCGACTGGTAGTTCCACCACCGTCGAGCCCCCATGTCTGCACACGAGTACAGATGCTGATGTCAGCCCTCAGAGGAGAGGGGACATGTCCGGATAACCTCGCCCCCCCCGCCACCTGCTCCAGAAAATCACTGCATGGTAAAGCCTCCATGTCACCTCCATCTAACAAGCTCATTCTCTGATTTATTTCCTCTTCAAGCCACCGGTGGCCCCTCTTCATCATCGTCATCATGCTCAGACTCTTCCTGCGGGCGGACTCCTCTGTCCTGTTGCTGAAGTTCACATGCCGGAGAGATTTTTATAAAAAAAAAAAGACTTAAAGAGGCCCGAGTCACGCGTGCTCATGCATAAAGGTTTTCCAGTGTAAATAAAGCAGCTTTGTATTTGTTGCGTCTGGCTGTTTGTGGCGCTCTGTAATGATTCCGTCATCGTTTTAGCCAAAAGCATGAAGCTCATGGTGACTTTCAGAGGAACTCGTTTCCATTACGTCATCCTTGTTTCTTTTACACAATGTCAAAATGTACAATGACAAAAATAAAGTGACAAGTTGAATATGAAAGGTGGTTTCCGGCGTGGTTTTTCCGCGTCCTGCTGAGTGCATCGGTGTTTGGGTCTGCTGCTGGGGGCTTCTCCGTTTGCTGCCATGCAGGGATGCATCCGTCTGACACTCCCTCCATCATCACGGGGCCGAGTGGAAGGTTTCATCAGCTGTCAGATGGATTGCACAAATGTTTTACACACATTTGGATTCTCTCCTGAAGAATCCTGCCCTCTGACTGTTAATGTCCTCAGCAACGAACGTTTCTTCTGGGTTTTATGTTGTTTGGGAAAATCCACCCAGTTTCTGGTGGAATCACCGAGGAGATTAACTCATACCTGTTCAGCAGTTTAACTGTTTTCTATTCAGGGTTTTGAGATACAATCGGGCATCTATGATGGACCAGATCTCTGAAAATCCAAACCATTCCCCAAAATGTGATTTTCAAATAACATCTGAAAAACTGAGTTATCTAGAAGTGGAGTTCGTCTGACGATCAACAAAGAAAAGGGTTTTCACTGGATGCTGAAATTTGCAGAACTTTATCAGTTAAATTATTTATATATATATACACACACATACATACTGTACGCTGGGGATGCTCACGTCTGGTCCTCCAGAGCTACTATCTTACAGATTTTGGTTGCATTCCTTCTCCAACACACCTGAATCAAATGAATGTCTCATTACCAGCCTCTGCAGAGCTGAATAACGTGCATGAGGTAATGAGCCATTTTATGTTCAAGTGTTTGAGAGGGTATGTGCTAAAAGTTGCAGGATAGTAGCTCTCAAGGACTGGACTTTGACCCCCCTGCTGTACATGTTTATATGTGTACATATATAAATATATATGCAGTCATCCTCAATTATTCATATCCTACAATTAAAGGCTAAATTCACAATATTAATTCAAATAACTAAAAAAGAAAAAAATTCTCTTAATTGTGATTTAGTTAAAAACATTACTTTTGAATTGTACTTGAAAAGAAGAAAAACAACAAAATTGTTACACATTAGAGCTCCTTGCTCATAAACATGGACCAACATACCTGTCAACAGGTGCAGACGCTGATTGGACGCTACATTAAACCCCTGATTGCAGTGATTGTCTCAATGTGTTGCTCAACAACATTTTAGCTTTGGTCCCATCATGCTTGTTTACTTGTTTTATTTTGTGTGTTTGTGTTAAACCATAATTCAAAATCAATGTCATGATTGATTGAATTTTAATGTATTATTACTTTTTTAATTTCGGCCTATTTCACAGCCAGCTGACTTTGTTCTTATTTAACGGGAGGGTACGAATAATTTTGAGGACGAATGTGCGTGTATATATATAAATATATATATATATACATATATATATATATATTTTCTATGTATTCAACAGAAATATTAAAAACACACAAAGATTATACAAGTAAACAAGCATGATGGGGCTCTTTAAGTAAAAATGTTGATCAACATTTTGTGACAATCACTGCAATCAGGTGTTTCTGTAACGTCCAATCAGACGTCTGCATCTGCTGGCAGGTATGTTGGTCCACTGTTCATGGGAAAGCTGCTCTAATGTGTCTGGGACAGTTTTGTTTATTAGATTTTTTTTTACCTCTGCCAATGTGGAAGTGTTTTCGGTAGTGCTGGTTTGTTTCTTTGTCAGCAACTTTACAGAAAAAGTTCTGGACGGTTTGACCTGAAATTCTCACCAGCCGTGTGTCTCAGCCCAAGAACGAACCCATTAAATGTTGGTGGTGATCCGGATCACCTTCTGGATCCAGGAATGTTTTTTAAAGGGTTCTTTATCATTGTGAGATCTGCTTGGCGGAGGTCTGCGCTCCCAAGTGCTTTTCTAGGATTTTTTTTTTAATCATTATTTTGAACCACAATTAAAAAGCAGCATTTTATTTCACTAAATTGAAATTTTGTAAATTTTTATTTATTATTAGTTTTTTTTTTTAGTTTCTTGTTATTTGAATTACTATAGTGAATTTAGCCATTTCTTTAACTGGAGGGTATGAATGATTTTGAGGATGACTGTGTATATATACACATACATTACTGTTGAAACATTGAAGATTAAAGATCAATCAGTTGTTTTCGTTGTTTCTTTTAATGGCAGATTTCTGTGGTCAGATAAAATCAGTCAACTGAGCATTTTTTCAAACAGCTTTTCATGTAAATGAAGCGATAAATGTGAAGCCAACATCTGCGTCAGCACCTACATGCGTACCGGAGACGGAGGCTCGCTCTCCTCCAGCTTCGTCCCCAGACCGGCCCTCAAATGGGAAGGAGTTACTTCCCCATGTGTACAGGCCTCCCGGTTCCCCTGCAGAAAATACTATCAAGTTTCTATTTCTGAGTTATGGCAGTTGGCATCCCATAAGTGCCTGTGCTTGAGTCAGCTCAGTTGATGTAAGTATAGGTTTGCGCCGTGGAGCTATAATTAGGGCAGTCTTGACACTCAGCTATGCATGCAGACGCACCGGTGCAGCTCTGGGACATAATCCAGATGCTGGGTCAGTGTGTTGTACGTACTGCAGGACACGCCACCGGTTGCCCTGTCTGGGAAGATCTGAGGAGTGTGAACTTTTTATTTGTTCCAGATTTCTTAATAAATAATTTATCAGTAACACAAATAAGAACTCCTGCTAATGTTTCCATTCACGTTTCCACGTAACCAGAACTGGGACGCATCGTTAAGTCAACAAGTAGAGGCTAGAAATGTTTGAACATCTGCAGCATTTCAGTTAACAACCAGGAAAATCTAACATCTGTCAAGCCTTGCCACATATGTTAAAGGAATAGTACAACCACAGAATGATGGTCCTTCATTTTCTACTCACCGTCATACTGAGCAAGACTCTGGAGCACTTATTTAATCTCTCAAATGCAGCCGGACATCAGACGGGTTTTTGTTTTCCCCCAACTTTCATATAATGGAGTTCACCGGCGACTGAACCAAAAAGGTCAGTATTCCTCCATACTGCTCGTCCAATGTAATCCAGGTGTCCTGAGTGGGTAGCGTCCAGAATTTACTGAAAACGACATCATTTAGTCGATTTTTATAGCCTAAACAGTAGAACATGTAGCTGCCACGAACCCCAGCATGTTCCAGGAACTACGGAAGCCGCGGCAGACGAGATCTCGTTCTCTTTGTCTTTCTTTCTTTGTTTTAAATCAATATCCAGCCCCTCTTGTGTTTGTCCGCAGCTCGTTCGCTCTTAGCACAATGTAAACAGCTAATTTCTTCTTCTACACTTGCATTATCGGCAGAGTAGGCGCTGGACGCCGCGGCTGGGCGGCTTCCGTAGTGTCATGAACTTGCACGGATGCGCAAATAGAAACTGCAATGTTCTACTGTTTATGCTATAAAAATCTACTAAATAATGTGGTTTCCAGTAAATTCTGGATGCTACCCACTCAGGACACTTGGATTACATTGGATGAGCAGTATGGGGGAATAATGACAAGCTTTTGTGGACTTTTATGGATCTTTTTGGTTCGAATCCCGGTCACCTCCATTATATGAACGTTGGGGTAAAACAAAAACCTGTCCGATCTCCGGCTGCATTTGAGACATTAAAGTGCTCCAGAGTCTAGTTCAGCATGAGGGTGGGTAGAAAATGAACGCACATCATTCTTTGGGTGTACTATTCCTTTAAGATAAAGATAAAGTCTGTCCCTTAGCAGCTCAGTGTGAGATAAGTAAGGCTATGCTAGGATTGTGTGTGAATTGAGGACAGTGGTGACCAGCTGTAACATCGTGATATTGTCATTCTCTGGACATCGTTGTTGGTGTCTCGCATCACTGAAGAGGAACTTTGATCCACTTTTCTTCCAGTGATGCTTCAGGTCGTTGAGGGCTGCAGACATTTGCCCTGAAGCATTGCAAACAGGTTCAGATCTGGACTTTGAGCCATGTCAACGCCTCGACTCCACTCTTTCCAGTTATTCTGTCATAGTTTGCTGCTCTGTTTAGGAGCATTTCTCTCTCTCTCTCTCTCTTTTTTTTTTTAAAACTATTAAGCCAAGTTTTAGCTGCCAGACTCTCATTTGACTCATTTGAGTCCCCCACTGGTTACTGGTGGGACAACATTGTAATAGCACACACGTGTGTATGTATATGCAGTTGTCCTCAAAATTATTCATACCCTCCCATTAAAGAAGAAAAAAAGTCAGCTGTCAGCTGAAATAAGTTGAAATTGACAAAAGTAATAATACATAAAAAAAAAAATCTATGAAAATCATGACATTGATTTTGAATTGTAGTTAAACAGAAATATTAACAAAAACAAGTAAACAAGCATGATGGGGCTCCTGAGATAAAATTTTATTGAGAGACACTTTGAGACAATCACTACAGTCAGGTGTTTTCTGTAACATCCAATCAGATTTTTGCACCTGTTGACAGGTATGTTGGTCCACTGTTCATGAGCGCTCTAAATGGTCTGGGACTGTTTTTTTGTTTGTTTTTTAAAAAAAATCTTTGTACCTATAATTTAAAAGCAATATTTTATTTTACTAAACTGAAATGTAGTAATTTTTTTATTTACTGTTACTTTTCTTTTTAGTTTGTAGGGGCCATTAACACAGGTGACGAGTGGAGGACAGAAGAGCTTCTTTTAGAAGTTGTGACAGATCTGTGAGAGACCTGTAACAACTTTTCAAATAAATGATTTAAAAATCCTACAATGTGATTTCCTGGATATTTTTTTCCTCATTGTCTCATAGTTGAAGTGTAGCTATGATGAAAATTACAGACCTCGCTCATCTTTCTAAGTAGGAGAACTTGCATAATCAGTGGGTGACAAAATACTTTTTGGCCCACTGTACCTTTTATGTGTGTTTGTATGTATACATATATATATATATATATATAAGTATTGAACGTCAACATTTTTCTCAGAAAATATATTTCTAGTAGAGCTATTGACGTGAAATTTTCACCAGATGTCGACAACAACCCAAGTAATGCACACATATAAAGAAATCCAAACATTTATGTCCATAAATGAAGTTATGTGTAATATAGTGAAATGACACAGGAAATAAGTATTGAATACATGAAAAAATGGAGGAGAAAAAGATGTGGAAGCCAAGAAAGCAGCTGGAGTCTGTCAGTATTTAGAAAGTAATCCTGTCCTCTATCAGTGCAAAGTAATATCAGCTGGTTTAGTCCTGATTGATGCCTTTAAAAAGGTTTCTCATCACCAAGGTGTCAGACAAGAAGCATTGCATGATGGGTAAAAGCAAAGAGCTGTCTAAAGACCTACACAACCTTATAATTGCAAACACACTGAAGGCATTGGTTCCAGGTGCATTTCTAAACTTCTGAAAGTTCCAGTGAGCACCATTGGGACCATCATCCGGAAGTGGAAAGAACACGGCATGGTCATAAAGCGGCCACGGCCAGGTGCTCCTCACAAGATTTCAGGCAGAGGAGTCAGAACAATAATCAGAAAGGTTCTCCAACAGCCCAGGACCACTCGTGGAGAGCTTCAGAAAGACCTGGAACCAGCAGCTACAGTTGTTTCAGAGAAAACAAGAAGTCATGCACTCAACTGCCATGGCCTTCATGCACGCACACCACGCAAGACTCCATTTCTGAAGAAGAAGCAGGTTGATGCTGGTTTGAAGTTTGCAACACAACATCTGGACAAACCCATGACATTCTGGGAAACATAGTCTGGTCAGATGAGACCAGAACTGAACTCTGCAGATGTCATAAGACACAACATGTTTGGAGGAGAAATGGCACCAAAATCACCATAGCAACAGTGAAGTTTGGAGGTGGGAGCATCATGGTGGGGGCTGTTTTTCAGCATGTGGTTCTGGCAGACTTTATATGATTGAAGGAAGAATGAATGAAGGAAAGTAGAGAGACATTCTGGACCAGAATCTGCTGCATCTGCAGCTGCTGAAGATGAAAAGAGGCTGGATCTTTCAACGAGACGACCGTCCCACCACACAGCCAAGAAACACTCACCTGCTTTAAGAAGAAGAAGATAAAGCTGCTAGAACGGACCAGTCAGTCACCCGACCCAAAAGAAATGAAGATCCAAGTCGACAAAAGAGACCCGGAACCTTGAAGATCTGAAGGCAGTTTGTGGAAGAATGAACCAAAATCACACCTGAGCAACGTTTTCCACTGGTTTCTCCATACAGGAGACGTCTGGAGGCTGAATCACCAACAAAGGCTTTTACACTAAGTAGTAAATAAATTTCAGTAAGTGTATTCAATACTTATTCCCTGTATCATTTCACTTTATTACACATGACTTCATTTATGGACATAAATGTTTGGATTTCTTTGTATGTGTGCATTACTTGGGTTGTTGCCGACAACTGGTTAAAATTTCATGTCAATAGCTCTACTAGAAATAGATTTTCTGAGAAAAATGTTGACGTTCAATACTCTTTTCCCCGCTGTGTATATATTCCCTGACGTGTAAGCTTAAACTGTAGTTTTTTTTGTAATCTAACATCTTTATGTCTGGTTTTATTTTATTACAAGACAAGTTCTGAGAAGAATTTTCCTCATTTTCCTTCATACATGATGAAGGATCAAAATAACCAAAGACATTTAAATGTAAAGTTGATTTTATCAGTTTAGTTTCCAAAAAAGAAAAAAAGAAAATGGACTTCAAAACAAAAGAGAGACTCAAACCAAGCATCCACAGCTGGGATCAGGGCAGCCTGGGAACAAGACCTGAACCAGCTCCTTTCCGATGACACCTGGGATTCAGTTCTGGGGCTTGTTGATTCCACATCATTCTGCTCTCGTCATTCCTTAATACAGTCCGAGGTGTTCCACAGGGCCCATACGTCGGAGACCAAACTGTCTTATATTTACCCAGACTTGAACCCTCAGTGTGACAAATGTGGCAGCGATGAAGCCACACTGATCCATTCATTCTGGACCTGGTCTGGTCTTACAACACTCTGGCAGGAAGTCTTTCTGTGGTTTCTGGGGTAACTGTTGCACCTGACCCGCTCCTGGCATTTTACCAAGTTTCCTCTGAGGTTCATCGTATGCTGTCTTTCACCTCACTCATCGCTGGGAGTCTTATGTTGCTCAGATGGAGGGGTGCTGCCCTGCCAACCACACTCAGTGGGTATCAGACATAATGTCTTATACGAGCCTGAAAAAGATCAAGTATCCTGTTCAGAATCAAGGAGAGAAATCTTTAAAAGTTTGGGGACCCTTTGTAAGGTATTTTTTGGTTGTTTTGTTTTCAATTTTCTTTTCTTTTTTCCCCCCTGTTACTTCAGTTTTTAGTTCTTGCACTAATATTCTGCACAGCATTGATGTTCAATTTTTTTATGCTGTAAAACATGTACAGTCCTCAAAATTATTCCTACCCTCCAATTAAAGAAAAGGCTAAATTCACAATAGTAATTAAAATAACAAGAAAGTAAAGAAACTGATAATAAATAAAAATTAAGAAAATTATAATTTAGTTAAAAAATTATTGATTTAAAATTATAGTTGAAAATAATAGTTTAAAAAAAAAAACAAATGACAATTGTCCAAGCGGCAACCTCCAGTGGCCAGCTGCTAGAGAAGCATGTGGCTGCAGACCCGGAGACCGCATATGATCATACTACTGAACTGCTACCAGGAAGAAGTAAATATATGTAGTTCTACCTTCATCCCCTAGGGGCTCCAAACCAGAGCAAATTCCCATAGACTCCATGTGAAATAGACCAACTTCACAGCAGGAATAAACATGTTTACAGCTTAAATAAACTTGTTTACAGCAAGAATAACATGTTTACAGCTGAAATAAACATGTTTACAGCAAGAATAACATGTTTACAGCCTGGTTCTAAACATCATTTTAGGTTTAATAGGTCAAGTTTACCTTTATGTCAACTGTGAGGGAGGTGAATTTTTTTTATAACTCATCCGTTTAGATGTTATTTAAATCTTGATATTACACATAATTAGGGGCGTGTCCTTTTGATTGACAGGTGGCAGACAGGATGTCGGCCCGCCGGCTAGTGGCTAGCTGTTAGCTCCTTGCTTGCTCTCAGTAAGGTCTCAGTCTGCAGCAGAGTAGCAACATGGTGGTTTTTAGCAGCTAACAGCAAGTCCTAACATGTCTTACCTTTATCCCGCCGCTCAGGAGGCTAATCTTCGTTAGCTCCTGTTAGTTTCGAGTTAGCTCAGTTAGCATTTAGCCCAGATTACGTCAGCTGTCAATCATTTGCCTGAGGCTGCACTTTGCCCATTTTAGTATTTTCCATCATCCTTGTTTACTTGTTTTATTTTTGTGTTTGTTTTTAATATTTCTTTGAAGCGAAAATTAAAAATCAATGTCATGATTTTCATAGAATTTTTATTTTTTATTACTTTTGTCAATTTGAACTTATTTCACTGAAAGCTGATTTTTTTCCCGTCTTTAATTGTAGGGTACAGACACTTTTGAGGACGACTGTAAATAACTGTCTCGTTCATTTTTTCTTGCTTTTATTGAAAATTCAATAACGAAAGATTCTAAAAATAAAAGAAGAATGCACAGAGGGTATAAAACCGCTGGTTTGTCTTTTAATCATTTCAACATAACACATGACAAGTCAAAGATACACTGTACTGTACAATAGTCAATAGTTCTGTTGTTGTGTTCATTATCTCTTTGGATCAACCAATATACAAATCTGTCACTTTAACATCGCAGCAACTGATCGCATGTGAGATATGTAACAAAAAGCAAGACTTTCGTCTTTCTTTCTTTCTCCCAATCGCTTCTCTGACTCTCCCTGTAGCTGATAAACTCCACGCTATAAAACATAGTGTAAGTGAATGCAAATAGTCAGTTTCGTTCACCTTTTTTCACCTTGTTTATTCCAGAGGTGGCTATAGTAGCATGTGATAAAAATAAAATGGGCTATGTCACTTAACAAGATACACAAAGAGTTTGGAATGCAAGACTTACATTAAGCTAGAAATATATAAACCTACATGTGGATGTTGCCTGCAGCAGACAGTACCCAGTTTCTTACTAAAAGGTAAAACAAAAGAGAGGGTGAGAGAGAGAGAGAGAGAGAGAGAGAGCGATTAAAATCAAATCAGCTTTTCTCAGGTTTAAAGTGATGAACAAATTCCCTTAAAATATGAAAGTCCTGCACCTACTAGTAAAGAGGAGAAGGTGAAGGATAAGTGCATCCCTAGTAGGTGCAGGTGGAGGTAACGGAGCTACAGCCGCGGTGAAGAGCAGAGCAGCCTCCCGCTAGAGGTCAGAGGTCAGAGGTCGAACTATACAAGCACGTTTCCGCCCGAGTCAAGGAGCGGGGAAACCCAACAATGAGAGTCTGGATCCAAAATGATGAAAATCTTGAGACTATTTTTGTCAAATTTGAGAAAAAAAAAGCAAAAAACGTCAAACTATTTCATATTTATCTAGACACTATTATTAATTATTCAAAATTATTTCTAAGAAAACTTGACGACATTTACACAAATTGTTGTTGCAGGGGCAGAAACTGGAACTGGAACTCCCATTCCAGCCAAGCTTCAATTCCCAAAGCGAAGACCTACAACTTTGTTTAAACAAGCCGATCCCGCTGCTTTCATCAGCTCAGCGATAAATCTTTAGCTCTGATATCAGAGTTCTGACGTGTTTTAAAGTTGTGATGATGTCACGGGACAGGAAGAGGAATGACAGGGAGACTAAATTAGCTTTACTCTGGGACTGATGATGTCATTACCTAAGCTTCTTCCTGTGACATCTACGGAACAGGATTAGGGGCACTGAAGAAAAAATATTATAAGAAAAAAATCTAAAATAAAACAGTCAGAATTCTGACCTTTTTTTTTCTCCCCAAGGATGGAAAAAATTATTGTCTGGATCTTTTTTTCTTCATTTTTAAAAATAAAGTCAGAATTCTGACTTTAACTGCAACTGCTGAATTTCACTTGTGGATGAATAAAATATTCTGATTCTGATTTAATCTCAACATTTTGCCTTTTTTTTCAGAACAACAAAAAAAGGAGTTTTTTTTTTCTTCTCCAAATTTCTGAAAAAAGTCAGAATTCTCCCTTTAATCTCAGAATTTTGATATAATTTTGATACATATATAAATATGTATATAAACACACATATACAGTATCTATGTATACATATTATATATATATATATATATATATGTGTGTGTGTATATACATATATATATATATATATATATATATATATATATATATATTATATATATATATATATATATATATATATGTATGTGTGTATATATATATATATAACGGGAGTTTATTTTTGTTTTTTTCTTCAAATTTCTGAGAAAAGTAAGAATTCTGACTTTAATCCCAAAATTTTTACCTTTTTTTCCAGTACATTAAAAAAATTGTCTGGATTTTATTTTTCTTCGATCTAAAAAAAAAAAAAGAAAAAAAGTCAGAATTTTGACTTTTACCTCAAAATTTTGACCCCTTTCCCCCACCAGAAAATTCAAAAATATATTGTCTGGATCTTTTTTTCTTCAATTTCTAAAATAAAGTCAGAATTGTGACTTTAACTGCAGCTGTTGAATTTCACTTGTGGATAAATCAAGTATTCTGATTCTGATTTAATCTCAGAAATTTTTATGGACTTTTTTTGTCCCAGAACATAAAAAGGGAGTGTTTTTTAATCTCTGAAAAAGTCAGAATTAGGACTTTTTCAGAGATTAAAAAACCACAAAACAAACTTAATTATTGTAAAGTGTACCTTTTCCAGTCCAGTTTACAGCCGGTCCTGTAAGAATCAACCATCTTTCTGGATAATAAACAGTTTAAAAATGTTTGTTTTTTCTGTTTTTCTCTCGCTGCTGTTTCTGAGTCATGAAAGACCAGATCCTGAAGCTCTTCGGGGAAACCAGCAGAGATCCTTCATCCATCTGAAACGGCTCTGCTGGGATTTCTGTAACGGCATCTTTTTTGGGTTTCGGAAAGTCACTTCCTAAACTACCCGCTTTCCTTCTGTTTGCCATAAACGGAGCTCAACCCGACCACGAGTCCATGACCTCTAAAACACATTCAAATTTAGTTTATGACTAAATATTGAGTAGCAACGATTACAAGCCACATTTCACACGCGGTTTCCCACTTTGCAGCTGAAGCTGCAGCTTTTCCATCAACACTGCGCAACGACGACAATGACTCGCGCTTTAAAGGGGAAGATCGGTTGTTATCAACCTGGACCCGTTTTCTAGTATGAAATCTGTTCATTTCCTCCCCCAGACAGTTTTGGTGCAACTTGAATTCCTTCTGGAGATTTTTAGATCCACTCCAGATCAGCGTATGTCCGATATAATGGAAGTGATGGGGCAACCTCGCGCAGCCTCTACGTAAGGCATTATCTGCCACAAACTCCTTCATTTCACCAATGTTTTGTTACCAATAGGGATGCACGATATTGGAATTTTAGCCGATATCCAATATGCCAATATTTTAAAACTCATGTGGCCGATAACTGATATCGATACTGATATTAAAGCTGAAAAAACTAAGCAGTCATTGCTTATAGCAGTTTTTGTTACCCATTTCCAACACTTTGAAAAATAGGGGTGGGAAAAAATATCAATACACTGAAATATTGTGATATTTTCATATGCCGATATCAAATTGATATTTGAAAACGCAGTATCGATCTATTTTCCTCACAAAATCTTGTGAGATTTCATCGTTCTGTTACAAACTCTCGTGAGATTTCGTCAATTCTCGCGAGATTGTTAGTAAAACAGATCGATACCGCGTTTTTAAATGTCAATATGATATCAGCATATAAAAATATCACAAAATTTTCATGAATTCTCATGAGATTTCATAACAGAATGATGAAATATAGCAAGATTTTGTTAGTAAAAAAGAACGATCCCGTGTTGTTAAATGTCAATATGACATCAGCATACGAAAATATCGCAATATTTCAGTGTATCAATATTTTTTCCCTTCCCTTTTCTTTATAAGTTTTAAAGTCTGTAAAAAAGAAATTTTTGGAAATAAGTAGTTTTGATTTTTTTTTTTTTTTTTTAACTTTAGAGATAGCGGGCTGATCAGTTAAATATCAGTTAAATATCGGTAGGGTGGCCAATGTCTGATACTCAGTTTTAAGGCCGATATAGGCCGATACCAATAGGGGGCCGATTATATCGTGCATCCCCAGTTACCAAACATTAGTCTGACCCCCTGTGTACTCGAAGCGGCTTTTTTGTGGTGATTCATTCTTATTTACAGACATTTACTTGTTATGGTGTCGCATAATAGTGATGTCATCAAAGCCGCCGCAATAAAAATGTCTGTAAATAAGGACGAATCACCACAAAAAAAGCCGCTTCGAGCTCACAGGGCGGTCTGACTAATGTTTGGTAACAAACATTGGTGAAGTGAAGGAGTTTGTGGCAGATAATGCCTTAGTTAGAGGCTGCCTCATCACTTCCACTATATTGGACATACGCTGATCTGGAGTGGATCTAAATATCTCCTGAAGGAATTCAAGTTGCACCAAAACTGCCTGGGTGAGTAAATGAACGCATTTCATGCTAGAAAATAGGTCCAGGTTTAAAACCTCCCCTTTAACTCGGGGGTGGCCTGGACTTGGTGGGTTTTTCTTTCCGTTTTAGCTGTACGGTCTAAAAACAGGGCGACGGGAGAGTCGCTGCAACGGCACGGTCGGCGGCCTGCTCTGCCTTCTACCCGGCTGTAGAGTTTGAGATATTTATGAAAGCTGGTTAAAGAGAAGTGAAACAGAAGAAAGAGAAAGGGGGGAGGGTCAGGGAGGGGTCTTATGTAGACGAATATTAGTGAAACATATATCAAAAATACTGTTATTCTTTTGGAGAAGAGAAATACACAAAGGTTGATAAAGTCTACACTTCAAACTAATGGCACATACATATACAGGATCAATACAAAATTAAAAACATATGAACATATAAGCTGAAATTTTAAAAGAAAAAAAAATACTCTTTTTTTTTTTTTTTAAGGTTGAAAGTGCTAGAATTCAGATTAGCTCACAGAAACCCAGGGAGGACAAACTTAATGCATCCAAAAGCTTTTCCTATCCTTTCTTTTTAGGACAAAATGAAAATCTGTTAGAAAAATATAAATGCTCAATTTGATTGCTACAGATTTGGCTTCAACCAAGAGGGTTTTTCTTAAAAAACTACCTTTAGAAACATCAGATTTCAATCTCGCCTTTTTTCGTTGATCAAAGTAGAGAAAATTCTGGGAAAGGTGCTGACAGCTAACGTGTTTAGGATCAATCTAACGTTTTATCTTTTTACAAGACTGATTATTTTTCCATTTGAGGGGGGGGATGCTGAGATTCAACTGAAAACCAGATAGACTTGTGACGATTGAACAGTCAGACTGTTGGGAACTTTTTCAACATCAGTGCTTGTTTCTCTTTTTCAGGGTTTGTTGTCTGATGCACATCAGCTGCTCATTGTCAGGGTTTAACTTCCTACAGTATAAAAATATATATATATATATATAAATGTAACATATCGTAATAAGCTATTGTGCAAAAATGTAGTTTCTTCTCCCGAGGTTTTGGTAAGAAAAATAAAAACAAATAAAAATGAGGTGATGTGTTGTGTTGTTTTTCGAGGTCCTGTTTTATACAAACAGAAAATAATATATCATATGACAACAAACAAAACAAATATATGACTATAAGCGACACGCCGAGCCGTGCAGTCGGTCACGTGACCCGCCTGCTGCTCGCGCCCGGGCATCGCTGTCTTTTCAGACCCTTTTCCTTTCACTCTACGAAGCAGCTGAAAGAGGAGGAGGAGGAAGAGGAAGAGTACAGGGGGGGGGGCGGGGGGCTGATGAACACTGTGTGTGTGTGTGTGCATGTTCTCAGCTCACTGTCTTTAACTTGAGATGTTCTAGTGGTCTACAGTTGTCAGCAACCGTGGCTAAAAGCAGCAGTTCTTCTGTCTCTCTGATTGGTTCTGTGTGGGGGGGGGTGGGCGGGGCTCTCCTGTGGCATGGTGAAAACTAAAGACAACATGAACGGGTTTTCTTTCAAACGAGATTTAAGCATAAAATGAACAAAGATGGGAGATGAACATGCGAATGTGTCTAACATTAATACCTGCTGGTTTTTGGACCTGGAGAGTTCCCCGTGAACACGCGACCGGACTCACTCTACGACCGGGAACACGCAGCGGTCCACACGCTAACGGCCGCGCTAACTACCGCGCTAACTGCTAATCGGTTTGCTTTTTCAGTTCTATGAAGTCTAACTGAGTTTCCTGATTCGACGTCTGCTGATAAACCATCGTGTTAAAGGAGAATTTCACTTTTTTTTATTAACCTGGGGTCTGTTTTCGTATGTCCTTTCATATATGTTAGTGATGGAGAGATGGCTCCAGTATTTAGCCTAGCAGCAGCCTAGCAGACCAGCTAATGATAAGTATGGGGCAACTGGCCCCCGCGTCTAAGTTCACCCTAAAAACGTGTGTCACAGACACCAAAGCAAAGAGCGATCGCCAGGTAGTGTAGATACTTTGGTTCATGTCTCCTCTCTAGTATGACATCGGACACTCGTTGAGACTATCCGAGCCCTTCAGTGTGGAAAAAAAGCAGGTTTTTAGGGCGAACTTAGACGTGGGGACCAGTTGCCCCATACTTATCATTAGCTGGGCTGCTAGGCTGCTGCTAGGCTAAATACTGGAGCTATCTGGAAAATTCCTTTCTCCATCACTCACATATATGAAAGGACATGAAAACACACCCCAGGTTAAAAAAAAGAGAAACAGATCAGGGGCGCACGATGATGTCAGCGATGATGATGATGTCAGTGTGTCGTCATCTGCAGGACTTATGGTGTGATCAGACGCTGGGTCACTAAAAAGTCAGATGCTTGATTTCCAGCATCTTGACGCCCCCCCGACGCACGTCGGAAGGAGCCTGTGGTTTTTATTTTTTCCTGTCACCGGTCTGTCACCATGGCAGATGCAGCAGAGAGAGCGGCTCGGCTTTATGTGAAGCTAGGGAACGTCGTCGTCAGCACCTCTGCTCTGTGTCTGGTTCATCAGACGATTCCAGGTGTTCTGAGTGTGATGAGTTTCATCATTAACTCCAGGAGCTGCACACTGACCAGGGGCGCTTTCTGATCCGGCCCAGTTTAACACCCCGCTGTCCCGATGCAGAGTGGCATTAAGCCCAGTAGATCCCATCGGCACAGCAGGTCATCAAAGCGCCGTTCAGAAACCGGGACCGGACGCAGATCACAGTTTATCCTCCTCTGTCATCAGATACAGGGAGTGCAGAATCATTAGGCAAATGAGTATTTTGACCACATCATCCTCTTTATGCATGTTGTCTTACTCCAAGCTGCATAGGCCCAAAGCCTACTACCAATTAAGCATATCAGGTGATGTGCATCTCTGTAATGAGAAGGGCTGTGGTCTAATGACATCATCACCCTATATCAGGTTTATTAGGCAAACACAATTATTAGGCAACTTCCTTTCCTTTGCCAAAATGGGTCATAGAGGGACTTGACAGGCTCCGAAAAGTCAAAAATAGTGAGATATCTTGCAGAGGGATGCAGCACTTTTAAAAATGCCAAGCTTCTGAAGCGTGATCATCCAACAATCAAGCGTTTCATTCAAAATAGTCAACAGGGTCGCAAGAAACGTGTGGAAAAACCAAGGCGCAAAATAACTGCCCATGAACTGAGAAAAGTCAAGTGTGCAGCTGCCAAGATGCCACTTGCCAGCAGTTTTGCCATATTTCAGAGCTGCAACATCACTGGAGTGCCCAAAAGCACAAGGTGTGCAATACTCAGAGACATGGCCAAGGTAAGAAAGAATGAAAAACCATCACCACTGAACAAGACACACAAGCTGAAACGTCAAGACTGGGCCAAGAAATATCTCAGACTGATTTTTCTAAGGTTTTATGGACTGATGAAATGAGAGTGAGTCTTGATGGGCCCGTGGCTGGATCGGTAAAGGCCAGAGAGCTCCAGTCCCACTCAGACGCCAGCAAGGTGGAGGTGGGGTACTGGTATGGGCTGCTATCATCAAAGATGAGCTTGTGGGGCCTTTTCGGGCTGAGGATGGAGTCAAGCTTAACTCCCAGTCCTACTGGCAGTTTCTGGAAGACACCTTCTTCAAGCAGTGATACAGGAAGAAGTCTGCATCCTTCAAGAAAAACATGATTTTCATGCAGGACAATGCTCCATCACACGCATCCAAGTACTCCACAGCGTGGCTGCAAGAAAGGGTCTAAAAGAAGAAAAACTAATGACATGGCCTCCTTGTTCACCTGATCTGAACCCCATAGAGAACCTGTGGTCCCTCATCAAATGTGAGATTTACAAGGAGGGAAAACAGTCCACCTCTCTGAACAGTGTCTGGGAGGCTGTGGTTGCTGCTGCACGCAATGTTGATGGTGAACAGATCAAAACACTGACAGGATCCATGGATGGCAGCTTTGGAGTGTCCTTGCAAAGAAAGGTGGCTATATTTGTCACTGATTTGTTTTTTTTTTTTTTTGAATGTCAGAAATGTATATTTGTGAATGTTGAGCTGTTATATTGGTTTCCCTGGTGAAAATAAATAATTGAAATGGGTATATATTTGTTTATTGTTAATTTGCCTAATAATTATGTTTGCCTAATACAGCTGATGTAGGGTGATGATGTCATTAGACCACACCCCTTCTCATTAAAGAGATGCACATCACCTGATAACCTTAATTGGTAGTAGGCTTTGGGCCTATACAGCTTGGAGTAAGACAACATGCATAAAGAGGATGATGTGGTCAAAATACTCATTTGCCTAATAATTCGGCATTCCTTTGTAGAGAGAAAATTCCCCTGGTTCTTTACGGTGTTTTCCCTGTCCTGTCAGAAAATGTGTGTCTGTGTCATGACATTGAGTCGCTCTGACTGGTTGATGCCCCGCATCAAGACGCCAAAGATCAGATTTTCCAACTCCGGCATCTGCCGCCCGTGACGTTCATAACGTGTGTCCAACGCTGAAAATCTCAAAACTCTATGCACGTAATGCACCGCAGGGTTTTCTACGCCTTTCTAGACGCGCGTCGGCCATTGACTTTGCATGTAAACCTGTCGCCAAAAATTCATTATCTTTCATCCCTAAAATGAATCAGAATGATTGTTTAAGATAAAAAAAAGCCTCTATTTGGGTTTGAGGGGCAAGTTTAACTTTGGGTTGCAACTTCAGGCCATCATCCCTATGAGACAATCTACCTACGCCGCTCAGATCCTACCTGATGACCACTAACAGCCTTTCATAAGTACTTCCCATCCACAGTTCGGATTTCACGAAACTAACTCAAGTAGACATAGAGGAAAAGTTGGGGTTTGAGAGAAAGCTTGAGGGGAAAAGCTAATACTTCATCCTTTTGTTGATCAAAGAAAAAAAAAAAAAAAGCAAGATACACACAAATGTAAACCTGCCAGACATCAAAACATCATCACTTAGTTTTAATACGTCTACCTAAAATACACCTTACTGAGATAAGCATTTATAATATTCATTTTTGAGATATTTCGTACACTGCAATAACATTCTTTAACACATTTTGACTCATCTGTCGCTGTTCTTTTGCTCTTTTTTTGTTGTTTTTTTAAAAAATATTTTTGAAGCCATTCACATATCTCAGGGTTCATCATCGCCACGATGATGCATCTTTTTAAAAGACTACCAAAAGATGAGTTTGTAAAAATATCCCAAACGTATAGATTTTCTTTTTTAAATAGACATGTTGGCCAGGTAAGACACAGCTGCAGGTATCATGAGCACGGAAACTTTTAAAGATGACGATGTGAGGAAGTGAGACCTTTAAACGTACGAGGAGGGAGGAGACTAAACGTGAAGTGCCTTCCGATAAAAATATTCTTTTTTATTTTTCAAAAAGTGCTTCTCTTGAGGAACAGTAAAAGAAAGCGAGCGTAAAGCTCGCACTTTCACATTTGCTTTTCTCTTTTCTTTAGAAAAGTGTGTTTGGCAGCAGACGGTGGTTTTGATCAATCGCGTCGGATATTCGGAGCGGCCCGGCTCTAGGAGCACATCCGCTCTCGTTCGAAGAGCACTTTTTTTGAAGGCATGGATAAAAAAAATCTCAAAGGTTCATCTGTACCTCTTCATTCCCTCACTGATCTCTCTTCCTCTCCTTACCTAATCATGTTATTAGCACGGGGTGGTTCAAAACTCAAGATGAGACATCCTACCAACTTCTTACATTTGGAAAAGAAAAGTAAAGTAAAACAAAATATCCACTTCAAACTATTTTTTTTCCTGGGTCACAACAAGACAGATAATCTTCACTAAAAATTATCTTTGACTTTTTATATTATTACTTTAGAAAGTATGCAGTACCACGCCTTTTGGCCTACTGATCCTGCCCTCTACACTACTAAAAAGGGGGGATGGAAGGGAGGATAAAAGGGGAAGTAAATGGAAATTTAAAAAAAAAACATGGGTTAATACATTGTTATATCTATAGGATAAGGAAAAAAAGCCCAAATAAAAGCTGCTTCAACTTCTTTTCTCACCTTTTCCTTTTTGATCAAAGGGGTTAAACTTCCTTTTAAGGCTCAATCAAAAGCTTTTGTGCGCACTTTCATTTAAGGCTTCTACGTGTTCGTGTATGTGTTCATTTCTGTTTTTGCTCCAACGTTCTGATCCGGTCCTGCAAAGACCCGCAGCAGCAACGGCTGCTTCTTCACTGGAAGGCCTGGTGGAAGCGAGGCAGCGTGGTGGTACTGAGGCTGGAGCTGAACACTGGTGGGAGGGGGTGCAGGGGTCCGAGGCCCAGACCCCCGCTGGAGCTCTGCTGCTCCTGAGGTTGCGGTTGCAAAGAGGTAAGAGGTGCCGTGCTGACGGCAGCTGCTGCCGCGGCGACTGCTGCGGCGTGGGGCTCGGCAGCGTGCAGAGATGAGGAGGAGGAGGAGGAGGAGGAGGAGGTTGCAGATGAGGTGTAGCCCATGACCAGTCCTCCCGTGCTCATGGGGGCGCTGTAGGGAGGAAGGTTCAGGGGCAGAAAACCCAGCAGGTGGGAGAAGTCCATGTTAGCAGCACACAGAGACTCAGCGATCACCGCAGGGCTCTTGGACAGGAGGGGATCCCCGCAAAGCTCGTCCGCCAGGCCCGAGTTGGGCTCCAGTCCGTCCTTGGGGGGAGAGGCAGCAGTGTGGGGCTCTGCAGAGGGAATCGGGCCTGGCAAGCCGCTCTGCAGATCCATGAGGAAGCTCTCCATCTCCACTTTCAAGGGCTTGTCCAGCAGGTATGAGGTAGATCCCAGCTGGTATTTGGGCGCTGGCTGGGGCTGGTGCTGCTGCTGGGGAGCCGCAGGCTGGTGGTGGGGGGGGAGTGGAGGGGAATGGTGATGATGGTGGTGGTGGTGATGATGGTGGTGGTGATGGGAGTGTGGGTGGATCGATGCGGGGGTTTCCATGTGGCAGCCCATGCCCATGGCTGCAGACAGGGAAGTTGGCATCAGGGACGGGTGTGGGTGACCCACCCCAGAATTAGACATGGCCTGGAGATGGTGGGGGTTGTACATGCTCATTGGAAAAGGTGCTCCACTGGGGAAGGATTTCCCCATCATGGGGTCTTTGCTGGCCCCCATGCCGCACATCATGGGGCTAAGCTCCTCCTTCACAGAGCAGGGCGGAGACCCCGTCGCCAGCAGACCCAGCATGTCCGGGGGCTCCGTCTTGATCTTCAGCAGCTCCTGCGAGTGGCTCTTCTTCACGTGGCGCGTCAGGTGATCTTTCCTGCCGAAGCGCTGGGCGCAGTACTGGCACAGGAAGTCCTTTCGGCCCGTGTGGACCACCATATGCCGTCTCACATCTTTCCGCGTGTAGAAACGTCGGTCACAGTGGTCGCAGGGGTGTTTCTTCTCCTTGGCGCCGCCCGAGGACTTCCCCGAGTGGCTCTTGAGGTGCTCCAGGAGAATGGGGGTGCTCTCGTAACTCTGCATGCACACTTTGCAGGTTAAATCCCCTGCAGTTGCAGAGTGCATGGCCACGTGGCGTTTGTATCCCAGCTTGGTGTTGTAGTGCTTCCCGCACTCCTCACATTTGAAGGCCTCCTTGTTGGGGTCATGGGTCTGCAGGTGGTTCTTCAGGTGGTCTTTGCGGTGGAACATCTTCTCACAGAACGAGCACTGATGGGTCTTCTGTGGAGAGTGTGTGGCCATATGCCTGCAGAGACCAAGACATTGTGATGGTGTTAACCATGTTCAACATTAGGTTGTTAACTAGAGCTGAACAATTCATCACATTTGCAATTAAATTACATTTTTAATTAGTGCAGTTTTGTAATCGTGCCATCATGCAATTTCCCTGCATCATCTGACAAACTGTAATTACAAGAGCAACTTTTTTAGCACATCAGCTGTGTGGGACTATTTTGGTTTCTGGGAAAATGATAAAGAACAGCATCAGGTATTGTGCCGAACTTGCCTAGCAAAAAATGCTACTTCACGTGGCAACACAACAAACTTGTTTCAACATTTAAAGCATCATCACAGAGTGATCACTAATACTGAATGAACGAGTACAATTGTCCTGTGAGTTCAGAGTTAACTCTGCGTTAGTTTTTGGGGGGTTTCTCTGCTTTCTAAAGGCCATGTGCATGCGCCCAGACACCAACAAACTGCAAAGGAAGGGCGACTCAACTAAATATCTTTCAAGGGAGTCAAAGTGATACAGAAATGTTACCAGTGAGTAAAGGCACGTCTAAACTGCTTGAAATAAGGTCCAGGGCCCAGTTGTTCAAAACTCCGTTATCTTTTAACCAGCCGTTAAATACATTTAGCCGACCGTTAACTTTAACAGTCCGGTTATGTTGTTGTTCAAAACTCAGTTAATTTTAACCGTGTGTTATCCTGACGTTAAAGTTAACACACCTAAGGACCGCCGCTAAAGTTTTAACGGTGTGGTTTTCTCTCATTATGCCGTTTGTTGCTAACGCTGCGTTCATGATGCCGGTTCAGAGAAGGAAGGACGGCGGTTATTGTGGCTTTGATTTTGATATCGGGGATTATTCTAACGAGGAGCTGCGCACCACTTCGGGAAAGAATGCATATATGTAATCCTTTGCGAGTCGATTTGGAGCATGCAACGAACTGTGGACACGACGGACTCACTATTTAGAATGATTAATATCTTCTATGATCTGAATGACATTTTCTTCATCAGCAGAGAAATTTCTGCCTCTTTTTCCTTGAAGTGAAAGGGATCGTTTGCTTATCAATACTTTCTGTGTCCCGTGTGTTCTGTTAAGGCCGGATGAGCTGGGGCGGGGGGGGGGGGGGGCAGGAGTGTGAAGAGAACGGGGAAGGATGGAGAGACTGGGGGATAAGAGTATGTTGTGGCTAACAGCAGCTCTGTTCACGGTGGGAAAATAAAGTGAGAGTCGGCCCCCGTGTCTTCCTCACAGCAATAAGGAGACACAGACGTACAACATTACTTTTTGCAATACCAGAAGTAAACAAAATGGGGAATTGTGGGATACATTGGTGCTAACCAGTGGTGCTAACCCTATGGTTAACTTTGACGGTGCTGTTAGCTGACGGCATGACTAACCATGCTTTGAACAACGCATATTTAACAGTCGGTTAGCTAACGGCAGGTCAAGGATTTAACGGACCGTTAGGGGTTAACCAGTGGTTAAAATAACCGAGAATTGAACAACCGGGCCCAGGTTGAAAAAAAAAGAAAGTTATGCTTGAATATTAGCAATGACCCGGTTGTGCACAGCCATGTAAACGCAGGCAAAAACCAGCCTCTCTCCATTGGAGAGATTATTTAGTTGTGTTCTGCGTATGTTCTATCTGCAAGGATTCTTGGTCTTTAGAGGAAACTACAGGGAGTATTTGTACCAGTAATCAGAAGGTACTCTGCAAAGCTTGCTAGTTCATAGGGTCAAATCATTGGCGTGCATCAAGCAGAGAAAACATCTAAGCAGATACAGAAACTACTTAAACTGGGTTCAGAACTGTCCAACACATTATGAAAAACTGGAAGGATAGTGGACCATCGTCTTCCAGGAAGAAATGTGTCCAGAAAGGCACATGCAGTGATGCAGCATCATCCTAGTGGCTACTGTACAAGCCTGTGGGGGCAGTGTCATGATTTGGGGTTGCTGCAGTTGCTCAGGTCCAGGTTCAGCAACAGTAGGTGCTTTCGGACCGTAGGAACCTTTTGGAGTTCCTAGAACCTTTTCAGAAACCAGGCCATTTTTTTGTGCATTCGGACATATAGGAACAAGGGACCTCGGTCCTTAGTTCCTAGAACCTTTTCAGCTCCTAGTCTGAGGCAGAGTCTTTTCTTTTCAGGAACTTAAAACACACAACACCTCTTGATTAGATTTCTTTTTCAAATAGTGTATAAGATGCTTGGTGTCAAACATTTAGACCTTGTAGAGGTCTACAGTCTTTAGACCATTCAGAAAATCTGTTCCTGTTTATCTGATTAATTTCATTTTATTTTAGCAACCATCATTATGTATTTGTTGAGGATTTAAGTGTGTTTAAGCGACAGCTGCTGCTGAATCTCCATTTAGAGGAGACGGACTCCGCTCCAACGGATCATCTGGGACATGAATGTCGCAGGGGCACGCTTTGCGGGCAGCTAGATGTTCTACTCTTTAGGCGATAAAAATATGCAAAGTGATGTGGTTTCCAGTAAATTCTGGACGCTACCTACTCAGGACACTTGGATTACATTGGACGAGCAGCATGGAGAAATATTGACAAGTTTTTGTGGACTTTTATGGACCTTTTTGGCTCGGACCCCGGTGAACTCCATTATATGAAAGTTGGGTGGAAACGAGAAGCCTTCCTGATCGCCGGCTGCATTTGAGATATTAATAAAGTGCTCCAGAGTCTTGCTCAGCATGACGGTGAGTAGAAAATGAAGGACCATCATTCTGTGGGTGTCCTATTCCTTTAAGGGTCAGAAAATAGAGCAATCATATAAATACTTTGGGACCATAATTGATGAGAAACTGCAAGTCTGTTTGCAGAAAGGGCCATCAGAGCCTCACTGCCTCAGGAAACTGAGTCAAAATTTTGACTCTGTGCTTCTATCATTCCTTTATTGAGTCTGTCTTATCTTCCTGCTTAGTGGCATGGTTCGGTCAGTCCTCTGCCAGAGATGAATACTCGCTGAATGGTCCAGTCGCCTGATTGGTGAGTCCCTATCTTCTCCAGCCTCCCTGTACATTAAACAGGTACAGAGGATGGCTCTGTTCGTCTGTTCTTAAAAATGACTCCCACCCTCTATGAGGTGAGTTTCAGCTTCTTCCCTCTGGACGGAGGTTTTTAGTCCCAAGGCTCAGGACAAAGCGTTATTAAAACAGCTTTGTTCCTGTTGCTGCTAATGAGCTCAATAAAAAGTCGTAGGCTTTGTAGCTTTTGTATCTTATTGTTCTGTCTCTTGTCTTACCAGACCAGTCTATATTGTCTTGTTTGTTTGCTGTTTATTGTAGGTTCCATGTTTTTGTGAAACCCAATGCTGTCATTTTTCCTTCAAAACAAGTTTACATATGAGCACAAATAAAGAAAGGGTGAACCTTGATCTCAGGGAATGATTTTCTGCTATTATAAAGAGCATGAAAGACGCACTTTAAGTTGGTTAATTACTCGACCCACTTTAATGTGTAGCTGTTCTTTATGAGTCTAAGAACCAGACTTGTGCATTTTCTGAGTCGTTCACCTTTAATTTAGACACAAGAAAATATTTGGCTGGTAAAAAACCTGGTGGACAGAAAAGTTAACTTCAGGTCCTGCCTACAGCTATGCGCGAGATTCCCACCTTCAGACTGTCTGCTAGCATCTAAAACCATGGTTGTCAGAAAATCACAGCTGCAGGGTTTTTTTCATCCTACCATGGATCTGTTTCTATCATGTTAAAGGAATAGTTCACCCACAGAATGATGTAACTTTATTTTCCACGTACCCTCATGGTGAGCAAGACTCTGGAGCACTTTTTTAGTATCTCAAATGCAGCCGGCGATCAGGAAGGCTTCTCGTTTTCCCCCAACTTTCATATAATGGAGTTCGCCGGGGTCCGAGCCAAAAAGGTCCATAAAAGTCCACAAAAACTTGTCAATATTCCTCCATACTGTTCATCCAATGTAATCCAAGTGTCCTGAGTGGGTAGCGTCCAGAATTTACTCAAAACTACGCCATTTACGCCGATGCGAGCACAAGATGGCGCATTCTCTTTTTCTTTCTTTCTTAGTTTTAAATCAATATCCAACCCCTCTTGTGTTTGTCCTGGTTTGTCTGCAGCTCTGTCGCTCTAAGCACAATGTAATCACCGAATTTCTTCTTCTACGCTTGTATTATCGGCAGAGTAGGCTCTGACCGCCGCGGCTTCCGTAGTTTTGTGAATGCGCATATGCGCGCTTCGTGACTAAGATGTACGACTGTTTAGGCTGTAAAAATATACGAAATGATGTCGTTTCCAGTAAATTCTGGACGCTACCCACTCAGGACACTTGGATTACATTGGACGAGCAGTATGGAGGAATATTGACAAGTTTTTGTGGACTTTTATGGACCTTTTTGGCTCGGACCCCAGTGAACTCCATTATATGAAAGTTGGGGGAAATGAGAAGCCTTCCTGATCGCCGGCTGCATTTGACACATTAAAAAAGTGCTCCAGAGTCTTGCTCACCATGAGGGGAAGTGGAAAATAAAGCTACATCATTCTGTGGGTGAACTATTCCTTTAAGCTCTTTGTGCTGCTCTTGGCATAGAAAATCGCTCCTTAAATAAAGTTTGATTTGATTTAAACCAGCGGTGGGGAACCAGAACGAGCTCATGGTGTCCACAGCTCTTCACTCTGGCTGGAGCATCTTTGACCGGATTGTTTTGTTACAAGAAATCGATGTTTCAGTTTCACATGAGTGAAAGTGGCATCTGTTTCAGGAGAGAAGTGGGTGTTTGTACCTGAAGAGTTTGTACTTGGAGCTGAAGGCTTTGGGGCAGTGCGGCTGTGAGCAGTGGAAGGGTTTCTCTCCTGCGTGGCTCAAGGCGTGGAGCCGGAGCTTCTCCTGTGAGGCGAACAGGGCCCCGCACACCAGACACTCGTTCCCGCTCGCTCTTCCTACCTCCTCTTCTTCCTCTTCCCTCTCCCTCTCTCTCTCTCTCTCTGTCCGTGGCAGCGGGGCGGCGCTCCCGAACAGCTTGGCGGCAGTGCGTCGTCCCTCTTCCTCCGGCGTCAGTGCGGTAATACGGTGTGAGGCATCGGCGGCAGCAGCTGCCATGGCAGCCCTAGAGTGCCGCTGCCATGAAAAATTCACTCGTGGCTCCCCTGCCTCGCAGGCTCAACGTGGGAAGATGCAGGTAAAGAACGGGGGGAATCGTCGCTCACGGGAAGGGCCAACGATCCAGCGGAGACATGGAGGTAAACTGGAGTCTGTGGAGAGAAAAATAACCAACTCTCAAACCAAAACCTTCCAGCCAAAGCTGACTGCTTTTCCAGCAAAGCCTGGTTTTACCTGTTGGGGAAAATCTGTGTGTCTATGTGTCGCTAACACTCTGCCTCGGTCGCCCCTCTGCGTCACTCCGCCTCACCCGGTCCCAACAGCTATGGTTGGCGGTGAGTGGGAAATGCTCTTCTGCATCTTCACTGTCCTGCGAGGGAAAGAGGAAACGACCGACATCAGGTGAAGTGGAGACAACGTGGATCCAGCGTCACAGAAGTGACAGTTAATGGGAGAGTAAATCACTGGATTGATCACCATACGATATTATATCGATACAGTGGATAGGCGATTCGATGTCTGCCGATATCGCAAATTCAGTCATGATGCGATTCCGATTCGATTTTAATTTAGGATCCACCGGTCGATATGAAACGATATAAAACGATACTACAGGTAGGGATGTAACAATTACCGGTAAAATGGTTAATCGTGATCAAATTGCCAACGATCAGTTTTAAATTTTAATTATTGTTAAAACTGTTACTGATTACAGCACTTTGAAAAACTCCCAGTGATGCTGCTCATTGGCTGGAAAAGCAGCAGCAGTCACAGTTTGCAATGTTTAATTTATGAAAACATGACAAAACATGGTGGAAGCCAACGAAGGCACCCGTGTGGACAGCTCCTTTGAGATTTTTCCCCCTTTAAAAAGGACAAAGTAGACATTCAGACCCATTTTGGATATTTCTAAAGATGCTGGGGGGTATTTCTATAATACCGTGATAAAAATAATCATTTTGGTCAAAATAACCGTGATATGAAGTTTTCATATCGTTACATGCCTAACTACAAGTAATAAACAAGGTTATTGTTTCTTACCTATAAGCCTTGCAGTACAATCTCTCTGTGTCACATCTGTTCACTGCACAACCATGAACATGGATTTTGTTGTGAAAGTGTTGTGTCAGAGGACCTTAAAAAAAAGCCAATTTCATAATAAAAGTGGGTTTGATATCGATTTTTGGTCGACATTGGGTTTTTGGATTGATTTACAATCGATACATCGATACTGATCGATGTATCAGTATAGAGTGACGTATTGTTACACCCCGATCAGTTACAGCATGAAGCAAATATCTTGAACTGGGGATGCACAATACTGGAATTTTGGCCGATATCCGATATCCCGATATTTTAAAACTCACGTGGCCGATAACCAATATCGATATTAAAGCTGAAAAAGATAAGCGGTCATTGCAAATAGTAGTTTTGTTATCCGTTTCTGACACTTTCAAAAATAGGGGTTGGGAAAAAATATCGAAACACTGAAATATTGCGACATTGTTATATGCCAATATCAAATTGATATTTAAAAACGTGGCATCGATCTATTTTACTTACAAAATCTCGTGAGATTTCATCATTCTGTTACAAAATCTCACAATATTTTCTAAATTCTCACAAGATTTCATAACAGAACGATAAAATATCATGAGATCTCATAAGTAAAATAGATCGATACTGTGTTTTTAAATGTCAATATGATATCAGTATATGAAAATATTGCGATATTTGAACTGATTAATCCAGGTGTGTCTGACCTCAGCAAATGGTTGTGAACTCGCAGGGGCACGCTTTGTGGTAGCTAGATGTTCGACTGTTTAGGCTTTAAAAATATACTAAATGATGTGGTTTCCAGTAAATTATGGACGCTACCCACTCAGGACACTTGGATTACATTGGACGAGCAGTATGGAGGAATACAGACAGGTTTTTGTGGACTTTTATGGACCTTTTTGGTTCAGGTGCTGGTGAACTCCATTATATGAAAGTTGGGGGGAAAATTAAAACCTGTCTGATCTCCGGCTGCATTTAAGATATTTAAAAAGTGCTCCACAGTCTTGCTCAGCATGAGGATGAGTAGAAAATGAATGCACATCATTATGTGTGTGCACTATTCCTTTAACAAAGAAAAAGGTCAAATAAAAAATGTTTAAAAATTAAAAATATCAGGATCAAGGACCACAGACAACGTCATGAGAAAAACTTGAACAGAAAGTCTGGAAAACTGCTGCTGAAGATCACTTAAACGATGACCAGGAATCCTGCTTCTGTGAGTGGGCTCAGTGCTTCAGAGCAAAACAGAAATGCTCTGATGAATCACGGTGATCTCTGCAAACTCCACTTCCACAGCAAGCTTCAGCTGAGCCACTAGAGGGCGCCGACAAACAATTCTGCCCCACACGAGGACGAGTCCACAGCAGATCTGACTCATACGTCAGTCATCGCATGAAAGTTTTGTTTGTGCAAACACACGTTAAGAGGCAGCGCAAACACACAGCCTCATCCCTCATCATGTGTCTGAAGATGGCAGAGGACCGAACAAAGCCGTTTCTGGGGGGGTGTACAAGTATGTACGTGTTATGAAACAGGATAAGGCTCCTGTAATCCTTGGGAAAACACAAAAACACACGCGGCCACCCCCAGGGTAGAGGGGAGGGTTGTGACGGACCGGGGGGGGAGGAGTGGGTGATGTTTACGCCACGAGCCCGGGGGCGTCGTAGAACCAGCGCTACCTGCCAGGCTGAACTCCCAAACAATGAAAACAGCTGCAGAAAAGCAGCTTCTGACCAACAACGACTGCGCTCAGCTGCTGAAAGGCCACATCAGCTCCGTCTGTGTCGTCTCTGCATTCCCTTATTTACCCTCAGTGACCTGCGTGGACCCCCCACCCCAACTAGTTAACACACCAGCTAAGTCCAAGGTTGAGAAGACACAACACGGACGGCAATGTCAGGATGGGTCACGTGAACTGAAAGCACATTTAGCGCAGTAAACGTGTGATTGCACAAACACGTACACAAGCTTCTTAAGTAGAAGTTAAAATGTGGCGCGTCCTTTCTGCGCGCGAGGTCAGCGAGTTAAGAAAGCCAGAAAATATGCTGGAATGCACTTTGAGCGCTTTCACAGATGCTGCTTATGCTTGTTTACACAGAAATGTAGGTGCAGACACGTTTGCATAATTTGGGGCTTCAGCATGAGGGAGACGTCTGCGCAGACGCGACGCTCCTCTGCTGCGCCTGCGTCTTCACGTCTCAACACACGCATGTGCATGCGCGTCCTCCTCATGTATGTGTGTTTACAGCGGTGGTTAAAAGGACCTGACAGCTGTAGCGTTGTGTGGTGGTCGTCACACAGCGGGGAGGGTGCAGGGGGGTGACACCCGTCCCATTGACCACCCTCAGGGAGCCCGGCTCTATTGTAGAGCCAACCCACGTCGCACATTCCTGGCCTGAACCATGCCGTGTCGCTCTACAGCACACAACATCACATCACAGGACACACAAGGTCCCGGTCAAAACCAGTACTGCAAAACGGCAAACAGGCACGGGAGAGACGGGACAATGAAGACAGTTCACGGAGTTCCAGGAATACACGGAAACCTGAATGCAAACGGCTGCAAAGCCACGTGGAGCTGGAGAACGACACGCGGACGCCTCAATGACTCATTATGACCTATGGAATATTAATTACGCTGTATAATCGGCCCCCTATCTGTACCGGCCTATATTGGCTTTAAAACTGCGTATCGGACATCAGCCAACCCACCGATATTTAACCGATATTTAACCAATCAGCCCGCTGTTTCTAAAGTCTAAAAAAACAAACAAAAAAAAAACTTCCTCTTCTTCTTCAAAAACTTCTCTTTTACAGACTTTAAAACTTCTAAAGACTAGGGGTGGAAAAAATATCGATACACTGACATTTTGAGATATTTTCATATGCTGATATCATGTTGACATTTAAAATCACGGTATTTATCTATTTTACTAACGAAATCTCATGATATTTCATCGTTCTGTTACAAAATCTCGCGAGAATTCAGGAAAATTTTGCGACATTTTTCTATGCTGATATCATATTAACATTTAAAAACGCAGCATCTATTTTACAAACGAAATCTCACGATATTTCATCGTTCTGTTACAAAATCTCGCGAGAATTCAGGAAAATTTTGCGATATTTTCTTATGCTGATATCATATTGACATTTAAAAATGCAGTATCTATCTATTATACTAACAAAATCTCGCGATATTTCATTGTTCTGTTACGAAATCTCACAAGAATTCACAAAACTTTTGCAATATTTTTCTATGCTGATATATTAACATTTAAAAGAGCAGCATCTATTTTACAAACGAAATGTCGCGATATTTCATTGTTCTATTACAAAATCTCACAAGAATTCACGAAAATTTTGTGATATTTTCCAATGCTGATATCATATTGACATTTAAAAACACAGTATCTATCTATTTTACTAACAAAATCTCGTGACATTTCATCATTCTGTTACAAACTCTTACAAGAATTCAGGAAAATTTCGCGATATTTTCCTATGCTGATATCATATTGACATTTAAAAATGCAGCATCGATCTATTTTACAAATGAAATCGCACGATATTTCATCGTTCTGTTATGAAATCATGAGAATTCAAGAAATATTGTGAGATTTTGTAACAGAACGATGAAATCTCGCAAGGTTTTGCAAGTAAAATGGATCAATATTGATTTGATATCAGCATATGAAAATATCACGGTTTCAGTGTATCGATGTTTTTTCCCACTCTTATTTATCATAGTTTCAGAAACGGATAACAAAACTACTATTTGCAATGACTTTTTTTTTTCAGCTTTAACATTGGTATCGATACCGGCCACATGAGTTTTAAATTATCGGCATTTAGGATATTGCCCAAAATTCCAATATCTTGCATCCCTTAATCTCTAAATCTTCCAGGTTCCCTCTGTATTCATAAATTGAATTTAGTGCAGCACACTTTCATGTGTTTTAGTATCTTTCCAGCTTGTGCTTTTTGTCCAAGGGTGAGCTGAATTACTTGAATACGCCATGAAAACAGCACTGACTTTTATCAAGATTGACAACAGAAGCCATTAAAAATTCATATTATTGGAAAACAAAAGGAAAATATTTCATTTTTTTGTAAAATAGCTGCTTTTAGTAGCAACAGTAGATCAGCTAAATGGGCTGCAGCCACAACCCTAAATATTTAGATCAAGGATGGGCTTAACGATACCCAGGAGTCGATACTTACAGCTGTCATCCAAATTATTCATACCCTCCAATTACAGTAGAAAAAAAATCAGCTGTCAGTGAAATAAGTTGAAATTTACAAAAATAGTAATTAATAAAAATTCTATCAAAATTATGACATTGATTTTGAATTGTGGTTCAAAATAAATATTAAAAACAAATAAAATGTAAAACAAGAAGCATGATGGGGCTCCAAAACTAAAATGTTGTTGAGCAACACTTTGAGACAATCACTGCAATCAGGTAATCCCCCCCCCCTGTGTTTTTTTTGGGGAGGCTTTTTTGGGGTTTTTTTTTTTTTTTTTTATTTTCCCCTTCGGATTTTTTTTTTCTCTTTTTTTTTTTTTTTTTTTTTTTTTTTATTTTTGTTTTTTTTGTTTTTTTTTTTTTGATTTCCCTTTTTGATTTTACCCTTTTTTTCATTAAAGTTTTAATTATTTTGGGGATGACTGTATATTTCTACCAGCAAAGTATCAGATTCAATACTTTTTAAGTAATACTACTACGCTAATATAAAACATTGTTTTCACCTACAATTTCAGGCAATAAAATTACATGCAAAATCCAGGCATTCTTCCAGATATTCCCTGTTACATGATTAAGTCAGCCTATCAGTAATCAGAGCCAAAGGCTCCCTGCGCAGCCTCAGTTAGCCCTTTCACAAAAATAAATAAATAAATAAATAAATAATAATAATAATCAATTTTTATTTAATATACTCATTGGTTTATTTAATGTAACTTAAGAAACATTTCTTATGAGTATTAAAGTTAAAAGTTTGATTCCTGTTCCCACTTGCAATAATATTATTAACATCATGTTCCATTGTGTGGTTTATCTTTTAAGGAGGAAAAAGTATCGGCATCAGTATCAATATCAAAGAAAAAGTACCATAAACTCATGGTATTGTATCGAAAATAAAAAAAATGTGGGTATCGCTCATCCCTAATTCAGATGTGAAAAACTGCTGGAAACTTCAGTGCTTGTCCATCTCAGATTTTTCTACCTTTTTCACCTAATTTACTTTTTCTTCAAATCTGTTTTGCAACTGTTTTTAATGTTTGTAATTACGGACAAAAATGTCTCCAGCTAGCTCTCTTCAGCCAGCTGGTTAGCTGTAGCTACACCTGCTTTTCCTTCCTTTTATTTATCACTGAACATTTTTACAAACTTAGACCATTTCAGTTTTTTGGTCAGATAAAAATAAACAAGGCCGTATGGCTAGCAATTAAATGTAAATATAATCTAAGCTACAGCTATTAGCTACTAAATTAGCCCTAAAAAGTAAATTAATGCTAGCTGTGTTAGCCATTATCAAAGCTCATCTCATTTCTTGGGATCACTTTTGAAATATATTTAATACCAAAAAATGTTGAAAATTTCTAATCATGGAGTGAAAGTGTGTTGATGTGTGTCATTCATGAATATGTTGCAGAAAAATTAACAAAAATCAAAGCTGCTGAGAAGCTAGCAGAAGCTATGTGGCTAATAAGCTAGCTGGGTTACTACTGGGCCACAGAAAACTGGATGGATGGATGTTATTCACAGTAAATAGCTTATAACACCCATGTGAAGTTTATAAGTAACTAAATAAAAACCTGTGAAGCAGGTCAGCGCTATCTGCTGTGCTTGCGTCACATTCACCTTAAACGTCTAGCAGAGTCAGACGTATGTGCTGCTTCTGAGACCAGATGAGTTGTGGTCTTTCACGACGCTGGTTTATCATTTGGCCAGCAGCTTGTCCTTTATTCTAGTTTATTCCTCATATTGTAGATAGAGGAATAAAAGAGTGTACTGTAGATGCTCTGTCTTTGAGAGATATCACTGACATCACTTAGCTTTTTATGAGTTAGTAATTTGGCCAATCTTCTTTTAGACAATAATATCATTTTTTCTGTCTCAAAAACCACATACATAAGGTCATCTCGTTCCTCCCATTTTTTTACCTCCCTGTAGCTTTTAGCTATCTAATCTTTGAATTAGGGCTGTCAGTTTAACGCATTAATCAGATTAATTAATTACACTGCAAATTAATGCATTGAAAAAAATAATGTACAATTAATTCAGAGTGCCAATTCAATGCATGAGCATTTTAAATTTGGCCCACTGAATGACCCGGGTGGTGGGTGGCGGTAATGCACCTAAAGCTGTTTGCCAACCGCCAATAAACACCAGAAGAAGAAGAAGAAGAAGAAGAAGAAGAAGCAGAAGAAGAAGGAGAAGAAGAAGAAGAAGAAGAGGAAGAAGAAGCAGAAGAAGAAGCAGAAGAAGAAGGAGAAGAAGAAGAAGAAGAAGAAGGAAGAAGAAGCAGAAGAAGAAGAAGAAGAAGAAGAAGAAGAAGAGGAAGAAGAAGCAGAAGAAGAAGGAGAAGAAGAAGAAGAAGAAGAAGAGGAAGAAGAAGCAGAAGCAGAAGAACAAGAAGAAGAGGAAGCCTGTGATGTGGACATGAAGCTGACTACTATTTCCTCGCCAGAAATCACATGATGACCAGCTGTCACCATGGCAACCACGGCAGCACCCATGGCGTATAAAAAGATGTGATTCCAAATCAAATCCGTAATTTTAAGTGAAGATATTCTATGTACTTATATTGTGTTTAATCTCTTTTCTGTTGTTTTTTCTCGCTCGATGTGTCCAACACCTCGCACCATTCGGCACCTGACCGCAATGCATTGTGGTCTATATTGACCCGTCTACAGACCATCGAAGCTCACTAGTTTTCAAGATGCATTGTGGGTTATTTTGAGTAGACTATGAGGGCTGGACGATATAGAAAAAAAGAGTATTGATAGATATCAATATTTATCCACCAAAAAAAAAGCCATCATCAAATTAAAAGCCATTTCAGGTGCATCTCTGGCCATTTAAGCTTTTTCTGAATGACATACTTATACAGTAATAACTAGGGCTAGGAAAAAATACTGATACACTGAAATATTGCAATATTTTCACATGCTGATATTATATTGATATTTAAAAATGTGGTAACGATCTATTTTACCAATAAAATCTTGCAAGATTTTGTTGTTCTGTTACGAAATCTTGAGAGATTTTGTAAGAGAACGATGAAATCTGCAATATTTCGTTGGTTAAATCAATCATATTGATATTGATTTTGAAAATCAGTATGAAATCTACACATCTACATATGAAAATATTGCAATATTTCAGTGTATCGATATTTTTATAGATATTTTTTATCGATTTTTTATCGATATTTTTTTTACCCGCCCTAGTAATAAAGATCACACTTACACTGAATTCCCATTCAGCCTTTGCCTGGGTCTGCGTTTGTGATTGGGTTGGGGGAAGGAGTGACAGTAGAAAACTGTTTCTATATTGAACTTGTATTGACCCTATTTTTTTTTTCTATTAAAAAAAACTCTATCGATCGATATATATCGATATTCAATTATCGTCCAGCCCTATGCACGACGTTTTTCTTTCTGGACAATCGGACACCAGTGCAAAATGGCGTGATCCCTACATAGGGCCCTATGTAGGGAATAGGGTGGACATTCGGACACAGCCAATGAGTCCCTGTACAGAACTTCGTAGGCCGTGTTGGAGCAGGGTTGCACGAAAAACTTCAAGGACCTTCAGGCTCATTGCTCCCCACAACTGCTGTAGCAGATATGAGATTAAAATGTGATTAATTAGTTACAAATCCTGTAATTGATTAGATTAATATTTTCAATCCCCTGACAGACCTACTTTGAAATATATTTTTTATTTTTAAAACTTTTATTTCATTTTTTCTTTTGTTTCTCTTTTCACAGGCACTTGTTTGCTTTTTTTGCTTGTTTGTAGTCATGAATTTATAAATCTTTTTGTATATTTTTGGGGAAGTGTTCATTATAAACTTTTATAGCCTTTTTTTTTTTTTTTAATTCCAGTGCTTATTATTCCTGTTTTATCACTTAATTTTGCTATTACCTTTTTTATGATGCAAATACATAAAATAAACAAGCAAGCAAGCGATACCTGGCTTATCGAAAGCTGAAGTAAAAAATACTTATCTAGGCCTATCCCCTTGCATCCATTTCTTCCATGTGTGCTTGCCCTCACCTGTAACAACTCCTGGATACTATGTGGTACTTTTTGATGGAATACCTTAAACATAAATTGTAAAATCTTATAATTAACTAAATCTCTAAATTTTAAAGTTTTCAGTTTGATGTAAAGTTGGTTTGTTGGCCGTCTGTAGTCAGCATTACATACTACTCTTATTGCTCGTTTCTGTATGATGTAAATAGATTCTGTATTTGTTTTATAAGTACTTCCCCATACTTTCACACAATGCATCAAGTAGGGAAGTATAAAGGAACAATACAAAGTACATGAAGTCAGATTGACTAAATGTTTAGCTCTGAGTAACACTGCACTTTTGATTTTATGTAGTTGATATGTGATTTCCAATCTAATTTGTCATCAATCATTACTCCCAGAAATTTGACAGTATTAACTTTTTCTTTTTCTATATCATTTATCATAAGTTTAGTGTTTGAGTTGATTTGACGATTACTAAAAATAATAAACTTCGTTTTGCTGAGATTTAATGTCAGTTTGTTCTCATCATAAAAGGCTTCAAATTATGTATATATTCATTGATGTAATCTGGATGGCAGTTAAATGACATGAAAGCCTGGAACTGCTGTTAAACTAGTTCTTTACCAGTATGAATTAACACTAGTTAAGAAGAAAACTGTTGATGAAACATGGAAAATTATTCAATTTGGTTCAGATTAATCTGTTAATTTAAAAAAAAGTACACATTTCTAAAGGTATAACTCTTTATATGTTCAAATAAAACTTTAATTATCCCCCTCTACAGATTTCTAAGTTGAATCTTGACCAGGTTTGTAGGACAGTCCTGCTGTATTGAGTGAAGCGCTCACCATCACCAGTTTTCAGCACCTAGAAGGTGAAAAGATCATTTTTGCATCAAGTGTTTCTTAGCAGTTTATAGAAAGAGTCTGTATGTTTTCTCTCTGACTTCAGAGAAGGTGAGGAGAGACAGAACAACACGTTTGTAACAGATATATGATGATCTCGTCCAACACCTCCTGTAGAAAATCCTTCACTGTTGCTTTAAAGTAGCAGCATGTGCAGTCAGATCACTGGGCTGCGTTTGCTGGCTGCTTCCATTCCAGCTCACAGAAAACACACAAACAGCTAAAACAAGTCGGTAAACTTGTTAATAATGCTGCTTTATTCTGCTCTGAATCAACCAACTTTACATTTAGCAAAGTAAAGGCAGCGATTTAAAAGATGATTCCTCTGCAGCGTAAGAAAAAATGCCAGTTTGCAGGTCGGATATTTCATATGAAAAATGAAATCAGTAAGTTATGAAAGAAAGAAAGAACCCTAATAATGACGATCAACAAGCAGCACTTTCACTCCTGACTCTCATCCATGGATAATGGCCATCTTGTTTGGTTCATAGCTACAAACACACATAGGTAGCAGGTTACAGGTCAGAGCTTCATACTGAGGCCTTTCAGTTTCCAGCAGCACAACTGCAGCCATTTCCAACCACTAATCGCCCTGCGCAGTCCTTGCAGTGATCACAGAGCAACAAACACGGCGCTCCAGGTCGGAACTTCGCTCCAAAATGGCAGATGCCACTGCAACAAACCCCGCACAGCACGCTGGCGAGGAGCTGCCGCTTACGTCCCTGATCAACAACGCTGAGCGCAGAACCGAGCTGCCACTCTCCAACCGCCTGCGTGTCTTTGCTTTCTGTCCGGGATGAAAGAGCTTCCACATTCCTTTCCTGCGGGGTCAGAGGTCAGCCTCTGCACTGCCTGTCTGCCCGCCCGCCACGGCTCCCGCATGCTGTGTGACTGCCATTAACCCCTTCCCTGCCTGCCACAGCCGCACACAGCTACGTGACAAAAGCTTTCAAACTCAGCCGGTGACGCGATGCCGAGCCGTACCGGGCCGTACCGGGCTGGACCGGAGCCTCGTCAGAACCGAGCCGGACACGGCAACTGCACACGCCGCTACGCTCAACCGTACCAAGCGACTAAATATAGAAAATGAGTTCAGCGTCCTGAGCTTAGGTGACAACAGCCGCACTCGTGAGGAGGGGAGTGGGGGGAGGTGAAGCGCTCTGCTGCACAAACAGTTCAGCTGAAATGTAGGAAATGATTGTTACTGACCGCCAAATGTCCCGCTGCGCACGGAAAACAAGCACGTTCATGGAAACGCTGAGTAGAAAAGACAAAGATTCAAATCACAGTCGGTGTATTTAAAACTTCATTCACTTTCACTTTTGGTCCCCAAAGTTGATTTGAGGAACCAGTTACAGTGAAATCAGGTCGAAATCTCTGTAGTAATGTTCACCGGTCCAATAGTTAATATTTTCTTTTGAAGATCTAATTATCGTGGCCAGAAAATGGCATTTCCACCTCAGTGGGTGAAAGAAAAAGAAATGGCACGATGTTGCTTTTAAGAAAGTTTTTGACAACAAAAAAGATCCCGGTTTCTGCCCGACAACAGGAAAACATAAGAGGGACGAATTCCCGCAGACCTGGACAGACACATCCCAGAAGAAGGAAGAACGAGTGACAGAGGCAGACAGATAAAGAGAGGAAGAGTGTGGGAGAAAGCTCTGGGAAATCAGAGGAAAAAGCAGGAGAAGCAGCGGAGTGAAGCCGGGGGGTGGGGGGGTTACAGAAGCGATAAAAACCGGAGATGGATAAAAGGAAGATGAAAAAAGGGAGGGAAAGCAGGAGTCACTGGCAGTGGTGGAGTCAGGGGTCTTTGCACCAGTCAAGTGACTCCAGAGAGCTGAGAGGAGGGGCAGGGGTGGTGGTGGTGGTGTGGGGGGGCAGGTCATGCTTTACTAAGCACATTGACCTGGCTGAGAAGCCGGGAAGCTTAGGGTTAGTGAAGGCAGCATGGCCGTGAAAACAGCTCTGCAGGATTTCAGCTCCTCTCTGGTCGCACGAGCAATAAAAACGCGGAGGTTCAGGAGGAAAAGTCATGGGGAGTTTCCCCGTACACCGGGGGTGTCTCCAGCCTCTCAGGACAACCTGGGCTTAGCCCGGAGTCGGACCAGGTGCAAATTTTAAAAAATGAGAAGAGCTTTTCTCTCGTCTTTCCCTTCAAAAATGTCTTTTAGAAGTCAATAACAGACTCACGGAGGGGATAAAATGTCATTTTATATTACTGAAACACATCACGCATAACAGTTCATGCAGTATTCACCTTCTGTCTTCTCTTTGACTCATCACTGGCCCTCCTCCTCCTCCTCCTCACGTTCTCACTTTTTATCTCATTATTTGCTCCTCTTTTTCCTCCTCATGTCTTCTCTTATCACTTGCCCTCTGCTTCTCCTCATTTGTTCTCCTTTTCTCATTTGTACTGATTTGGGTTTCACAAATCAGAAACAGTGCTTCACAGTTTTTCTCAATTGCTAAAAGATAGGGCTGGACGATAATGGAAAAAATTATAATCACGATTATTTTGACTGATATTGAAATCACGATTAATATACACGATTATTCGTTGATTTTATAAAAAGTGTTTATTGAACCACCAAAACTCAACTTCAAATATAACTTAAAAATAAAATAAAACCGGAAATAAATTAGAAACAAATAAAGGAGTAAAACAAGAATATTATTTAAGATAATAATATTAATAAAAATGAATACTCAGTCTACATGCATTCCTGTTCTATATTTCCTGCAGTTTGCTTCCTGTAACTCCACCAGTCTGTTCACTTCAGGATTAATCGTTTTTCTTCGATTACAGTGTTTCTATGATTGTGAAAAGGCAAAATTGAAATCATGATTAAATAATGATTAATTGTCCAGCCCCACTAAAACACTATTTTTGAAATGTCCCCTCAGTTTTTCACATCTTTAAACAATAACCCCATAACTCAAACTACTTTTCCAAAACCTCTGCTTCTCGCTGCAAAAGGAAGTTATTGACTCAAAACAGCATCACCAGGCCTCAAAAAGCGACACTATTGCCAAATCATGCCCCAAGCACAGATACATGTAGAGCACGACACGACAGAGCAATCAGGAAACACAAGAAGGAAAAAGGGAAAACATGCACTACTCACAAAAAGTTAGAGATATTCAACTTTCAGTTATGATATAACCGCATGATGTGCAATAAATGTTTAAACATTGAATAATGTACATGAGCTTTGAAACGTTTGGAGAAAGTCGAATTCAGTTCACTTGGACAGGTTTTAGTGGATTTTCGGTTCATTCTGGCATCACAGAGAAAGTAAAATATCCTCTAACTTTTTGTGAGTAGTGTCGTTCTCAGCACATCATGCTGTCAAAATGGTTTTTTTTTTAAATTTACATCAGGTCAAATGCATCATGTCACAACACAGAGAATCCTTCAAAACATTCCTGGATCCAGAACGTGATCCGGATCACCACCAAAATGGGTTCGGTCTTTGGGCTGAGGCTCAGGACTGGTGGAAATTTCAGGTCGATCCGTCCAGAACTTTTTCCGTAAAGTTGCTGACAGAAACAAATAAACAAACCAACGCTACCAACAACATTCCTGTAACACGGTCGCTCACAGCTGCTGATTTCACCTGAAACGAAGGCTCTGCGTCGGAGCTGATTTTGCCCCCTTACGCCCCCATCCTCGACCACCTCTTATGCGTGCGCTTCCTCTCTGATTTCCTCTATCCACGGCAAAATCTTGACCTCCCACAGCTTCTTCAACTGGTTTATACTGGTCCCCTCATCATCAGCCAAAGGTGAAATCAGTTTTGAGTCTCTGTGTTTACCTGTTGACATCTGTGTCTTAGATGTAATCAGTGTGCAGCATGTGTTCACCATTTTGCACAGCAAGTGCATCACAATGCAAATGTGTTTGCGAACAGTAGTGATGTGAAACGTGCTTTAGGTTTTGATCACAAGGGGACTGATTTGATACTTTGGTTTAGGCTTCGGAAAAATTGACTTTGAGAATGAGATTTAGTGTTTTAGCGACTAAGAAAAACAGTAATTACTCTACAGCCTCTGAGGAGCATTTCAGACCAGGTTTGCAGATTGTCAGCACTGAGGTTTTTGACAGGGACCTGGTCTAAAGTGGTCTATGTGATTACTAAGCCATAAAATGTTGCTATTTTTCATTTTCGCAAATCAGAAACTGTGCTTGAATTAATCTACGGTCCCTAAAGAACATCCGAGTCCAGGTTCTCACAGAGTATGGAACAAGCTGTGACGTCAGCGTGCTGCTTTTGCCTTCCTCGCCCGCGGTCGCCGCCAGGCTTCTGGCTGCACACGCGCATGTGTGTTTCACCCAAATTCTGCTGCGATATTTCCTTTTCTTATCGTTCCCGAACGTTACGCTGGGATGACCGTGAAAGCTATGATGTGGCCCAGCCCTACCATGGAGGCGGTCCATGATCAGGGGCTGCAGCAGCTGGTCAGGTCTACTTAGATAGGCCACTACAGAGTCCAGACCTGAACCCCATGGAGGATCTGGGACTCTGGAGGAGGCTTTGTGAGGTGGGGCTCTGCTTCACTGCCAGATGTTGGAGAAACATAAAAAAAACAGGCAAATAAACTCCAAAGAAAGTTTGAAGTTACTGATTTTTGGACGCTTTGTTTAAATAAAAAAAAAAAAAGCAGACGACACAATGAGATGTTAACAAACTGAGTCCAAAGGGAATTCTCCTAAAACACGAAGAAACAGAAGACATGAAGAAAGTCTGAGACCCGTCACCTCCTCCAGCAGTACTCCCTAACCCTCTCCATCCTTCCTCCCTGGGTTTCAGTTCCTCCCCCGACCGAGGGTGAAGCTGGGCAGCAGCAGGGGGGAGGGTGGGAGGGAGGAAGAGCCTCTCCCACGCCGAGCGCTCACCCGGCCCGACGGTTAGTCACATGGAGGGCAGCGCTGCTGGGTTTACAGCCGCACGGAGCCGGGATGTGGGCACAAACCAGCACCGCTGCCCAGTATCCTGGCTAAAGATAGCTGTGGCAAGGGGGGGGGGGGTAACTGTCACCGAGCAACACCTTCACTGCAGCACCAGTGAAAGTGAGCTCACCTTCCTTTAACTGACGCTGGTTTCTCAGCGTTTATGGCAGAACCACGCAGACAGCAACAGTGCGGGTCTGCTGATCACCCTGAAACTAGCTGGGACGTTTCGGTGACGGACCTCCGTCTGACCGCAGTGTTGCACTGTCATGATAAGATACTAATTTCCTCCAGAAATCTGTGTTTCAGAGGTTGGAACCAAATATTTCATTGCTTCTTTAAATGATTCTTTCTTAATCTGCAGATCAGTTTGTTTTCTGAGACTTTCTAAGGTGGTTTTCACACATTTGTGGGCGGAGCCAGGCGCTGCTGCAGCAGTGAAGAGCTCACTGTGTGTCAATTTTCAACTAACACTGCTCTGTTTCACATCTGCTTTTTAAATGCCGCGCCCGGCAGTTGCTCTTCAGACTGGAGCGTTGTGTATCCATGGCAACCAGACGGAAGCAGACGCGTCCCAGCTGTAAAGCGTGGCTGTGTTGTAAACAAAACACACGTGAATGACGGAGTGTGTTGAAGACGAGTCACTGTTGCGTGCAGAGAACAATGTTGTCGTGTCAACTCTCGCTTTGGACAAATGTCATTCTCTTTTGCAGCTTTAAATGACCGGAACGAGTTACAAAAATCTCTGAAACTTGATGCTTTTACTTCTGTTTTCAAACGCAATTTAAAGGTGATTTTTAATGACAACTGTAAATATTTTGTTATATTTTGACTCCTCTTTTGATGTCTTAAATTGTTTAAATGTTAATTGATTTTATTTATTCTTTATTTGTGTTCCCCTCCCCCACTTGCCCTACAGGTGTCTGTGGCACTTGACCAGCCAGCATTGTAAATAAGAATCTTGTTCTTAATGTCTTTGCCTGGTGAAATAAAGGTGAAATAAATAAAATAAATAAATAAAATGTACTGGAGGCGGCGGATTTCCAGACAGACCTGAACAAAGCGCAGACTGATTCTGCTGAACCGTGAAGTCCGACCGTGCGCAGATATTATCGGCAAAGAGCAGGTAGCGGTGAGTTGTAAACATTAGCATTAACGCTTAGCCTGCTAATGGTGCGAGTTGGTGACGTCATTACCAGGTATTTTGCGTTCCAGTTGCACCAACTCGGGGAAAAAATAGAAATCTCCAAAACAGTCCAGTTGTGAGCTAGAACAGCTAGAAAAAAAACACAGACGTTAAAACAATGTTACCATGACAACAACAGTCAATTTCAGTGTGTGTGTTTAATAAACAACACATATTCACGCGGCCCTGCGACAGACTGGCGACCTGTCCAGGGTGTACCCCGCCTCTCGCCTGATAATAGCTGGGATAGGCTCCAGCAACCCCCGCGACCCTGAATTGGATAAGCGGTACGGAAAATGACTGACTGACTGACTGACATATTCACGCTGCATATCAAAGAAAAAAAGACTGCTGTGTAAAATTCAAATACAAAAACTCGGTGCTGTTTACACTCGAAACTTACAGAAAATCTCTTATATAAAAGTTTAATAAACACAACAATGGTACTGGAAGCGGCCATCTTTAAATCTACAATCTTGGGATGCTCTGCAAATAGGGGATTATCACGCTTACCGGAAGTTGCCGGCTTTTGACACTTCCTCTTCCGGGCCATGTTAACGACAGCCGTTCCTGCTCTGTTATACTGTTTAAATCGGATAAACTCCAAACATATTTAAGTTTTCATTCTAGACTGAAGTGATACTGGATCAAAAGCTGGATCAAAGCGATCGATTTGCCGCGGTGAAGGGCCGAACTTTATAATAAAACACACGTTTGTTTGTCGCCGGTGGGGCACAACACCGGCACTTCACAGCACGCTAGCATTAGCCAGCTAGCGTTTACTGACGTGCTTAACATTGTGCGTCTTAAAACACACAAACATCTGAAAATCGGGTCTGTACCCCCCCGTTTCCAGTGGAACAACTGGGGACTGCCAAGAAAGGAGACGTTTTCAGATGATTGTGTGTTTTCAGCCGCACAAAGTTAGGCACGTTATCGATCTGGCTAATGCTAACCTGCTAACACGACTGCGCAGTCTGCCGGCCACAAACAAACGTCTGTCGTTTTATTATAAAGTTCGGTCCTTCACCGCGGCGAATCGGTCGTTTTAATCCACTTCTTCCTCAGCATCACTTCAGTCTGGAATGAAAACTTGGCATTGGCGTTTATCCGATTTACAAAGTTTAACAGAGTAGTAGCTGGCGGACTTTTGTTAGCAGGTTAGCATTAGCCAGCTTGATGACGTGCCTAACTTTGTGCGGCTGAAAACACACAAGCATCTGAAAGTGTCTCCTTTCTTGGCAGTCCCCAGTTGTTCCACTGGAAACGGGGGGGGGGGGGGGAGGTACAGACCCGATTTTCAGATGTTTGTGTGTTTTAAGACGCACAATGTTAAGCACGTCAGTAAACGCTAGCTGGCTAATGCTAGCATGCTGTGAAGTGCCGGTGTTGTGCCCCACCGGCGACAAACAAACGTGTGTTTTATTATAAAGTTCGGCCCTTCACCGCGGCAAATCGATCGCTTTGATCCAGCTTTTGATCCAGTATCACTTCAGTCTAGAATGAAAACTTAAATATGTTTGGAGTTTATCCGATTTAAACAGTATAACAGAGCAGGAACGGCTGTCATTAACATGGCCCGGAAGAGGAAGTGCCAAATGTTTCAACTTCCGGAAACCGGAACGCGGAAGCCTGATAATCCCCTATTACGAGCTTGTGTCTCAGAAAAACGAGTTCATCACGTCACTTCCTCGGAAAATTACCTCAGAAAAACGAGTTCCGAGACAACTGGAACGCACGATAAGTCCTTGTTGGTAATTTGTCCAGTGTTTGTGAACGCCCGTTGATGTTAACATTTGAAATACATTATAGCTAGCAAACACATGATGATACTTAACGCTTGTCTTAAGGCTACAGTTACTTCTCCGACTATGTAATGTGTTATCCAACTGCGTAATGACGGACACCCCTCCAGCCTTCATAGTTCTCCGTCATGCTGCCGGATACGCAGTGCAGTTTCCCGCCCGATAAGTAGGCGTCGCTACGCAAGACTGACATACTCATATGATGCCGTCCGAGAGAGAAAGACTATTGTTGTTGCTGCAGCTGAATAACAGATGCTTTTGATGCAAAATAAAGACGATGGGGCGACTTTGGTGTTCCCTCACTCAGCCAAACGTTCTTCGGTTGGACTCATATCTACGTCTTCATAGTATAGCTCATTTAAAAATGGCGCTGCTAGTTTTTACGTAGTGGTAGACCAATCACAGCCCTTGCCGTCTCCATCTCTGTCGTCCCTTAATGGAGTGACAGACACTTAAAAAATATTTCGTGCAGCCGGAGAGGCTCTCCGACAGGCTCTCCGTCGGCGTAGAGGGCTCTCCATAACCTACGAAGAGCACTTTACGGACGACTATAAATTAGGCTTTAGGCCGTGTAACCCTATTTTTTGTAATAACACTGTCAATAAGAAGGATATCCGAACACTACAGCTGCCTACGGATACCTGTTTAGTTCAAAAAGGTGGAGTATCCGGGATTTAGGTTGAGCCAAACTTGTACATCACTCATGCTGCATTTTAGGTCGATGCAAGCCGCTCTAAAACCAGCCTGTACAGCCGGTCTGGGAGCGAGTGCAAGTGGCGTGTTAACACAGACCCAGTCGCACCGTGTTCGGTACCAAAACCCAGTTAGGTCGACCTAAATGGGTCCTGGGTGAAAACGACCTAAGATGAGTTTCAAAGTCTTTGCCGTGTGTGTGTGTGTGTGTCTTTATCTGCAGAAACAGGCCTGGTAAATGGCCTGATAAGAAAAAGGCTTTGACAGCCGAGGAGCTGAAGCTAAAAACCTCCATCGTGTTCATATATTATAAATTACGAGTTGGAGACCGCTGCATTGTCTGCAGGTGTGTGGTCACACAGGTCTGAGTGGCATATTTCATATCTGCTCAAGTCATCATGGGCACCGTCTGAACATCCAAAGATGACCCAAAATTTACACCAGTACAGATCTCCTGTTTTCAAGCGTAGAACTTAACAAACATATTGATTCATCCGATGAGTTCAGGTCCTATTTCATGCGTTAATGACCCAGATCAGGCATCACCAACTGGCCCTCAAGGGCCAGTATCCTGCAGGTACTGGGAGTTTCCCTGCTGCAACACACATGAATCCAATCAATGGGTAATTAGCAAACTTATGCAGATTTAGGTCCTGTCCCAACACCCGCACTTCCACCCTTGTGCCCCTAGAAAGTGCAATCCCATAGAGGGGTTCAAGTGCGTAGTGTGTCCCAGTTCTCCAGGACAGAAGTCCGCCACACCCCCTTTGCCATCCATGCGGACGTCACAAAGCATATTGCCCATAATTCATTGCTGCGTGTGACGTTCTGAACCATAAAGGCGGAACATGTTCATGTTTGGTGATGAGCTCCTGCCTGCGGTGAAAAAAATGCCATTTCAAAAGTAAATATTGAAATATCTAAGCTTTTATTGCTGTATGTGAAATAATTACCGAAGTTTGTCCTGTTACTTCCAAATATGCTTTGAATATTAAAATTCAAAGCATTTGAATGATGAAAGTTATCAGTTCACTGATAGAAGTAGCTAAATTAAATTTTTATTTAAACTTTATTAACACAGGAAGTCCCATTGAGACACAGCGTCTTTAACAAGGGACACCTGTTTACCTGACATACATGTTTTTATGGACATGTGGACATTTATGGACATTCTATGCTAACAATAACAGTCACAGAGCAACAATTTAATCATGATTATACATTTAGCTTAGAATGTAACAGTTATCTAACCCTGTACTGGTGAAATTCCACAACCACCTACAGAAATTAGTTCAGTAAATCATTTATTTATTAATCAAACGTGTGGATTTCATAACATAACACAAGAACAGATGGAATTAACTTGAGTTTTGGTGTGAAAATGACGTCTCTTCACCAGGAACAGAGATGAAGCTGAGTCTGGAAGCAATGACATGAAATGATGCTGTGGTGCAGGAAGATGGAGGAACCATCACTGTCCCAGTTCTGCCTTTTTCCCGCACTAACCTGCACACTCCAACCCTTAATGTGCACTTCTGCCAAGTGCGCTCTTCACCCAGGGGTGTAGGGTTTAGGGTGGGTATTGGGACATGGCCTTGATGTCAAGCTCTGCACAAGTCACAAGGTGTGCTTCAGCAGGGAAGCTCCTCTACCTGCAGGATTCCAGCCCTCGCGGACCGGAGTTGGTGATGCCTGATCTAGATATCTGTGAGTGGAAATAACCTGAATGTGCTCCCCCCCCCCCAAAAAAAGCTTTCAGACTTTTGGAAACCCTGAAGAAATATCATTCAAGACAGCTTAAAAATGACAAGAAAGTCTGGTTGCTTGGAAACAAAAGCAAAGGAAATGCTCGGTACTGTATTCAGATGACCTTTAAATGCTTTAAATGTAACCGTGAATCTGCGATCAGAGTCGACTCCTCTATGAGGCTGAATGCTTACATCATTATGCCAGCCGTTGTGCAGCACTCTGCATGTTCTAACATGCTCAGAAGTACGACGTATGCAGGAAACATGTTCAGTGTGTTTACAGTCCTGGTTTAACTCTAATACTGTGTTACAGTAAAACTTCTCATTTAAATCAGAGCTGAGGCTGGTGGGGCTGTTACTAGTTTTACCACCAGTTAGTCAGAAACCCTCAATGTTTTAGTTACAGTTATTGGATTCAATCAGATGTTTGCACACTGGTGACTAAATGACCAGTTTGCATTTCTAGAAACACACTCCAGGTCACGTTTCAGCTTCAGCTCCAGTTTATGCAAGAAATAACCCTTCATGTGGATGCAGGCTGCACACCTGTATGTGCACAAAATACTGAAGAAAAAACCAAACAAACAAACAACAGCTGGGGTGGCTAAAAATGACAACAAAGAGCCCCGAACAGACAGAAAATGATAAAACAAGGCTTAGAGAAATACACAGCTGTCATATAATACATCTATAATACCCCATGAAAAGACTACAGAGACATAAAAAAGGGCAGAAAACTGCTAAAACTTCAAAGTTCAACAAATGGAGATGATCCGTCGAGATTTTACTGTCAAATTTAATAAGCATCAATCATCCATCTGTAACAGAGGATCACATTCAGGATGCAGCCAAAAAGCATCAGCCAACTCGGTAATCTTATAAAACCTTCCAGACACACAAATGTTTGTCATATGAGACATTTATTCAAGCTAGACTGCGTTTAGTTGTTTAACAGTAACAAATACATGCGTGTGCATCTGCGAGTGTGCTTTATCTGCACTGAGTCGGGGCAGTGAGGGGGATGCAGGGGTCAGCCGGGTTGTTGAGGTCAACACGGAGCCCACCCTGCCTATCTCACGCTGTCAATGAGACCACAGGTCACACACTTTCAGATATGCACACACTGACATGTCAAAGAACTTCCTACATGAATGCACAGGCCAACAAACCCAGCACTTACAGAGTCAGAGGTAAAATCTGACATGTGTTCTTGGGGAAAGGGAAAGTTCGTTTTTTTCCAATCTGGACCTATTTTCTAGCATGAAATATGTTTATTTCCTCACCAGACAGTTTTGGTGTAACTTGTATTCTTTCAGGAGATATTTAGATCAGGGCTGCACAATTAATCGTTAAACAGTCGCGATCTCACTTCACACATACATGTGATCTAATGTCTACCCACAACGATTCTGAGGCATTTTTAATCACGAGCTGCATCACAAATAAAAGTTTCCATTCTTCCCAGATTTTTTCAAGCGCTCTCAAATGCAACACTGCCGTTGCCTCCCCCTAATCAATGGTAAAGAACTACAACTATGCATCTGCCAAAGAAGTGCTCCAAAAAAGCTCTAATACAAACACATGCTTTATTTTCAAATACCTTTTGAATAGGTTGTTTCGTTTGTTTTGTTAAAGTTTATTTGTGCAATAAAATTTTGGGGGGGGGGGGGGGGGGGGGGGGGGGGGGGTGCCAGAAAATCATGATCTCGATTTTAGGAAAAAAAATCGTGATTTTGATTTTTCATAGAATCATACAGCCCTAATTTAGATCCACTCCAGATCAGCGCATGTCCAATATAACGTAAGTGATACAGGCAACCTCGTGCAGCCTCTAAATAAGATATTATCTGCCACAAACTCCTTCATTTCACCAATGTTATATTACCAAACATTAGTGGGACCCCCTGTGAGTTGAAGCGGCTTGAAGTGGCTTTTTTTTGTGGTGATTCGTCTTTATTTACAGATATTTCTACTGCAGTGGCTTTGATGATGTCACTGTTTTGCAACACCATAGTATAGCAAGTACATGTCTGTAAATAAGGACGGATCACCACAAAAAAAGCCACTTCAAGCCGCTAAGACTCACAGGTGGGGTCCCACTAATGTTTGGTGACAGTGATACAGCTATCCTGCTAGTATCCATAGTTACAGTAATACAGTCATCCTGCTAGTATCCATAGTTACAGTAATGCAGTCATCCTGCTAGTATCCATAGTTACAGTAATGCAGCCATCCTGCTAGTATCCATAGTTACAGTAATGCAGTCATCCTGCTAGTATCCATAGTTACAGTTATGCAGTCATCCTGCTAGTATCCATAGTTACAGTAATGCAGCCATCCTGCTAGTATCCATAGTTACAGTAATGCAGTCATCCTGCAAGTATCCATAGTTACAGTAATGCAGTCATCCTGCTAGTATCCATATTTACAGAAATACAGCCATCCTGCTAGTATCCATAGTTACAGTAATACAGCCATCCTTCTAGTATCCATAGCAACAGTAATTCAGTCATCCTGCTAGTATCCATATTTACAGAAATACAGCCATCCTGCTAGTATCCATAGTTACAGTAATACAGCCATCCTGCTAGTATCCATAGCAACAGTAATGCAGTCATCCTGCTAGTATCCATAGTTACAGTAATGCAGTCATCCTGCTAGTATCCATAGTTACAGTAATACAGCCATCCTGCTAGTATCCATAGCAACAGTAATGCAGTCATCCTGCTAGTATCCATAGCAACAGTAATGCAGTCATCCTGCTAGTATCCATAGTTACAGTAATGCAGTCATCCTGCTAGTATTTATAGTTACAGTGATGCAGCCATCCTGCTAGTATCCATAGTTACAGTAATACAGCCATCCTGCTAGTATCCATAGTTACAGTAATGCAGTCATCCTGCTAGTATCCATATTTACAGAAATACAGCCATCCTGCTGGTATCCATAGTTACAGTAATACAGCCATCCTGCTAGTATCCATAGCAACAGTAATTCAGTCATCCTGCTAGTATCCATATTTACAGAAATACAGCCATCCTGCTAGTATCCATAGCAACAGTAATGCAGTCATCCTGCTAGTATCCATAGTTACAGTAATACAGCCATCCTGCTAGTATCCATAGCAACAGTAATGCAGTCATCCTGCTAGTATCCATAGTTACAGTAATGCAGTCATCCTGCTAGTATCCATAGTTACAGTAATGCAGCCATCCTGCTAGTATTTATAGTTACAGTGATGCAGCCATCCTGCTAGTATCCATAGTTACAGTAATACAGCCATCCTGCTAGTATCCATAGTTACAGTAATGCAGTCATCCTGCTAGTATCCATAGCAACAGTAATGCAGCCATCCTGCTAGTATTTATAGTTACAGTGATGCAGCCATCCTGCTAGTATCCATATTTACAGAAATACAGCCATCCTGCTAGTATCCATAGTTACAGTAATACAGCCATCCTGCTAGTATCCATAGCAACAGTAATGCAGTCATCCTGCTGGTATCCATAGTTACAGTAATGCAGCCATCCTGCTAGTATTTATAGTTACAGTGATGCAGCCATCCTGCTAGTATCCATAGCAACAGTAATGCAGCCATCCTGCTAGTATCCATATTTACAGAAATACAGCCATCCTGCTAGTATCCATAGTTACAGTAATACAGCCATCCTGCTAGTATCCATAGCAACAGTAATGCAGTCATCCTGCTAGTATCCATATTTACAGAAATACAGCCATCCTGCTAGTATCCATAGTTACAGTAATACAGCCATCCTGCTAGTATCCATAGCTACAGAAATACAGCCATCCTGCTAGTATCCATATTTACAGAAATACAGCCATCCTGCTAGTATCCATAGTTACAGTAATGCAGTCATCCTGCTAGTATCCATAGTTACAGTAATACAGCCATCCTGCTAGTATCCATAGCAACAGTAATGCAGTCATCCTGCTAGTATCCATAGTTACAGTAATGCAGCCATCCTGCTTGTATTTATAGTTACAGTGATGCAGCCATCCTGCTAGTATCCATAGCAACAGTAATGCAGTCATCCTGCTAGTATCCATAGTTGCAGTAATGCAGCCATCCTGCTAGTATCCATAGCAACAGTAATGCAGCCATCCTGCTAGTATCCATATTTACAGAAATACAGCCATCCTGCTAGTATCCATAGTTACAGTAATACAGCCATCCTGCTAGTATCCATAGCAACAGTAATTCAGTCATCCTGCTAGTATCCATATTTACAGAAATACAGCCATCCTGCTAGTATCCATAGTTACAGTAATACAGCCATCCTGCTAGTATCCATAGCAACAGTAATGCAGTCATCCTGCTAGTATCCATAGTTGCAGTGATGCAGCCATCCTGCTAGTATCCATAGCAACAGTAATGCAGCCATCCTGCTAGTATTTATAGTTACAGTGATGCAGTCATCCTGCTAGTATCCATAGTTACAGTAATGCAGTCATCCTGCTAGTATCCATAGTTACAGTAATGCAGTCATCCTGCTAGTATCCATAGTTACAGTAATGCAGTCATCCTGCTAGTATTTATAGTTACAGTAATGCAGTGATCCTGCTAGTATCCATAGTTACAGTAATGCAGTCATCCTGCTAGTATCCATAGTTACAGTAATGCAGCCATCCTGCTAGTATCCATAGTTGCAGTGATGCAGTCATCCTGCTAGTATCCATAGTTACAGTGATGCAGTCATCCTGCTAGTATCCATAGCAACAGTAATGCAGTCATCCTGCTAGTATTTATAGTTACAGTAATGCAGTCATCCTGCTAGTATCCATAGTAACAGTAATGCAGTCATCCTGCTAGTATCCATAGTTACAGTAATGCAGTCATCCTGCTAGTATCCATAGTTACAGTGATGCAGTCATCCTGCTAGTATCCATAGTTACAGTGATGCAGTCATCCTGCTAGTATCCATAGTTACAGTGATGCAGCCATCCTGCTAGTATTTATAGTTACAGTAATGCAGTCATCCTGCTAGTATCCATAGTTACAGTGATGCAGTCATCCTGCTAGTATCCATAGTAACAGTAATGCAGTCATCCTGCTAGTATCCATAGCAACAGTAATGCAGTCATCCTGCTAGTATTTATAGTTACAGTAATGCAGTCATCCTGCTAGTATCCATAGTTACAGTAATGCAGCCATCATGCTAGTATCCATAGTTACAGTGATGCAGTCATCCTGCTAGTATCCATAGTTGCAGTAATGCAGTCATCCTGCTAGTATCCATAGTTACAGTAATGCAGTCATCCTGCTAGTATCCATAGTTGCAGTAATGCAGTCATCCTGCTAGTATCCATAGTTACAGTAATGCAGTCATCCTGCTAGTATCCATAGTTGCAGTAATGCAGTCATCCTGCTAGTATCCATAGCAACAGTAATGCAGTCATCCTGCTAGTATCCATAGTTACAGTAATGCAGCCATCATGCTAGTATCCATAGTTACAGTAATGCAGCCATCATGCTAGTATCCATAATAACAGTGATGCAGCCATCCTGCTAGTATCCATAGCTACAGTGATACAACCATCCTGCTAGTATCCATAGCTACAGTGTTACAACCATCCTGATAGTATTCATAGTTACAGTGATACAACCATTCTGCTAGTATCCATAGTTACAGTGATGCAGCCATCCTGCTAGTATTCATAGTTACAGTGATACAACCATCCTGCTAGTATCCATAGTTACAGTGATGCAGCCATCCTGCTAGTATCCATAGTTACAGTGATGCAGCCATCCTGCTAGTATTCATAGTTACAGTGATACAACCATCCTGCTAGTATTCATAGTTACAGTGATACAACCATCCTGCTAGTATCCATAGTTACAGTGATACAACCATCCTGCTAGTATCCATAGTTACAGTGATACAACCATCCTGCTAGTATCCATAGTTACGGTGATGCAGCCATCCTGCTAGTATCCATAACTACAGTGATGCAGCCATCCTGCTAGTATCCATAGTTACAGTGATGCAGCCATCCTGCTAGTATCCATAGTTACAGTGATGCAGCCATCCTGCTAGTATCCATAGTTACAGTGATGCAGCCATCCTGCTAGTATCCATAGTTACAGTGATACAACCATTCTGCTAGTATCCATAGTTACAGTGATGCAGCCACCCTGCTAGTATCCATAGTTACAGTGATGCAGCCATCCTGCTAGTATCCATAGTTACAGTGATACAACCATTCTGCTAGTATCCATAGTTACAGTGATACAACCATTCTGCTAGTATCCATCGCTACAGTGATGCAGCCATCCTGCTAGTATCCATAGTTACAGTGATGCAGCCATCCTGCTAGTATCCATAGTTACAGTGATACAACCATCCTGCTAGTATCCATAGTTACAGTGATACAACCATTCTGCTAGTATCCATAGTTACAGTGATACAGCCATCCTGCTAGTATTCATAGTTACAGTGATACAAACATCCTGCTAGTATTCATAGTTACAGTGATACAGCCTTACGCTAGTATCCATAGTTACAGTGATACAACCATCCTGCTAGTATCCAAAGTACAGTGATACAACCATCCTGCTAGTATCCATAGTTACAGTGATGCAGCCATCCTGCTAGTATTCATAGTTACAGTGATACAGCCTTACGCTAGTATCCATAGTTACAGTGATACAACCATCCTGCTAGTATCCATAGTTACAGTGATACAACCATCCTGCTAGTATCCATAGTTACAGTGATGCAGCCATCCTGCTAGTATCCATAGTTACAGTGATACAGCCATCCTGCTAGTATCCATAGTTACAGTGATGCAGCCATCCTGCTAGTATCCATAGTTACAGTGATACAACCATCCTGCTAGTATCCATAGTTACAGTGATGCAGCCATCCTGCTAGTATTCATAGTTACAGTGATACAGCCTTACGCTAGTATCCATAGTTACAGTGATACAACCATCCTGCTAGTATCCATAGTTACAGTGATACAACCATCCTGCTAGTATCCATAGTTACAGTGATGCAGCCATCTTGCTAGTATCCATAGTTACAGTGATAGAACCATCCTGCTAGTATCCATAGTTACTGTGATACAACCATCCTGCTAGTATCCATAGTTACAGTGATGCAGCCATCCTGCTAGTATCCATAGTTACAGTGATGCAGCCATCCTGCTAGTATCCATAGTTACAGTGATACAGCCTTACGCTAGTATCCATAGTTACAGTGATACAACCATCCTGCTAGTATCCATAGTTACAGTGATACAACCATCCTGCTAGTATCCATAGTTACAGTGATGCAGCCATCTTGCTAGTATCCATAGTTACAGTGATAGAACCATCCTGCTAGTATCCATAGTTACTGTGATACAACCATCCTGCTAGTATCCATAGTTACTGTGATACAACCATCCTGCTAGTATCCATAGTTACTGTGATACAACCATCCTGCTAGTATCCATAGTTACAGTGATGCAGCCATCCTGCTAGTATCCATAGTTACAGTGATGCAGCCATCCTGCTAGTATCCATAGTTACAGTGATACAGCCTTACGCTAGTATCCATAGTTACAGTGATACAACCATCCTGCTAGTATCCATAGTTACAGTGATACAACCATCCTGCTAGTATCCATAGTTACAGTGATGCAGCCATCTTGCTAGTATCCATAGTTACAGTGATAGAACCATCCTGCTAGTATCCATAGTTACTGTGATACAACCATCCTGCTAGTATCCATAGTTACAGTGATAGAACCATCCTGCTAGTATCCATAGTTACAGTGATGCAGCCATCCTGCTAGTATCCATAGTTACTGTGATAGAACCATCCTGCTAGTATCCATAGTTACAGTGATGCAGCCATCCTGCTAGTATCCATAGTTACTGTGATACAACCATCCTGCTAGTATCCATAGTTACAGTGATGCACTCTCCACTGTCATTTATATTCTAAGGTGAGCTGGTCATTATTGTCAGTCTGTAGACTCATGCATTGGTACATCTTTATCTATAAAACCATCCTTGGACTGTTCCTGTCCTACTTGTCGTCATACCTCTTACTTAGGCAATCACGCCACAGGCTACACTCACAGGACTTGATTTCTTTCACTGATCCATCAGTACGGTCTGAACTTGGAAAAAAAGCATTCTTGTACTCTGCTTCATCAACATGGAATACTCTGTAACGGGATCTGAAGCTTTCCACTTTGATTTCTTTAGGACAATTTAAGTTGCTGTTAAGTCAAAAAGAGAAATCTTCATACGAATCTTGTTCTTGTTTTGAGCAAAGACTGTATATGATAACGGTTTTTAGCCTATTTCATTAGCTTATTTAACTGAGTCAATCCTCTTAATTGATTGTTTTCTTGCTGTTTTTGTAATTTTTGTTTGTTTGTTTTTATCAAAACAGGTCTGTCTTGCAAATGAGATCTTGTATCTCAAAGAGACAACCTGTATAAATAACGGTAAAACAAAAATGCAGAATACTGCTTGTATCCATAGTTACAGTGATGCAGCCATCCTGGTAGTAAAACTCTTTAAAATAATGCATTTAATACACAAAGTTGTCTCTTTTTTATGTTTATTAATATATTTTATATTGTATAGTTTGGATTTGTGGTGTTGCGGTGTTCTGACTGATCAGCGATTCAGATTAAAACAGCGTTGCATATGGACCAGCTTTAGTATCATGCCAACTCTGGAATCTACACACTTCAGCAGCCTGTCACAGAAACATCATCTGCTGTGATTCCCTGTCAGCTGAAAACCTTCGCCTGCACGAGCTGCATTGCCCCTTCAAGATTTCAGGAAACTGGACAAGCAGAAGACAAAAAAAGCATAAAAAAGTAAAACTATCTCCATCAGATGAACAGTATCTGAAAGTGATTCAGAAATAGGAACAAATCCAGCAAAGACCTGAACCAGGACCTAAGAGATGTAAATTGCTGCATGTAGTTTTTCCCGTTTATTTGGCAACATTAAAAGAAGTTGGTGTGGCTGAAAACCTTTGCACAGCACAGTTTCACAGATGTGGACTAGACACAACTAGTGACCATAATCACTCATGCTGCTTTACTCAACCTGTCATGGTGCATTCAAGTACTCCTCTTAAATTTAGACTTAATCGTTGTTTAGAACAGTGAAACCCAGTTTGATCTTCACCAAAACAAATTCATTCATCACCTCTTTCTTGTTTTTTTCTCTCTCAGACTTTGCATGTCCATGCATTGTTTAAACAGATCTGAAATGACATTTTTGTTTCTAAAGAGACAGTGAAGTACCAGATTAATGATAAAACAACTCATAATGTATTTTTGCTCTTTAAACCACTCTGCTCTTCCTCCTTCTGTCCCATGCTATTTAAATACGTAGAAATGGCCTGCAGTCATTAAAAGCCTCATCTTTCCTTCCCTTCTCCATTTACCCCTCTTCTTTCCTCTCCTGCTAGTCCCACGTCCTCCGCTGAACAGCTGGTACACACTGCAACACATCTCATGTAAACATAAACCACATCACAGTCTCATGTCATGTTAACAAAGATGCAAAATAGTATCATCATCATCATCATCCTCATCATCTCAGCCACAGCAGAATTGAGCATAATCTGTTTCAGTGTCTGGTATCACCAGGCTTAAGCGAACATCTGGGTAGCACACATCCTTGAACGATGACTAAGCCTGGTGGAGACTAATTAGAAAATTAACTGGCTCCACAAACAAGGACTTTTCTTCCTCCTTCTCTCCCTCATTGCTAATTTGCTGAGAAAACATTTGGGGTGGTTGTAAGAAGAGGGATCTCTGTAGCTGACCACCTATCATCATCAACACGTCAGCTCAGGCATTCGCTGAAAAATGATCGCCTGCGCGTGTGCGTGTCAAAGCGTCCTGCCACATCCACCACCGCTCTGGGGCCCGAGGCATGAACCTCTGCAGCTTTATGACTGAAGCTGCACTTACATCCATGACATGGATTATCTTTTTATTTGCAAATAAAAACAGTCTGCAACACAACAATATGAAAGCACCAATGAGAAGACAACAAAGCAGAGGCAACATTTTACTGAATCTTATCTGAATCTACCATTACTGAAAAGTTGCGAGGACTGGAGAGGACAGTGCAGAGATAGAAACGAGAGAGAGGGTCACAAACAAGACGCTAAAGCGAAAAATTTACAAGCTAGGCTTCCGGAAAAGGACCAACCCCTGTTTTATCTGCAGCAGATGAACACAGAGCTTTTATACTGAGGTCAGAGTTTCATGGAGATGATCAGACCAGGCTCATATATGTGCAGTAAGTAGGGCTGGACCACATGGACTGAAACAATAACATGATCATTTCTGGGATTTGACTCGATAACTATAACAATAACAACAAATAAATACCAATTTGGGGGAGGGGATGAATGCACTGCATTTTCTGGACCATAAATCGCAACAGTCAAAAAAATGTCTCATGAAGAGGAAAAGAATGTATGTAAGTCGTATTTATTCACTTAAAATAGATTTTTCACATCCAGTTTGTTACTGCTAAAAATTCCCCGATCACTCTGATTCCAAAGTTAATGCCTGTAAATGATCATAAACATCATTAAAGAAACACCCCTGCATCATGTCAGTCAGCATGAACTGACACTTAGAAAAATGTTAAATTGTGTGCGTTCTGTTTCAGACTTTTGGCGCAGTCGCATAGCGCAAAAAACACGGATTTAATCCCTTTTCAGGACTCGAGAACGTGTCCATGTGACCCCATACCTGAGTGGGCTTTTATCAGTGTTATTCACTGAACTCCGTTTGTAGGTAAATAAAGACAGAACACGCAGACACGCGTGGGGAAATTCTTTCACCTACCTGAGAATTATCAGGCGCACTGGTGCAACAAAGAAAAAAAGTTAAGCACAGTGAGCTAATTTTTGGTTGAGTGTGCAACCGACATGGTCGCAGTCTGGAGCCCTGTGATCATATCCTCTACTACAGTGAGCAGGAGAGGGTGGGTAGAAGGATGGAGGGATATGAAGAGACGTTTCTGACAAATGTTATGTTGTGGAACAAACTTGTGGCTTATATCGCTAGTGAATAATTATTTTGCCACCAAAACTCTTTTCTCAGTGTTATTTTCATTGTTTCATAGAAGTAAACATCTGTCACAGGCGTAACTAAAGTAAAAAAAAAAAATATTGGCAACAAAGACACTTTTCCACTTGAAGTGCAATGCAGCATAAAAAGCTTGTTTTCTCACCTTTATGGTCAAAAACAGGCATCTTTGCTGTAACAAACCCATATTCTACTGTAGAATACTAAAGAACTGAAAAAGCTGGAAACAAATGTTTTTTTTTCTGATAAAGAAAGAGAGTCTAAGCTTTCCTTTGCTACATTCAGTGTTTGTATTGGCATAGTACACAATATTCTGTGACTCTCCAAAAAACATTGAAAATGCTTAAAAATCCTGGCTATATGGAGCGCTCTGCTCGGAAAAGGTCTGGCAGTCAGTGAGTTAAAGGGACTAGAGGCAAGATTAAGAAATTAAACTCGCGACTGCCGTGACTGGAACTTCAGGTAACTGCAGGCACAAGCAAAGCCGTCACGGGTGCACAAACTGAAGCTATAATGTTGCCGCTACGCTTTTTCTTCGTAGTTCCACTTTTTAGTGTCTTTCAGCTGATCTGGATCGTTTGATGACGGCAGAAGAATCCATAACTATCGCTTAGTGTTTGAATTTACCGCGACCGTCTTCTTCCTGTATCAAAACTGTTGGGGATGCAGATGCAGCATCATTTGACTTCACGTCCGCAGTGCAGCGCAGGAAATTCGGACACCGAATTGCAGCGCATTTTGCAGCACATTTTGCAGCAGACAGCCTGTTCAAGGCAACGGAGAGAAACGTGGGTGGAAACGTTATTTTTGGTATTTAACGCTTCATCACCCATTAGTATTAAAAAAAATGGACACGCATGTTTTTGTTTTGTTTTTTAAATTCCTGCCTCCAGTCCCTTTAATGCTAACACCGACGGAAGCCCTAAAGCCTTCATCTGCTGGATTCATATAGCAAACATCTTACAATCTAAAAATCAGCTGTTGATGCAGAAAATGTTGAAAAAAAATTTAAGAAAAGTTTAAATAAAGAAATTGTTCAATGAAATTTTCTGCTTTATGGCCTGTCTAAACAAATAAAATACAGGTTTTTACAGATTCTTCAAATTGAGCCTTTTTATTTTCAATGTTATTTATTACTGCACCATTTTATCTCTTTTTTTAAAAAATCAATTTCCATCAGTTTTTCTGTTGTTCCTCTTTTTGTAGTAAAATGTTGTAGATTTTGTGTTTATAGCCTAATTCTGATTTGTTCTTGTAGGAGTCTGATTTTATTCCATGAATTATACGTGTGATGTAAATGTGTTTATGACAATCTCATTATATATTTTTATATGATGTTATTCATGTTTATCACGCCACATTTTACCAGGTTCAGTCTGTTAAAGGCAGGTGGATTTGCTTTAGTTATTAAATAAATAAACCAAAAATGAGATCATTACACTTATACAGTGTTAAAATATGAATGGACCCTGAAACTTGGGCCCCATCATGAAAAAGCTGCTCTACTATATTCTGTCAAGCCGCAACAGAGAAACCGCCTCTGTGGCTGCCATGTGTCTCTGTTTTTGTCTCATGTTTTTTCATCCCAGATAACTGGGATACAAACCTAGAAATGGCTCTGACCCCCCCCCCAATATCAAAGCTAAATGCCCTAAAAACATCTGAGGGTGAGTGAGGTGTGCACGTTCTCGGCCCACCATCTTCCTTTATCAATACCTATTAGTGCACAGGAAAAGCTTTTAGGATTTATGCATCATTTATGAATCTTTCAACTCATCTCTATCATTTCAGGCGAGTATAAACACACACCCCCATGCACTGTTCCACATTTTCCATCAAACAGCATCATTGTTTTACATCCTACTCACAACCAAAATGCATCCAGTGCTGTTTATCAGTCAGCCCCATCAACAAGATCTGACAGCTTCACAGGGAACCTGCAGCTGCAGCGCTCGGGTCACAATCAAAGTTTGCACCGCCAAACCTGGAGTTGGTTTGAACCTTTCCTTTGTAACACACTGAGGTGCATCAAGCACACAAAGCTGCATGAAGTCAGGACTTTGTTTAATCCTTCAGCATTTTAATGCACACATCAACAAAACTCTTTTTTTTTCATGTTACACTATGAAAAAGATCTGCCAGGTCAGACTTTCAGGACAGGATATACGTCCAAAGCGTTATCAAAATGTTGACTCACACCCGCAAGTAAGATGAAAATAAGGCGAATGTTTTGGGTGTGTGAAGGAATGTGTGTGTGCAGAAGTGAATCTGGGGAAAGCCCTTCTGGCAGGGAGTCCTGGCCGTGACACGGAGCTCCACAGCAGCTGGAGATGTGGGCACGGTGCCAGTGGGCGTCACGCCAATCGCCCTCACCCTCGCGGTAACCCTCTCTGTCTTGCTCCGTCATGTTTAAAGAGCAGAGCTTTTACAGACGCAGCAAACATGCTCACTCCTACAACCTCTCCGCTTCGGCACGTACAAAAACACAATATTTACTGGATTATTTACGCATTAATATCATTTTTGGAGCCAAAATCAGAACACCTGTTCACAAGATCTGGATCTCATGACTTTCCATCAACCCTTTGAGCTCTGGGCCTATTTTTAGGCCTCTGTTGGAACACTGCATCCCCATAATGAAATGAGTATCTCTGCACCCACAAGGTCTGTTGAAATACCTTCAGGTTTTAGTAAAGGGGACATTTGCAAGATTTGTTAATATGTGTAGAGGCAAGGATATGTGTTACTGGTGAATAATAAATGATGATGGCACATAGCACAACAGCGTGAATAAAGAAGAACAAAGACTTTCAGAAAGAATGAATCTCCCCTCGCTAACCCATCTCTAATCTCCGTGAGATCAGAGAACAGTACTGAGCATGTCACTCGTTCAGTACATTCAAAATTTTGGAGGAAGGGACTGATTCATGTCTCTTCATGGGCCATCATAAAAACGTTGGAGTGAAGTGCTGTTTGGCACATTTCATCTCTCTGATCTAAAACTGGACACGGTGTAGCTGTGCTGGTGGACAAGCTTGTGTTTCGGGGGAAAAAAGACAGAACTGCATCCATTTTTATTTCCCAGCTGCAGCGTCCTTGGTGAAAATGAGCATGTAGACCCAGGTGTTGTGTTCCCATTGATGCAGAGCCAAGCTGAAGTCTTCCTCCGTCACCATGATGCCTCTCAGGGAGACACTGAAACTGGAACAGCCATCCAGTAACGTCCTGAAATATTATGATTATTTCAGTTGCAATTGCCAAGAAACTGTTGTGCAGCATACAATGTTGCCATGGTGACGCGCCCGTCCTCTGGGAGGTAAAGGTGTACTAGACCAGTTACTTGGAGCCCATAGAGCACTGGTCAGAAACCTGCTGCTACCTGCACTGGGAGACGCTTGTTTTAACTGGTGTACTGGTATTCATAACACACGGTACTCTCAGTGTAAAAGCTTTAATACTGCAGCAACCACCGGCCAGTACTTCCAGTGAAAAAACTTTATTACTGCAGCAACTACCGGCCAGTACTTCCAGTGTAAAAACTTTATAACTGTAGCAACCACCGGCCAGTACTTCCAGTGAAAAAGCTCATATACTGCAGCAACCACAAGCCAGTACTTCCACTGAAAAAAGCTTAAATACTGCAGCAACCACCTGCCAGTACTTCCACTGAAAAAGCTTAAATACTGCAGCAACCACCAGCCAGTACTTCCAGTGTAAAAGCTCATATACTACAGCAACCACAAGCCAGTACTTCCACTGAAAAAGCTTAAATACTGCAGCAACCACCTGCCAGTACTTCCACTGAAAAAGCTTAAATACTGCAGCAACCACAAGCCAGTACTTCCAGTGAAAAAGCTTAAATACTGCAGCAACCACCTGCCAGTACTTCCACTGAAAAAGCTTAAATACTGCAGCAACCACAAGCCAGTACTTCCAGTGTAAAAGCTCATATACTACAGCAACCACCTGCCAGTACTTCCACTGAAAAAGCTTAAATACTGCAGCAACCACAAGCCAGTACTTCCAGTGTGAAAGCTCATATACTACAGCAACCACCTGCCAGTACTTCCAGTGTAAAAGCTCATATACTACAGCAACCACCTGCCAGTACTTCCAGTGTGAAAGCTCATATACTACAGCAACCACCGGCCAGTACTTCCAGTGTAAAAGCTCATATACTGCAGCAACCACCGGCCAGTACTTCCACTGAAAAAGCTTAAATACTGCAGCAACCACAAGCCAGTACTTCCAGTGTGAAAGCTCATATACTACAGCAACCACCGTCCAGTACTTCCACTGAAAAAGCTTAAATACTGCAGCAACCACCACCCAGTACTTCCACTGAAAAAGCTTAAGGGAGTAATGACATAGCAGTAAAAACTATATCATGTAGTTGACATTACTGCATATGTAAATACTCCAAAGAAGAAAACGTCACTTTTTACAGCGGAGGGTTGTTTTGGCAGCTAGACTTCCCTTCCTCCGTAAAAGAGTTGGGTGCGGTAATGATATGCAGCTTTACCCGGAGACCACATTGACTTTATTTTGATTGGCTACACCTTATTTGGCTATGACCTTATTTAGAGAAAGTAGGTCAAGCTGCTTGATAGTGTGCTCTAATTGGAGCAAATGAATTACGTAGAATGATAGGCTGCTGTCTGATTTAACCGTTTCTGAACAGAAAGACAAAGCTGACAGACCATAAACAGGAACTTTGATTCTCACTCTGGACATTCACATGGCCTCATCAGTGCACAACAGATCATATTATACACCCAAAACCCCAGAGAAGTGACATTTGATGTCATAGCACATTTAAATACTGCAGCAACCACTGACCAGAATAGTAGCAGCAACAACTAAAAAACAGTATGTTAGTGTACCAGCACTACTACAAATTATAGTATGACTGGTAAAGTTCATGAACCATTACAAGAGCTTTTCTTAATGCAACAACATTTTAACAACAATTCTATCACAACTATGAGAAGTTCTAACTTGTGTTTGTCCCGATACTTTGGTCTTATAAATGCAGCTTTTTTATACTGGCGCTCTTAGCACAATGTAAACAGCAAATTTCTTCTTCTACGCTTGTATTATCGGTAGAACTAAAATAAATTGGATGTATATCGTAATGATTTTATCGATACTCCTTGATCGATACCGGTATTTATCAATTCTCTTATTGAGTACTATAAGCATAAGTTTAGAGTAAATAATAAAGACATTACAAGATGTTACAAGATCCCCCGTGGTGGAGAATATTTGTTCAGATGATGTTGAAGAAGCCTGGACATAAAAGTGGGTGAAGGACAGCTGGGAGAATGAGGGAATTGTGTCTGTCTTAGTCCATCATTGTGATTATTTGACTGCGTAATGATAACTTGATTGTTAGTTAGATGTACAAAAAGTATCAATAAGAGTATCGTTAGTCCAGAATCTTAACGGTACCCTGGTATCGTTAAGATTAGGACAATGTACCAAACGGAATACCGGTACTCGGTATACATCCCTGTATTATCGGCAGAGTAGGCTCTGAACGCTGAGGCATATGCGGGCTTTGCGAAAGTAAGATATACTACTGTTTAGGCTCTAAATATACTAAATGATGTCGTTTCTAGTAAATTCTGGACGCTACCCACTCAGGACACTTGGATTACATTGGACGAGCAGTATGGAGGAGTATTGAAAAGTTTTTGTGGACTTTTATGGACCTTTTTGGCTCAGGCCCCTGCGAACTCCACTAAATGAAAGTTGGGGGAAAACAAGAAGCCTCCCTGATCTCCGGCTGCATGTGAGATGGTAAAAAAGTGCTCCAGAGTCTTGCTCACCATGAGGGTAAGTGGAAAATAAAGTTACATCATTCTGCGGGTGAACTATTCCTTTAACGTGCGGCCCAAACTTTTTCTCAGAAGCTAAATGCTGGTTGTTTTCGGACAGCCGTGTCCTGTGTGACCAACATCAGCAGCTGACTATGACAGCATGTATGCATGAACAGACCGCTGCACCACTCACTGACTTGCACACGGTGATTATTTGGTTGCATGCAGCTTGTGAGCCGGTCCATCCACTCTCACTTTTGTTTCCCTGGGCTGCCGCTGGCTCTCTCTGATTCAGATGGGGTCAGCAACAAACAATCTCTAAGTTTGGCAACGTCAGCTCAGCTTAAAACAACAGGCATTGTTTGACGGGCTTTTGTTTACAGAAATCTACAGGTTCAACGGACCGACAGCCTCTCTGATTTTTTTTCTTTCCTTGTCCCTCTTTACCACAAAGCTAATTTTCCTCTGCTTTGTTTCTTGTTTGCCGAATGCCCCTACAACGCTCCGTCTTTTCGTGTTCTCCAAGTGTATTCCTAAAGGATGTTACGGGTGATGAAGGGAAAGAATGAACGTGTAAAAGTCAGACTTGTAAAAATAACGGTCTTGCATAAACAGAGTCTTGAAAAATGGGCAGTGGGCAGTGTGCATTCTTCAAATTTTTTTTGAAACTTGATCACGTTCAGAAAATTGGAGGCTGCAGGCACCTTCAGGCAGATGACAGGGACAGGCGGGAAGGAGGGAAAGAGACGGAGAGGGAGGGAAACATAAAAAAGGAGTGGTGAATGCAACAAGGTGACAGATGAAGATAGAATGTTGAAAACTGCTTAGGAACTGGGTTTTCTGCTACGTCTGAATCAGTCTGAGGGAAAAAAGGAGCAGTTCACACGGCAATCCTCGGGTCCAGAGGCCTGAAAGGATCATATTCAAACAAGCATACCTTCACCCACATCACCGTGAGATATTCCTGCCGTGAAGTGGAGCCAGTCTCGTCTCTCCAGTGTCAGAGCTCAAAGATGAGTCTTTGTTCTGGAGCAGACCAGTTCCACTGGGTAACGGATCAGAGGGGGATCCCTGGAGGCCACAAGACTACGGTCCACTGTGGGCAGAGCAAACTGCCTGAGCAGCTTCAGGGCTCAAACTAGGGCTGCTCGATAATGGAAAAAGTCATTATCACGATAATTGTGGCTAATATTGAAATCACGATTTTTCAGATGATTATTTTTTAGGTACACGTTGCATTTTTTTTTAGCAAAAACACTTTGTTATTGATAATTTACTTAAAATAAATGAATAAATGTAGGCTACAAATATGCACCTTACAGCTGTTTTGCAATGAATAACCATTTGAATATAATAAAAAATAGAATTGAATGAAATAAATATACTTTGAATATTAAATAAAGCACAGAAAAGCATAAATGTATCCAAAATAAACTGTCCAGCTGTTCTGAAATTTCTCTATATTTGAAGAATAAAATATACTTATTTTTATATAAAATTTAAAAAATCCCAAACTAAACTTTAAGCTTTAGTGTGTGCAATGCTACATAACATTCCAAATCTAACATTTTTGTTAATGACACCCAACAAATTGCACAAGTGAGAAGCCACTAAAATTCATTTTAACTTAAGAACTTTTAGAAATTAAATAAATCGTTTCAACTCGATTATAAGAGTTTAGAGATCGTTTGACATTAAAATTGAAATCATGATCAATTTTCGATTCATTGCACAGCTCTAGCTTAAACTATAACTAATTACTCTGAAAGTTGCTTTACTGACTTTATTCTAATGCCCAAAGCGTTTTGCTGTTGATGAAGTTGCATCAGAGCCGTTTGCACTCTGAGATCAGCAGCTCAGAATAAAAAGAAGCTCCTGTTCAAAAAAAGAAAAAAAAGAAAAATCAGCATCACCCAAATGTCCCGCGCAGGGATGGGCGATATGGACTAAAAAATATACCACAATAATTTCTGGTTTTCATCACGGTAACGATAATTGACAATAAACAAAAAATCCTTTTTGTTTAAATCTATCAAAACATTCTTTCGTGAGAGCCCTAAAATAATACTAGATTCCACTAAACTACATCAATTAAGTTCAAGTAGTACACCTGTATTACAAAACTAGTCACCAACCAAACATGTCTGCAATATGGAAACAAATTTGACATTTATTCAAATGGTACAAACAGTAAAAAACATATAAACAACTGTAAATGCAAGTGGATAAATTCAAATAAATTTATTGTTTTTATCGTGAGATGACAAATTATTATCATGGGTAATTTCTTTGACAATATATCACACACAATAATATGTCGCCCATCCCTAGTCCTGCGGTCTCATTCATGATTTCACTAAAGGTGCATGTACGCAAGTTTGTGTGCGCCAATAATATTCAAATGATCAAATCTGTGCCGATTCAGATGTGACATTGCCGATTCGATTACAATTCATAAATGTCCAAAAACGATTAATTTCATAATAATCAAATGAGAGATTTTCACTGAATTCATTCAATTTTAATTGAAAAGCGTAAAAAACAAACAGTAAAATATTTTCGTTTTTTATGTTTTTTTTATTTTGTCATTCAAACAATATGGTGGAAAAACACACAGCTTTGATGTTAAATTTCAGTGAACTTGTCAATAAAACATTTGTATTTTTTTTTTTACATTACTGTACCAAAAAAAAAAAAAAAGACGAACCATGACTTGTGTACCGAGGTACATCCCGAACCGTGATTTTCTTGTACCGTTACAGCCCTACCAACAAGTATAGTTTTACAACTGACAGCTAACATTAGCCATGTTAGCAAGGGAGCTAGCTTACCGATCTGGAAAAAAAAAATCACCATTTCTGCATTTTGATGCAGTGGAAAACGTTTATGTGGGTCTATCTGGTGAAGTCTTCACCTAAATTTACTCCAGTTTTTGCTCTTCTCAGGCCACTCCTCTTCAGAGACGGGTAACAAAGTCTCTGAGGCTCTGAAGCAGCTGCTTGACTTGCCATCTCCACCGTTTCCCTGTACCAGCCTCACTGTGTCCAACATACTGTGGCCACACAGAGCTCGTATCTACCAACCCGCATTGGTGGCGTGTATCGGCTTGTAGATGTCAACATGACGTCATTGTCAAACCCGTTAAAATTTATTTTATAATTATTTTCAGACTAAATTTGATCTTTTTAGGAAATGCTGTACTTTCATTCTGCACCCTTCAAAATGACTCGTGGAGGGATTTTTTTTCAAATATAGCTTTTTAATAAAAATGTTGCATACCTTTAACCTGATAAAGTATCTACCCGGCTAATGTGATTGAAAGTGATGTGATGTAAAGCAGTTTGTGTTTGTTCTCTTATATAAAGATTGACTGCATGCTGAATGCGAATGCTAGCATGGACTTGGTCACATTATGGTGTAAATATCATAAAGTACAATTAGGGCTTCATTTACTTATCTCAAAGGATAAGTTTATTTTTTTTCAACTTGGACTTTATTTCTAGGGGTATATATGTGCATTTACTCACCGGTACAGTTTCTGCATCACTTTGAGTCCTTTGGAAGATATAACTTGATTCACACTTCAGTCTACATCCAGTAATAATGGCGGAGACGGGGCAGTGACTATATAAGACATTATCTAAAACTCCTTGATTTTCGCCAACACTTTAAGTAGAATGAAAAAACGAATGAGTACTATTGTCCTGTGAGTCCAGATTTACTTTTCTGTCAGTTATCGGGTAGTTCTAGACACTTTACGGGGCTGCGCGTTCACGATGCGCGCTAGTTCAGCTGAGGAGAGACGCTCGCTATCCAGACAACAACAATAGCACAATTTGCGAAACTCTGAACTCACGGGACAATAGTACTCATTCGTTTGTTCAGTCAGTCAGTCATTTTCTGTACCACTTATCCAGTTCAGGGTTGCGGGGGTTGCTGGACCCCATCCCAGCTATTATCAGGCGAGAGGCGGGGTACACCCTGGACAGGTGGCCAGTCTGTCGCAGGGCCAACACAGAGAGACAGACAATCATTCACGCTCACATTCATTCCTAGGGACAACTTAGAGTGATCAATTAACCTAACATCATGTCTTTGGACAGTGGGAGGAAGCCGGAGTACCTGGAGAGAACCCACGCATACACGGGGAGAACAAACTCCACACAGGACGGCCACGGTTGGAATTGTTCGACCCCCCTCCCCAGCCGGGAATCGAACCAGCAACCTTCTTACCGTGAGGCTGCGGTGCTAACCACCACGCTAAAAACATTGATGAAATGAAGTTGTTTTGCTGCAGATAATGTCTTATATAATCGCTTCCTCATCTCCGCCATTATTACTGGATGTAGACCAAAGGGTGAATCAAGTCATATCCTCTGAAGGACTCAAAGTGATGCAGAAACTTTACCGGTGAGTATATGTATTTATAAACTCCTAGAAATAAGGTCCAAGTTTGAAAAAAAAAAAAAAACTTATCCTTTAAGAGTGGACCAGATTTTTTTGTAATAAGCAAAAAAATCTGCCAATGGTACAAGCAAAATTTTCTTGATAGGATTTCTTGAAATAAGATGCATCGCCTTATATAAGATCTTGTATCTTACTGAAATGTCTCTTTAAGTAATTTTGTCTCATTTTGAGTTTGATGAGATATTTTGTCTCGAAATGAGAAAAATAAACCTGCAAAGATTTGAGTTTTTGCCGTGTAAAACAAGCGCACCTAGTTGCATACATCACGTGTGCTGCGTGCATAAGCATACGTGACATCGTGCTTCCCTTTTCCAACTACGTACACAGCACAATACTTACAAAGACTTAAGTTTTCAGAGGCTCACGCGTGTACGACACATTTGGCGCACACACGCGTTGTTACCTCGCTGTTTTTTCTGATAACTCGCTCGCAACATTGTTGGAGAAAAAACAACAAAGATTCTCGTTAAGGTGAGAGCTCTCACTCGCGTAACTGAGCATACGTCTTAACAAAGAGCTTTTTAAAAAAAGATGTCACACTAATTAGATCTGAAATCTAACCGTTTTAACTGTTTTTAGCATGAAATAACTTAGTTTTAGTCAACTTATTTATTCCCTTTTTTTATGTAAATTACTCGCACCATGAACTAATTATTTGTCTTTTACCAAAAGGCATAGCAGTAGTAGGCTACATTACCACATCGTATACTGAGTAAAAAGCATGAGATCTTTATGAAATTAAAACAAAATCAGGTATAGTGCCTTTAATATCAGCAACCCAATGTAAAAACCTCGACAGGTGTCGAGGTTTCTTTCACAAGAAAGAAAGAAAGAAAGAAAGAAAGAAAGAAAGAAAAAAAAAAAAGAAAGAAAGAAAGAAAGAGTGGTGAGCTCAGGAGTTATTCATTAACACATTTTAACACCGCTCTTTCCTCGTCCTTTCTTCCAGCCCCCAGAGATAAAAACACACTCATTTGAATGACTGGGATGCCAGAGGGTGGTCTTCCACCCCACTACCTCTCCAACACTTTAAATGTGTGTGTGTGCAGCGAGTGCGGGGTGGGGGATGTAAGGATCTCTGTCTGAAGCTTCTCTGGGAGAGGTTTGGGTTTCAGTTGGAGGGTAAAATAGTTAACAGATTGTCCAGCATCCGTCCCACTGCTCCGTACTGCACGTCCGTCTCAGTGCTGGACAGAGAAGACCTGCCAACTGCTGCAGGACTAGAGATCAAACTAAATGAAAAATAAGGACAGTTATTGATGGGACGTGGCGGCCATGCTGCCATCTAGCTGAGACAGAGGGGAGATCGACTGACTCCCGTCCACCAAACCCTCCTAAGGAGATCTCCCCAGTCTGAGTGCACGTTCTCTGCTTTGTAGCAAGGCAAATGATTACACATGAACCCAGTGACCCCACACAAAGCATGTTGCATGACGTTCCTATTTAGGGGGTCCGCAGGTTTAGGGTTCACGAGAATTTTATAGCCTAAAAGTGCCCGCGTTATATTTTTCATATCAAAAGATGAAACCATAGAAAGCAAGATGCAAACAGGATCAAGGATAAATGTCATGCCTCTTATCACATGAATGATACAGCAAAGGAAAGGAGCAGGTGGGGTGTCTCCCCCCCCCCCCCAACATATATTTGCTCTGGCCAACAGGTAAAGCAAAGACTGTCAGACCTTCCCCCTAGAAACCAACACACACTCTGACACATTGTTGTTATTTCCATGGAGAAACGGCACAACTGGCTTTCAGTCCTGAGTTAAATGACTCTGCTGGAGTTGAGGGTATTTATCTGCTTCAGCCACAATCAGCGGCGATGTTAGCATTTAAGGCTAATTCATAGTCGTCCATAAAGCGCTCTACGTAGGTTACAGAGAGCCCTCAATGTTGACGGAGCCCCTGTCGGAGAGCCTCTCCGTCCTCTCCGGCTGCACCAAATATTTTTTAAGTGTCCGTCACTCCGTCAACGTTGTCTTGTTGTTCTATGAGCAGCGGTCCAGCTTGTATAAAAGTCTCTGCTTTCCACTGATATCTAAAGCCCTGTTTCCACCAGCGGGTCTGGGTGGGGTCGGGTCAGATTGGTTCACGTTTTTTTGCGTCTCCACTGATAAAAACTGGAACAGGTCCCCTTATATCCGACCTGACCCGACCTACGTTTTTAGTACCCTTCGGTAGGGGTACTGGTCTAACCGATCTGGATCAAAGAGATGGAGCTAATACACAGCAATCTGTTGATTTGTTGAAAAATCCGTCATTTCCCGCATGATCCTGGCGTAAAAACAAACTCCTTTGTTTCTGTCATGTGTGGTGCTTTGCTCAAAAGGTGTTGTACTGCGATGATGTCACACGATCACGTAGCAGCGCTATCCGGTTAATACTCCGCCTCCAGGGTAAGGGTAAGGTTTGCTGTGGGGACGCGATGTGAAATCAACATATCCGTAACAAAACCCACCCGACCCGGCCCGGCCTGAGCTGACCCGACCCAGACCGGCAGGTGGAAACGGGGCTTTTGTGCATCTGCAAGTTCAGGTTAAACTTTACGCACAGCATACGTAGTAATTGAACAATGAACATGTGGTTGGAATTAAGCCAGAGTTGTCTGATGACATTTGTAACCACTGACTTCTTTGCCAAGTTGTATTTAAAGACACACAACGTAACTTTCAGAGCTTAAAAACATGCGTTTCTGACTCGTTATGATGTCTCACCAACATCCATTACCTGCATTTTAAGCCGTCACTGCCCAGAGGCGTCCCGAGGCTCAGAAACAGCAGTATGTAAGTTTCCAATCAGGGACGCGACCGTGACGTTACAGCCGACTATTAGTTGCTAGCAAACGGAAATGAACCAGATATGAACACAGCGGGTGTTTTGAACGTGCATCATGTTGGATTCTGTAAAGAAACACAAGGAAACATTACCGGGGGAAGAGAAGAAAAGAAAGAGAGGAAGGGACAGAACAAGACTCTCTCTTACTGGCTGGAGGGAATCCCAGTACAGGTACGATGAAGATGGATGCTAGTTTAGCCGTTGATAGGGGGCGCGTCATTGAGAAAACTGATAAAAGTTCCGTTGTGTGTCTTTCACAATAATTTACAGTTACACTTACTGAGTTTTATGAACTCATTGACCTTTTACAGACGACAAAATGTACTTTTTTTTTTTTTTTTTTGCCAGACTTTTACTTACTTGTTTAAAAGTTTTCATTGGCTTCTGACCTCATCACGTTCCTCAGAATCCAGATCCAGTAGGACTATGACTTTCCACACGCTTACACTAAAACGAATAAACACAATGTTGAAGCATATCTTTTATGTTTTTCTGTCATGATGTAATATGTGTGAATTAATTAGCATTTTTAGCAGCAGTGGTTTCATTTCAGTCTATCTTTTTCCATTCATTAGCAAAGCTAATCTAAAGCAATCTCTAAGAGATTTCTCTTGAAAATGAGACACTGAGTCTCAATAGGATCATCTGCTTAAATAAAGGTTAAATTGGAATAAAATTAACATTCAAAAACAAACAAATCTTGTTTATCAGACATGCTTCCATTCAGTTTGACCTGAATAAACTAGACTGTATAGTGTTTTCAGATGAGGACATTAAAGGCGATAGCTACAGGTTTAATTCTTCCCAGCCAAGACTTACTTACTCAGTTAGCATAAGTAACATCCCAGAACCGGTTAACATTTAATTAGCATTAGCAAACCTCCACTGAGCCCCTTTGAGAAATGTAACGCAAGGAAGATGCTATTTCTACACATAGCAATCGAGCTAGCAACACCTGAGCTAACACTGATGGAACAGAATGCCTCGTAGATGTTGGCAAGGTAATGGATGTAAATATATATATATATTAGACCCGTCAAAATGAATAAAACAATTATTTATGTGCTATAAAAAATTTCAATAAAATTAATACTTTTATTCTGCACCCTGCTAGACATGTCTTCACTTTGAAAAATTGTTTTGATGAAAAACTTGTAGCTGTCACCTTTAAAGGTCTCATTAGCTGCTTTTCCATACAATTTTTCATTAACTAAAGGTAACATTTCTCAAATTTCAACAAAATACAATTATGATTTGCAGGTGTTTGAATGGAGTTTAGCAACCGAGCAATTGAGGAACTTTGAGGAATTCCTTAAATTAATTATATGTTAAAAAAGAAAAAGAAAAAGCGGATCCGTTCATGATCCGCTATGGTGCTTCAGCTGCGGGTCCAGTACAGACCCGTTATATGGCTATAGTCTTTAATCCCTACTGAAAGAGTTAATGATTAATGAGCATTTCATGATTGAGCATTTCAACAGTCAAAAGATTATAAATTACGAACTAGGAGCCATTGCACATGTCAAAAGCATTACGAACACATCTGTCCATCAAATACAACCAATCGGATCACTTTTCCCCCGGTCCATGTAAACACAGCTAGTGTTAGACATCTATAAGAGGAAACCGGGAGTATCTGGGCTATGACATCATATCTGGGAAGTTGTCAGTCAGTCACATGAGCTTAATATTTGCCAGCTCAGGTCAGAAGCAGCTGCTGAATCACATTTTAACCTCTGACAGGTCAGGCATGGATCAAAAGTTGTTTTCTTGCACAGCCCTTTTAGGCCAGCATGTAAACATCTCTTCCACAACAGCAGTTTTTCTTTTTCCTTTCACATTCTTTATCCACAACTTCTAAATGCAGACCGAAAAGCTGCTATCAAGCAGACGTCTGTGGAGTCCTGAGGTTTCTATGGATAACTTCACTCCTACTGAAGGTTTTTTGATTTCCCACTTTTCCAAACTCTTTCTGGTGTTGCTAGCAGGCATCACTACATCTGAAATTTGAGCAGATAACCAGAAAACTGACGTTTGCTCACGTTGTTTAACTTTAGAAACTTGAAAACCGACGTACACCTGATTAATTATTGTTATGCTGTTCTTTTTTAACACATACAGTCGTCCTCAAAATTATTCATACCCTCAAATTAAAGAAGGAAAAAAATCAGCCGTCAGTGAAATAACTTGAAATTGACAAAAGTACCAATAAATAAAAATTCTATGAAAATGACATGACATTAATTTTGAATTGTGGTTCAACAGAAATATTAAAAACAAACACAAAAAAATAAAACAAGTAAACAAGCATGATGGGGCTCTGAAGCTAAAATTTTATTGAGCAACACTTTAAGGCAATCAGGTGTTTTCTGTAACGTCCAATCAAACGTCTGCACCTGTTGGTCCACTGTTCATGAGCAAGATGCTCCAATGTGTCTGGGACAGTTTTGTTTTTGTTTTTTTTATTATTATTATTTCCAACCACAAGTCAAAAGCAATATTTTATTTCACTGAATCATAATTTTGTAAATTTTTATTTATTATTAGTTTCTTTAGTTTCTTGTTATTTGAACTACTATTCTGAATTTAGCCTTTTCTTTAATTGGAGCTAATGAATAATTTTGAGGATGACCGTATGTTTAGTTTAGTTTAGTTTATTTAAGATCCCCATTAGCTGTAGCAAGCTACAGCTATTCTTCCTGGGGTCCGACAAAAAAATAAATAAATAAAATAAAACAAAGTCATATGGACATTAAAAACAAAATAACCAATAATCAAAACAAAAAATACACACAAATAGAAAATAATCAAAAACAAACTATAACACACAGCAAGTCAGGAAGATTTTGTTCTTCATAGTCATAGAACCATGTAATCTAACCAGTTCATTTTACTTTTATCGTTGCCATTACATTCTTCTTTACATTCACATATATACTGTATTTTACCTTTGCATTGATATTCATACACTTCCTTAAACCATGACACTATACATCTTATCATGTAAACAAATTTTGAATAATACACATTTTTCTAATGCACACTCTAATTTACACTTTTTTGAAACAATTATATCTAAGTATATATATATATATATATATATATATATATATATATATACATACATACATACACATATATATACATATACAGTACATACACACATTCTGTACATGTATACATATATATATATATATATATACACACGTGCTTGTATACATACCCATACACATTCACACACACATATATATCCATCACTAAACTTCTATAAATCATTTTAATTATGTTTTATATGAAAACCTCTACATTTGCTAAATATTCTTTCAATGATATATTAAATTTTTTTTAAATCAGTCATCAGTTTAATTTCACTCATTGTTATATTGTTTTAAATAAAGAGAGAGAGAGAGAGAGAGCCTATAACAATAATGAATTTCTCTTCTGGGATAAATAAAGTATTTTTTTATTTAATTTCGACCCTCAGCGTGGGGACAGATCCACGGACTAAGAGCTGTGGGTTAATAGATACATACAGTACCAACACCAACACAAACAAAGATAACCGCTGCGGAAAGTCACTTGCTGGCAAAATGAGACCATCCAACCGAACTGGCACAGAGAAGAGGAGGCAACGATGTGAGCGGATTGGCTGGGCCACATCGAGAGGGGGGGGGGGGGTACCGGGGAGCGAGGCGGCATCACGTGACCGAGTCCAGCAGAGAGTGTTATAATAGGCCCCCTCTCGGAGCAGAGAGGCAGAGGCTGGATGTGAACCAAAATCCCTCTGCCACACACAGGCTGGCCATTGTTGGCTATTCACTGGACTCCATCTCGGGCCACTTTATCATTCAATTAGGACAGCTTTCACACCGCACACCACAGAAAAGAGGCCTTCAATCAAACTGAAAACTTCACACTGGCCCTGGAGGGGACGCAGAAAGGGGACTCGCAGTTGTCACCCCACTTTCATTTTTCCTACTTGTTGTCGTTCAGCGAGTCTTTGAGAGGGAGAGACGGAGGAGAGAAGTGATGGAGAGAGAAGGAGGGTGCCGTTAGCATGTCGCTACCACGTGTGTTTATGAAGCTGATGGAATGCACTGCAGTGGGTGAGGGGTTAAATCTGGTACGTGGTCATGGATGAGGGGGAGGGAGGGAGGGAGGGAGGAGGAGACACTGAGACCGGGGGGGTTCAAAGCTCACTGAATGATAGAGGAGAATACTTGAAGGAACTAATGAGAAGTACGCTTCAGAAAAGGGGAAAGAGAAGGATGAAAACAGAGTGAAGAGCGAGAACCGTGAGGACGAAGATGGGAGGAAGAGAAGAAGAGCAGCTTCAGGTGATGATGACAAACGAGAGGATTACTGAAAATACATTTCAATAAAAGCTGGAATAAAACGTTGACTTTTTATTCTCAGTGATCCAAGTTTGATCTGATTTAAAGTTCAGATTTCCAGTAAAGGAAACACGGATGTACGGAAGCAAGAGGGTGACACGGGAACGGATTTTCACTCCTGTCCCCTCCCACTCCCGCAGAAAAAAATCTCGTCCCGCCCAAACCCGGAATCAGACCAGAGCGGAAAGAAATTCCTAGCTGGGTTTCCATTACACCTGGAATTGCGCAAAACCTAAATATCGCAATTAAAAAACGCTAATGGAAACACCTACATTTCAAAAAACTCTCAAATATCGCAAAAAAGTTTTTACACTTTCATGAGGCGTAAATCCAAACGTTTCGATAAAGCAGTTTTGCGCATAAGTGTAATGGAAACATTTTTGTCGCAATAACTCGCCATCAGGAGTGACGTAGGGGGGTTAAAATCCAGTTATTCCTTCTTAATTATGATTAATATGATCATTTACAAGCATTAACTGTGAAATCGGAGTGATGGGGGAAGTTTTATCAGTCACATATATGAAAAATCCACAAATCAGCGTAACTCAGCAAGCTGAGTTCATTTAGACATTATACAGATATACATTCTGCGCCCTGCGACAGACTGGCGACCTGTCCAGGGTGTACCCCGCCTCTCGCCTGTTAATAGCTGGGATAGGCTCCAGCAACCCCCGCGACCCTGAACTGGATAAGCGGTACAGAAAATGACTGACTGACAGATATACATCTTCATGTATTACCGACTGGACACGAGCTGTTTATGTCATTTGCACTAATTTGTAACACCACGGCTCGGTTATCTCGTTCCCACATGTTAATTATATGCAACCAGGATTTGATAAAATGTGACCACGGATAACATCGTATGACCGCGCCTTCGTATCAACGGCTATTTTACCACATCGGTCAGGAACTGGTGCCTGATAAAAGTGGCCAGATCAAGACATCCACACCCCAGAAGTTGATCCTGACGGGTTTTTAATTTGTTTTACGTTTCGGGCGTCTGTTCTGGACGTCGCCACGAGTGTTTTTCCCTGCTGATGTGATCAGAGGCTCCGTACATACGGACTTTACCTCTGAATCATCATCCGCTGCTTTAATCTCCTGATGAGGAGCAGCAGCTCTAAAGCACGTTATCTCCATCCTCCTTAAAGTGGAGTCTCGCAGGACGGGACTTTACAAGAATTACGGCTTATACCATTCAATGGAAACACCTGCAATTGTACTTTTTCGAAACTTAAGAAATATCACTTTTATTTTTCGAAAAAGTGTAATGGAAACCCAGCTCCTGTCTAGTCTAGGGGTGGGTACTGGCAAAGGCCTCACGATACGATATAATATTGCGATATTGTGATACTGCGATATATTGCAATATTCTAGAATTCAGGAGACATTAAAATGAGGCTTGAAATAAAAGTTTTACCAGATGTATGTACATTGGATAACTGAAACAACAAAATGAGTGGAAATCAGTGAAATCCAGTTTCTCCATGTCCCCTTTATTAATCTTGCACAGGTGTCACACGTTAACTTGTACTTTCTACTGTGCGTAAAGTTGAACCTGAACCTGCACATGTATGTAGATATCAGTGGAAAGCAGAGAAGTTCTACAAGCTCAATCTGTGCAAATAGAACAAGATCTCGCAAGAATTCATTGTTCTTAATGAAATCTCATGAGATTTTTTGTTAGTAAAAATATCCAAACCATGCATTTTAATATTGATATGATATCGCAACATAAAATATCGCAATATTTCAATGTATTGGTATTTTGTCACATCCCTAGTCTCGTCCCACTCCTGTTAAAATGACTCCTGCTCCTACTTTTTCTTTCATTTAGACCAGTTATTCTTAACCATGGGGCAGCGGCCCACGCTGGGGCCTCGAGCGCCACCGAGAGGGCCACAAAAAAACTTTCCTTTTCCACATGTGGGCCACGAGGGTCGTATATTTACACTGTTATTTATGACTGGATGAGTTGCAATGTAGCCTCCCCCCACCTGTGGGCAGTAATTTGTCAGCGTTCAACAAACAAGCAGAAGAAGACACTCAGCTAGCCGCTAGCCTGTAGCTAACGTTGTAAAGAATTATTAAATCTAAATAATGAAGACAAAAATGGCCCCAAACTGCCCCTAAAAAGGCAAAAATCCAATCCAATTAATATGGATTAGTGAGTGGAGATAAAGCAGAGCTGAGAAGTCTGGATGGAGCACCAGCTAATGCTAACATTAATGCTAATGCTAACGGAAGCCCTGAAGCCTGCATCTGCAAGCGTCATCTAGAAACAAACGTCTAACACCCGTTGGAAAGAAAGACTTTTTAAGAAAAAAGAGAGAAAATCAGCTGTTGATGCAGAAAATGTCTGTTATGTTTGGATGTTCTTTAAAATATTATAAAAGTTTAAATAAATAAATTGTTTAATGAAATTTTGTGCTTTAATGGCCTGTCTAAACACATTAAATACAGGTTTTTACGGATTATTTAAATTGAGCCTTTTTATTTTCAATGTGATCAATTACTGCACCATTTTATCTCTTTTTTTAAAATCAATTTCCATCAGTTTTTTCTGTTGTTCCTCGTTTTGTAGTAAAATGTTGTAAATTTTGTGTTTATAGCCTAATTCTGATTTGCTCTGGTACGAGTCTGATTTTACTCCATGAATTTTACGTGTGTTTGTGATGATCTCATAATACATTTTTACATTAAGTTATTCATGTTTAACATGCCACATTTTACAAGGTTCAGTCTGTTAAAGGCAGGTGGATTTTTTTTTAGTTAAATAAATATACCATAAATAAACCAAAAATGAGATCTTTACACTAATACAGTGTTAAATATGAATGAGCCCTGCACCAGTTTGGACTGAAAACTTGGGCCCCATCATGAAAAAGGTTGAGAACTCCTGTTTTTAGGCAACACACTGAATTTAACTGGATCATCTCTCCATCTTTTTAGACCAGCTGCTAAGTCCCATTTTTTAGCCCTCAGAGGTCAGTTACATTAAAAAAGAATGAAAGAAAGAAAGAAAGAAAGAAAGAAAGAAAGAAAGAAAGAAAGAAAGAAAGAAAAACAAGAAAAGAGCAGCCCAGTTCACTCCATGTCTATAGTTAAATAAACCCAAACATACTGTATAAAGTTGCATTTAAATCAGTTATTGAGCAGCTGTTTGCTTTCATCCAACATTTTTGCACTCATCCTTCTTTTTTTTATACTGAATTTCTGTCATTTACAAGAAACAATAACTTTATGTTGTCAACCCTTAAATAATATGTAGGGCTAAATATGTGGGGGAAAATACTGTGGCATTCAGTCTGGTTTCAGTGTGGGGAGAAGATCAATCCTGACCAAGTGTCCTTCCATAAAGCAATAATGTAATAAACAAAAACACAAAAGAGGAAGCCTTCATCCAGAATATTCATCTCGTCTTCTGTGTGATACTTCTTGACTTTTTTTCTTTTTTTAAAGAACAAGGTAAGAACAAGCTGAAACCATTTGTCTTTAAAAAAAGAAAAAAAGTCAAGAAAGAGGAAGCCTGTTTTTATCCAGAGCCAATGAGAGCTTTCAGCTTTGCATCATGAGCTTCCCATTTATCACCAACAAGATGAAAATGGGATTTTTATTCCTGTATTCTTAATATCATGAGATCCTAGACACTCAGATCTGAAACTCCGGCTCCCCCCGCGCCGTTAAAGCCATCAGTCCAAAACACGAACCTGGACTTCGCCTAATCTTATGATGTTCGTGGAAAACTGTGGAAAGTGATGGAGTTAAACCTCTAGAAAGTTTGACAAGCTTCGTATCCCCCATAGAAAGCCCACCTGATGCAAAAGAAGAGGGAGTTACGCTTTCGCCGCTGTTTTGCACGAACACGGTCATGTTGCATGTTCTCTGAGCGGCTGAGAAAAACTCAACCTGTTCTTTAAATAATCTGACCAGTTCTTACACAATTCGCTCAGTATTTGGTCAACTAATATCAAAGTTTAATCTCATAAACAAACAGTCTGAATATTTTGTATGTAATAACAGTGGGTACAGAAAGAAGACCTCTTTAAATTTTTCAGTCTTTGTTTCATTGCAGCCATTTGCTAAAATCAAAAAAGTTAATTTTATTACTCATTAATGTCACTCAGCACCCCATCTTGACAGAAAAAACCCCAGAAATGTAGACATTTTTGCAAATTTATCAAAAAAGAAAAACTGTAATATCACATGGTCATAAGTATTCAGAGCTTCTGCAGTGACACTCATATCGGGGCTTTATGGCAGAGTGGCCCGATGGAAGCCTCTCCTCAGTGCAGACGTATGAAAGACCGCATAGAGTTTACCAAAAACACATGAAGGACTCCCAGACTGAGAGAAATAAGATTCTCTGTTCTGATGAGACCAAGATTGAACCTTTTGGAGTTAATTCTAAGCGGTATGTGTGGAGAAATACCAGGCACTGCTCATCACCTGCCCAATACCATCCCAACAGTGAAGCATGGTGGTGGCAGCATCATGGTATGGGGGTGTTTTTCAGCTGCAGGGACAGGACGACTGGTTGCAATTGAAGGAAAGATGAATGCGGCCAAGTACAGAGATCCTGGAAGAAAAGCTCTTCCAGAGTTCAGGAGCTCAGACAATGTCCTTCCAGTAAGACAATGACCCTCAGCACACAGCTGAAATAACAAAGGAGTGGATCTGGAACAACTCTGGGACCATTCTGGACCGGCCCAGCCAGAACCCTGACTTAAACCCAACTGAGCATCTCTGAGAGACCTGAAAATGGCTGAACACCACCGTTCACCATCCAACCTGACAGAACTGGAGAGGATCTGCAAGAAGAACTCAGAAGATCCCAAATCCAGGTGTGGAACACTTATTGCATCATTCCCAAGAAGACTCATGGCTGTACCAGCTCAGAAGTACTTCTACTCAGTACTGAGCAAAGTACTGAATACTTATGACCATGAGATATTTCAGTTTTTCTTTTTTTAATAAGTTTGCAAAAATTCTGTTTTTTCTGTCTAGATGGGGTGCTGAGATAAATGTATTCATGATAAGATCATAGTCAGGCGAAGAGCTGACAGTCAACCGGTGGCTGGATGAAGCTGTGAGCTGTCTGCTTTTTATTTTGAGGGGTGTTGCATTATTGTACATGCCACATGCATAATTTGCCTTTCTGGAAAAAACAAAACAGTTTTTTTCATCATATTTGTTTGGTTAATTCTTGGAAATGATTTTGGTCAAATGAATCCAGTTCATGTAAAAATCTTGTTCTGCCAATAAAAGCAGCCGCTGATATGAAAACAGAATTTCTGCAGGTGCATTGATGACATACAGTCGTCCTCCAAATTATTCCTACCCTCCAATTAAAGAAGGAAAAAAAATCAGCTGTCAGTGAAATAAGTTGAAACTGACAAAAGTAATAATACATAAAATTTCTGTGAATATCATGACATTGATTTTGAATTGTGGTTTGAAAAAATATTAAAAACAAACACAAAAAAATAAAACAAGTAAAAAACAAGCATGACGGGGCTCCGAAGCTAAAATGTTGTTGAGCAACGCTTTGAGACAATCACTTTCTGTAACGTCCAATCAGACGCCTGCACCTGTTGACAGGTATGTTGGTCCATGTTCATGGGAAAGGTGCTCTAATGTGTCTGGGACAGTTTTGTTTGTTTTTTAAAAATATTCTTTAAGTCAGTCAGTCATTTCCTGTACTGCTTACCCAGTCAGGGTGGGGGAAGTTGCTGGAGCCTATCCCAGCTATTATCAGTGGAGAAGCAGGTACACCCTGGATGGGTCAGGTTAAGATTATTTACATTTATTCAGTGGAAAATGTTCAAATATAAAGTGTAACAATAATATTCTAAATTTACAAAAACTTAATGTGCAATAACCTGCATTAAAGTACTGAGGATACCAAACATCATCATCATCATCACTAACAGTAGCAGCATCATCATCTGATAGGCTACCATCATCATGTGACACAGAAGCTAGAATCTGATAGGCTACCACCATCATGTGACACAGAAGCTAGAATCTGATAGGCTACCACCATCATGTGATACAGAAGCTAGAATCTGATAGGCTACCACCATCATGTGATACAGAAGCTAGAATCTGATAGGCTACCACCATCATGTGACATAGAAGCTAGAATCTGATAGGCTACCACCATCATGTGACATAGAAGCTAGAATCTGATAGGCTACCACCATCATGTGACACAGAAGCTAGAATCTGATAGGCTACCACCATCATGTGACACAGAAGCTAGAATCTGATAGGCTACCACCATCATGTGACAAGGAAGCTAGAATCTGATAGGCTACCACCATCATGTGATACAGAAGCTAGAATCTGATAGGCTACCACCATCATGTGATACAGAAGACAGAATCTGATAGGCTACCACCATCATGTGATACAGAAGCTAGAATCTAATAGGCTACAACCATCATGTGATACAGACGCTAGAATCTGATAGGCTACCACCATCATGTGATACAGAAGCTAGAATCTGATAGGCTACCACCATCATGTGACACAGAAGCTAGAATCTGATAGGCTACCACCATCATGTGACAAAGAAGCTAGAATCTGATAGGCTACCACCATCATGTGATACAGACGCTAGAATCTGATAGGCTACCACCATCATGTGAGACAGAAGCTAGAATCTGATAGGCTACCACCATCATGTGACAAAGAAGCTAGAATCTGATAGGCTACCACCATCATGTGATACAGAAGCTAGAATCTGGGTGCTTTCACATCATTTTATTGCCTAAAACTCTCAGAAGTTGACGTAAACAACATGTTTTATATCTGTCGGTGGTCTCTCAATACTCAGAAAGTATCAAATCCCATATTTTGTCTGGCTGGTATTGAAGTATCGACTTCAGGGTATCGATAAAATGCCCATACCTTATGTGATCAGAGCACTATCATGCTGACAAAAATGAAATTTTATCAGGGAAAGTTGTCAAGATATCGGACTTATCGGAATGATGTAATAATTTCCTGTTATCGGCCGATAGTTGTCATGCACGCCTACCTTTCACTGTTTTTTTAATTCAAATCAATAGAGATTTAGGCAACTTCAAATCATCACTAAATCCATTCCACAATAAAACTCCCATCGTCTCAACACTTCTTCACCTCAGACAACACGAAGCTGCCAGCCGGCATGCAGCGGCCGGGCCGTGCAGGCTCACGGCTTCAGCTGGTGCTACAGAGAAACTTTGTCCGATGGAGGTTTTGCTTGGCATTATTCAGCGAGGGGGATTGCGGAGCAGGGCGGGGTGGCAGAGACGTTATTAAAAACCGCTTGGAAGGAAGGAAGAGAGGATGTGTCATCAGACACCGTGGCTACAATCTGGATTTTCTCCTGCCGCCTTCTGACCCGCTGCAGAGCGTGAATCAAGAGCTGTGCGATCGCCTGTCACGACTACTGTAGCTGAGCAAGTGTGAGTCAGGGTTTCTGTCCCTCCGCCGCTGGGATCGGGTTTCATCCCATCCGCTGACTCATAAATCGGCATCTCCAGACTGAGCCCAACACAGCGAGTCCATATTCCGCATATTACTGTGCCCGTAAAACACATAACTGTGTGCTGAGTCACGTGCTGCATCTCAGCAGCTCTTTGACAGGTTTCAGCTGTGTGTGCGTGCATGCATGCATGCGTGTGAACGTGCATGCATGTGTGTGCTCGGCTGCATTCCTCAGCTACAGCGCACCGCTGGGCTCCTATCAAAGATTTTGCATGTGCACAGATAGAAAAAGTTTTCCTGCCGTTTTTCTGAAGTGTTGCTTTTAGGAAATCAGGATTTTCTTTCCTCCTTTTTTTGTTAAATAAAAATGACGGAGGAAAAGTCTCTGTTGGGGACGAACAACCCAGATCCTGTTCTTTCTCACATTTCCCCAAAACCAGACAGAAAGATCCACGTCAGGAAACATAAATAAGATAATATAAACTGCACCGAACTGCTTCTGGATCAAATCTGTGCTTCTAAATTTCCTGAAACGGATTTTCTATCATTTGACAAATGAATTTAACATTGAACTGTTTTGTATGTTTGTTTTTTAATTTTAAATCATATCTTTAAACCTTTAGAATAACTAAAGTTTTACCATCTGTCAAAGTCATTTACCTTCTAATAATCATTGTTAGAAAAATTCTTTTTGTGATAGTTTTACGGTTATTGTCTAGAACTCTTAAGATTTTCTTATCTTTCTCTGATTGTAGCAAACTTTTATATAAAGTTTTTACAAACAAAAAAAGCCATCTTTTAGTATTTTAAAGGCCAAACTTTTCACATAAAAATATACAAAATGACGAGCAGATTCATAAGTAACGAAATTTATCATCAGCTGCATTCATGCATCGGCCTTTTACTAAAATAAAAATTCCCCTGAAATGTCCTTTTTTTCCATTTTGATGCAACTGAACCTGAATGACATTGAGGTTGTAAATATTTTGTGGTAGAATATGGGGTACAATTTGATAAGTAAATAATCAAAAAACTACAAATAATTAAATAGATTTTAAAGGAAAATATCATCAGTTCAGCTTTTCTCTGAAAATAATTGTAAACAAATTCAGTTTTTCTGCCTTTTATAGATTAAAATCGTTGAATTTTGGACACAAATATTTCTAATGACTTTTCATTTGGCTTCAGACAATTTTACAAGCACTTTAAATAATTTGATCTCAAATCAAATTCATAATTAATTGAACATGTTGGCTCGATTATGATTAATTGGCAGTTATTTCATAATTGTTTTGTTTTTAGTTCTCACAGCTGACTGAAAGTATTTGTTGCAAATATTTTCATAACAGAAAAGAAGCAAATGTTGATTTTAAAATAAGTGAATGGAAGCAGTTTAATTATATATGGACATCTAATGAGTATTTGTAAAAATTGCCAAGAGAAATAATTAAAAATTGTAATAAATAATGATTAAAAATAATAAAATCAAATTCAGAATTAATAATAATAAAAAATAATGATAAGAATTTGCTAAGAGAAATAATTGAAATAATTTTAAAAAGCAAGATGACATCGATTTATTGTTCTGAATGTCGATTTTAATTCATTTGCAATCAACTGCTGAGCCCTACGAATTTGTATGTAAAATGATTTAAAGTTCCATCCCAGAAACAAGATTCTCCTTTTTACACACTTTTTTCCGTTTACTCTCCCTGGCAGCTTCGCGAAAAACGTCAAAACCGTCTCCGAAAGGATCCCCGAGACGCTGAAAGCCGAGACCTTCACCATCGCCATCAGCATCAGCATCAGCATCTGCATCTGCAGCCTGGAGGAAACTCAGCAGCGCCGTCTCACCAGCAGCACATGCCGTGAGGATGTGGCGCGTCATGCGAGGCGTGCCGGCTTTTTCCTGACCGTTCCAGCCTGCACCAGCTCGGGTTTCCTCGGCTGGGTCTGCAGATACCGGAACAGCTGCCTGCTTTGGACGTTGGTACAAAAATCCAACACGCGTGAAACAAATTGTTAAAGTAGACGCGATTCTGACGGCATGATGGAAACGGAGTAGAAGGAGAGCTGCCTTGTGACAGAGTAAGTAATATTATTGAGGTTGGTTGTTGTGGCAACAAAACAAGCAACACTTCTCTAAAAACAACAGCCCCATGCTAACGCTGCAGCCTTCGTGCTGCAGACTGGATTCTACATCATCTGGCTCCAGCTGCTGCAGCTCAGCTGCACACAACGGTCGTTACATCAGCTTCACTTCATTCTTCTCATCCTCTTCCTCACGTCAGCTTCCAAAAGCTCCTATCTGCTCTTCTTCATGCAGGACAGGATCAAATCCTCTGAGCGGGTGCTGCCAGCTGTGATAAATAATCTGTAGCCACAAGTGGAAGCAGGAGTTGCTCTCAGTTCCTCTGCTACCATAAATCCTCATGCTGTCGACATCACACAACATGTTCCCTTCACGCATGCAGCGGAAAGCCATGACACAAGCGAGACCGGAAGAAGCCAAACAAGAATTTCACTTCCATAAAGTCCTCACACGTATGAAACAATGTGAGAGCCCGTCGCCTGCAGCCGGGGACAGCTGGAGACAGCCCGACTACAGATGCACCGATGCAATACCCGGATCGGATATCGGCTCTGAGGCCGATACAGTCATTTCTTCTTTTATTATCATCCACAGTTTCAGACATCTGGTCACTTCACTTCTATGTTTGCAACAGAAGCGATTTTAGACTTTAGATTTTATTTTGGAAGCGCTGAATAGCGAAAGACTTCACGATACGATACGTATCACGATACATGGGTCACAATATGATACCAATGTGATACTGTGACACCAACACGATATACAGCGATATTCTAGACACTTCAGAAGAATTAAAAATGCAGCTTGAAATAAAAGTTGTACCGATGTACAAACATCGGATGACTGAAACAATGAAATGAGTCAAAATCAGTGAAATCCAGTTCTTTCATGTCCCGTTTATTAATCTTGGACAGGTTTCTTTGCCTCTTTGATCTCTTTATAAAAACGTTTACAATCGTCCTCCTGAACATAAATATTTCTCACTTTGGGGAAACCAAACTGAATAGATGTGACAATAAAATAAAAATAAAGTACTTTTGAAAGCAATATTACCACAGCTGAGCTGGAATAGTAGAAATGTACATGAATTCATGATAAATTAGTAAAACAAAGTAGTATACGAGTATATGAAAATGCATATTAATTCATATGAGAAATAAACATTTCAGTCAGTGCATTAAAATCTCAAACTGGGCGGTCGATGAAAACCTGGACACACACACGTTAACTTCTACTTTCTACTGTGAGTAAAGTTGAACCTGAACCTGCAGTAGGGCTGTGCAATTAATTGAATGTGTGATTTCAATTTTAATGTCAAATGATCTTCAAACTAATACAATCGAGTTGAAACGATTTATTTGCCATGTTTCTTTCCAGAATTTCTGATAGAGACGCACGTGTGCAGTACATTTCCTTCCATGCAGCCCGACGACAACCTCTCACACAGCTGAAGCACTGCACTTAAACTTGACTAAGTTTATTTGGGGATTTTTTTTTTATATATAAATATATTTATTTCATTTTTCAAGTATACAGAAATTGCAGAAGAGCTAGGGGCTGGGCGATATGGACCAAATATCATATCATTAAATATTTATTTTAGATGACGATATATGATACTGTATATACCGGTATTTTTACTCTAAATTGTCTGAAAGTTTCCTTTCATATCAAATACCTGTTTGTTAGTATTGAAACATGTTAAGCGTAAAGGTATCGCTCCAGTGCAGTGAAGGAACTGACAAAACACTGGTTAGAAATGTTTGTTAAATCGAAGCAATTAAAGATAATTGGCTGGTTTTTCATGATTTTTTTTGTAAGAGTCTTGGGGAAAATTGTCTTCCAGACAGTTTAAATAATAGGAGTGGGGAAAAATATTGATACACTGAAATATTGTGATATTTTCATATGCTGATACCATATCTATAAGTAAACACGCGGTATCTTTCTATTTGACTACTGAAATGTCGCGAGAAATCATCGTTTTGTCACAAAATCTCGTGAGATTTCACAAAATATCGCGAGATGCCATTGTTCTGTTACAAAATATCGCGGTATTTCGTGAAATCTCATGAGATTTCGAAACAAAACAATTTCATTACGAGTCATTTCGAAAAAGTAAAACAAAAAAATTTGCATAACTAATACTGCAATATAACTATATGTGTAAGTATATTGCGATATCGTATTAGTATATCGCACAGCCCCAAGCTTGATATACAGTTTACTTTGAATAAATTAATGCTTTTATATTCCTTATATTTATTTCATTCATTCAATATTTTATACATTGCATAACAGCTGTAAGATTCATGTTTTAGCCGATATCTATTTGAACATTTTGTGTAAATGTGATTTTGACAGAGAGAGAAATTCTGAATAATGCATCATGTAACTAGAAAATAATCGTTTAAATAATTGTGATTCCAATACTGACTAAAAGAATGGTGATAATGATTTTTCCTTAATCCAGCAGCCCTAACCTTCAGATGCACACAGATATCAGTGGAAAGCAGAGACTTTTCTGCAAACTCGACCGTTGCTGTTAGAACTAAATCCTGTGCGATTTCGTAACAGAACTATGAAACCTTGTGAGATTTCGTTAGTAAAATAGGTCGATACCACGTTTTTAAATATCAATATAATATCAGTATATAAAATATCATGATATTTCAGTGTATCAATATTTTGTCCCACCCCAGCACTGAAGCACCCCTAAATAAAATCCCAGCACCCCCAAAATTTGAGATTTTAAAAAAAAAAATATTCTAACTGCACGTGCGTGTTTAAATTGTACAAACTTGATTTTTTTTTTTTTTTTAACTGTACTTTGTTCAAATTTTATATTTTCACAACAAAAATCGCAAATGTCTCAAATGCAGCAGTAATGACTTTGTTTCTGGATGATAAAAGCTTAACTCTAAGGCTTGAAAGTGATCAGAAACTTTGAAAATAAGGAGGAAAAAGTGGGTTTTGGTGGATCTGTTTCACCGTTGGAACAAGGCAGCAACATGTTGGAAACCAGCTTCTATCACAGCTTCTCTCTTGATAATCAGTCACAGACTTTCCCAGACCGAGTTCTGCTGATCTTTCACACATGTGGGGATGAAACTGTGTTAAACTGTAGAAAACAATGACATTTATTTTGCCTGGCCGGCAGCTCTCTGGGTTCTCTGCATCCCTAAACCTCTGGTCCTAGAATCTCCTCTGGCTAAATAACAAGGCTAAATGTTGATGTCAAGTCTGACGTCTTCACTCAAATGGCCAAAAATATGTTTCAGTCATTCCACAGTAGTATCGGCATCGGGTATCGGCCGATATACTCAGCCCAGGCATCATATCGGATTGGAAAAAACTCGATCGGTGCATCTCTAAACCTGACATTATATGTTATGGCGTTTACGAGCTGATTTCTCTCTCAGTCTGGCCCTAACTGCAGGATTTTTTTCTGCCCATCAATAACTTCCACCTGCACATGATCAGAATGAGTAAAACCAGAAGGTTTTTGTGCAGGTTGTGAATGAAACAAGTTAATCTGCGTTATACAAACTAGGAATGTATCGATATGAAAATTTCATATCACGGTTATTGTGACCAAAATGATCATGGTTATCATTATAACTGCAGTATTAGGGCTGTGCGATATACTGATATGATATTGCGATATGATATTTACATGAGAGAGATATGATATTTACACATATCGTTATATCGCTGTATTAGTTGTGCAAATTTTTTTGCTTTGTTTTTTCATAATGACTCAGCTGTACCTCGACTGACTACAAAGGGGTCACCTGATTATTTAATAAGGTTGGGAAAAAAATATTGATACATGGAAACATTGCAATATTTTCATATGCTCATATGACACTGACATTTAAAAATGTGGTATTGATCTATTTTTACCAATGAAATCTTGCGATTTTTCATCGTTCTGTTACAAAATCTTGCGAGAATTCACAAAAATTTTGCCATATTTTCATATGCTGATATTGTATTGACATTTAAAAACGTGGTATTGCTCTATTTTACAAACAAAATCTCATGATATTTCAGCGTTTTGTTTCGAAATCTCACGAGAATTCATGAAATAGTGATATTTGTAACAGAATGATGAAATCTTGCGGAGTTTTGTATGTAAAATAGATTGATACCGCATTTTTAAATATCGATTTGATATTGGCATGTGAAAATATTGCGATATTTCAGTGTCACGATATTTTTTTCCCGTCCCTATTTTTCAAAGTGTGGGAAACAGATAACAAAACTGCTATTTGCAATGACTGCTTATTTTTTTCAGTTTTGATATCGGTATTGATATCAGTTATCGGCCACATGAATTTTAACATCAACATATCGGCCAAAATTCAAATATTGTGCAACCCTAAAATACTGATATATATCGTATATCGTCATCTAAAATAAATATATTGTGATATGATATTTGGTCTATATTGCCCAGCCTTATGCAGTATTACTGAAATACCCCACAAGCATCTTCAAAAGTTTCCAGAATGGGTCTAGACGTCTACTTTGTCCTTTTTAAAGGGGGAAAAATCTCCAGAGAACTGTCCACGTGGGTGCATTTGTTGCTTTCCACCATGTTTTCATAAATTAAACAATTCAAACTGAGACTGCTGCTGCTTTTCCAGGCAATAAGAAATATAACAGTGAGTTTTTCAAAGTGCAGTAATCAATCACAGTTTTAATAGTAATCAAAATTTGAAACGGTATTACTAATTGTTGGGAATTTTATCTCGGTTAATCATTTTATTGGTTATCATTACATCCCTAATACACACACTGATAAATAATGTAGCAGGACACACGTCACATCAGTACTTTCAAGCCAAACTAGTCCAATCAATAAGAAAAATTCTTTCTTTCTTTTTAATTGGGGGGAGCTCCGATCTAGTCTGGGAATAAAATGGGACCCACAGTTGGCTTTCTTCTCTCCAACAAGGTAAATGTGACGAATGACGGAAACAAGGATGCATAATATTGCAATGCTAAGTTTTAGCATGGAAATGTAGCAATATGACAGCCATGTGACTGTTCCCAGGGAAGAGATACACTCCATTCACTTGTTAGATTTAGTTGATGTGGCAATTTTATGAGGTAATCGTAGTCTCAGCCTCTGTATTTAGATATTTGATCTACATGCCAGCGTTGGCCTGTTGTTACCATTAGCATACAGTCCGCCAGTTTACTCAACGATCAAACCATAAACAACTTGCAGATTTATAACTTTATAACTTGAGCAGACATCGTGACTCTAACTCTGGGCTCAGACTGAGTGTAATGTGGGTTAAATTAGAGACCAACGCATTCGAAGCGTGTACACAACATTACGTCACTTCTACTTGTTGCCAGAGGGGGCGAACTTCTGGAAAAAGCTGGAACTTGCGCTGAACTCCTTTAAAGAAAGACCTGAAAGTTTTTCCCTGACCTATACGAGGGATTTTCAGACACCTAAAACTTATAATAGTGCAATCTACAGTTTTGTGTTTTCAATCAGTGGCTAATTTTTAGCTACATCTAATGCTATTGCTAAGGCATAGTAAAAATGTTAAAATAAAGATTTTACTTTTGTCAGAATCAGATGTTTAATTGGGGTTGAGTTTTATAGGCTCTATGCACAGCTCCACTACTTCCTGAACTTAAAGTTATACCGTGTAACTTTTGGCCACTCTGGGCACTAAACCTGTAACTTCCCACGGGCGCCACAACTGTCTCAAAATTAAACAGTCTCAGTCTGTGTTTTGGAAAAGTGTTGCAGACCACTTCAAAAAGCTGAATTTTAAGTCATCAAGCCATTCATCAAAGCGTTCCAGGTTACATGATCCAATGAGAGACGGGCCCACTCCTGAGTTACAATGCCTGGTTTTTGAGAATGGCAGCCCCCTTGGAGAAACCACATGTGATAAGTGCTCTATATTGACTACAGAAATCAGCTATAGTTACTTATATTAATAATAATGTTAGAATATAATGTATCATAATATTTGGCTAACATTGGGTTCAAAAGTTACACAGTAGCACTTTAAGGTAGCTCCTTTGTTTCCTGTCTTTTATTACTGGATGAACGGATTAATCCAGGTGTGTCTGGCCAGTTAACGAGGTCAGGCACACCTGGATTAATTAGTTCATCCAGTAATGAAAGACAGGAAACAAAAGGAGCTACCTTAATTTCAGGAAGTAGTGGAGCTGTGCATGGAGCCCATTCAAACAGGAAAGTGTTTAGAAGTTTTCTACAGTAACAATTTAGATAATCTTCTACCTGATTGAGTAAAAAAACAAAACAACTTAACTTTCACAGTTTTTCTCAGTTGCTTTGGTACAACTCTCAGACCAGAATTGAAATTCTCAAAACTTCTTTTTCAATCTTCACATCATCGTGTCACACGTGCGCATCAACAAAGCAGATTCTCATTCCTTTGAAGAAGTTGCAAAAACCTTGGTGCACCAAAATGGTTAAGGCCCAGTCTCAATTTTCCCCATTAGACCTTCCCTTCCATTTTGCGCATTCACGTGTAGGGGTGTCTCAGTCCTGTTAAGACCGGGGGTTGGGGGTAAGTGGTAGGACTACATGCCCCTTCAAACAAAGGCTTTTCAGATGCACACTTACAACAAAATAAGAAATATTTATGAATCACTGGCAAGATGGCTGCTACCGAGTCCAACAAAATCCACAAATGTGAATATGTTTTCCGTAGGTAAAGTTTTATAATGTATGACAACCGTTGTATTGTCTAGTTTACCGTTGCTTAAAGGTTTAGCAGTCATTTTCTTTGTAAAATACACGTGAAAAAAATGTATAGTACTACTACTGCTTCCTACATCAAGTATCGCTCCTGCCTGAGGAGGCTGGACAAGACACTCCAAGAGTCTTTCCACGTTGCATCGCCCAAGTGAGGATATTCTGTACAGGACGTTGTCCTGTAATCATCTCTCTATGTTTGGTTTTTGTCTCGTCTTCGTGCTGTGCAGTGCTGTCTTTTCATTTCTGTATCATGACAAGGTCTGTCAAGTTACAATCTAAATAATAAATAAATAAATGTGAATCTTTTCAAGTCTCCTGCAATCAATCTCCTACTGTACACACACTAAGGTCACAACTGTCATCAAAATTCTGGCCGTAGTTTACAGCAGAGCATGATCGTACACAAGGACTTGTCCCTCTGATGGCACTGACATGTTCATTCACACTACGAATGTAATGGTTAGAAAATTTCATGTCACAGTCATTGTGACCAAAATTATTGAAATTATCGATGCTGTTTAAATATCCTCATAATGTTCAAAACTTACTGAAACACACACTGAAATCATTTAACTGAGTTTTATTAAATAAAAATAAACAAATTAACAAGCATAATGTACTTTCTTTTGGCAGTATCATTAAAATAACAAATAAACATCAAACAAACAGATGCGTATTAAAGATGCATCTTATGACCACAAGAGGAAACTGCACTTTGTGCAAATTGTAGATAAGAACCAAGAATATTTTTCATTACATTCAGAGCTCAAGACTTGATCTATTCTTACAGGTTTCAGAAGAACTGGTCCAGAAAGGAAACGTTCACCGTTAAATGTACCATAGAAGAAATCAAATGTGCACGTAAAAGCAGCACTGTCATATTAAACAATGTGGCAGAAACATTAAAATAATACCATAAATAAAAAAAAGATAAAGTTTCTTCCAAGCATCTGTAAAAAGTCCAAAACACATGCAGACTCCACACTTTGTCCTTTTAGAGGAGAAAAATCTCCAGAGATGTCCATGTGGTGGTCCTTGAGTGCCTTCTGCCATGTTTTCAGAGGCCAAACATTGCAAACTGTGCCTGAGAGACTGCTGGTGCTTTTCTAGACAATGAGCAGGAACACTGTGAGTTTTTCAAACTGCGATAATCATGATTTTACGATAATTAAAATCGGAAATGGTAATACTAACCGCCAGGAATTATATTGCTATTTATCTTTTTATCAGTTATTGTTACATCCCTAATTCACACAGACACTTACTTTTCAGAGAGTTGGCTCATATCCCCAAACTGTGCAAAGCTGAAGCTAACTGCCATAGAGCAGAGGGGATATGTTACCCCCCCCCACCCCCCAGCTCCAGCCAAACTCCGAGCTGGCATTAGCATTACGTCCAGGCTGAGGAGCATCTGATACCAAACTACAGGAGCATTCAGATAGCGCATCATCTGCCAAGGCCAACTCTCTATTTCACAAGTAGTAAAACTTAATGAGTCCTTTCCTCCTCGTACTCCGCCTCTCCACCTCTCCACCTCTCCACCTCTCCACCACGTGTGTGACATCACGTTCCTCCGCTCTGGCTTCTGAGGAATTACTGCAGGTTTACAGGTTGGAGCATACACTGGCCGCACATGTGGGAGCTCCAGTTCCCCACAGAGTCAAAGACACTGCAGGCAAGAGTGACGCCAAAGTGACATGAAACTGGTTTAGTCCAGATCTGGATGGCTGTTTACATTACAGGTAAAATTTGACCTTTTTCAGACTCCAACGCTAGCAGGGCCCAAAGTGGCCGCAGTGTGACTGCCATACGCAGTTCAAGTAAGTTCGTGATGACCTGACACATCAGCAACGTTTGGATGGCAAAAAGTAATGTTTAGTATCTAGTTAGATATTAATTAGCACTGGTATCAATACTTAAATACCACTTTAGCGTCTGCTGAGTCTCAGAGAGTATCAGCCGCCTCTGTCCTTTTAAACAGGCACTGCTGCGGGCAGCCCCTCCCCTACAGCATCTTACTGGAGGACCCATTGTTTACAGTGTGGCTAACTTAGCGACTTTAGACCTCTCTGTTACCTTTTTTGTTTCAAAAAGTGACTAGCGATAAATCCAGAGACTTTTTCTGGTGTTATTGGAGACTCATGCAGACTGACGAGAATGCGCGTATAATTTATTCTTCTAAATGAGCCGCGGCTGCTACCGCAGGCCCCGCCCCCATGTAGAAGCAGGCCCCACCCCCATGTAGAAGCGCTTACACGAGCCTTGTGCTCGCGCAGCAGCATCTCAGAGCATCCCCAACGTTCGTAAACAGGGTTGCCACCGGATGCTGCGCATGCGTGCTGCATTTGCAACTATCCACGGAGCTTCCCTGTGATTGGCCTGTACTTCCGCGACATATAGTTCCCCTATTTAATGCTGCCTAGTCAGTCCTTTGATGTGAAATAGGCTTCTCGTTTGTACTCGATCAGGATGTGCAGGTCATGAAACGTAATTGGAAAAAATCTTGAGTTAATTAGTTCACTTTCACCAAATGGTGCTAGTTGGAACCACCAGATTACAGCAACTATGCTAAGCTAAGCTACAGTCAGTGCTGCCAGATTCAGGGAATGACTGGATCAGTTAGAAAACGCTTCTGCCCACTTGTTCAACTCAGGGGACTGCGGGGGGAGGCTCAGTTTCACCCAGAGGTGATATATGCCTTTAAGTTTCCTGCTCTGACGGGGTCTGTTAAATTTAAGGAAGTTTACAGCAACACCTGTGAAGCACATTACCTGAGACAGCGTCAAACAAAGGGCCCATGTTTGGTTTCATTTCTCTTTCCTTCTGCAAAACACAAGATCAAGTCTTCTCTTTATCTCTTCTAACGGGTCAACAGCTGGTAAACCTTTTATCTGACTGCATGTGTCATGTCTTATGCAATAACAATCTTAGACATGCTCATGCTCATGCCAGCGCCACCAGACCAACAGCAGCTGGGCAGAATGATAAACCAACCACCCGTCGCTCACTGACATCATCACACAGCCCAAAATCAGACAATCTCACCATTTTTTACTTACATGTCTCATTCTAACAAAATTAATTTCACCAGGTAGCCATCAGGTTTGTAGGTCAAAGGGCAAATGCATTGTTTAACAGCAGTATGAATGGAGGTGTGTGTAATTCTGCGGCTCTGAGGTTGGATCCAAATTCTCCTGCAGACGCCATGAATGAGCTGTAACCACAGACGGTCAGGACTTCGAGTCGCTCCCAGGAACTCTGTAATTTAGCCATATGTATATTACAGCAGGTGAGCGGGCTGAGGGGGGGTGCTGGTGTCATCACATCCCTTCTGCCATCTCACCACCTCACATTACAAAATCTGCACGCTGCAAATCCCTCCCGTTTCCTGACTGTTTATTTCTAGCTGCCCCTCCATGCCTTCATCTGCAGCGGGTCATCTGTGAACCCAACAGACCGTCCTCTATTCCCGAGTCAGCGAGTGCCTAAGGTTAAGTACAAGTCTATCAGTGTCCTCCCAATCCAGCGCTGTGTTTACTGCGCAGAGAAAAGCCTATTAATAAACCCGCTGCAGACGGCCTGGCGGAAGTGGCCCGGGGGCTGTAAACTCAGTCTGGGGTGAAGGGATGGATGAAGTAACGGGCAGATGGACAGCAGCAAAAACAGAGGAAGGAAAAAGAAAAGGAGGAAAATGAAGATACATGGAAAAGAAGTAAGGGGTTAAAGGGGGGGAGGGGGAAATATGCAGGGAAGGAGTGTGTGTGTGTGCGTGTGTGAGTAAACCATGGGTACTGGTTGATGGATGGATGTAGGCTCTGAAAAGCCACAGCTGCCCCGCTCTTCCCAGAAAAAGATCCACGAGGAAAAGTGGCAGTATGTGGTTCAAGCATCTAGCATCCTCTTACTATTTCTGACCGGCATACTGCAGGACCCGTCAAAATGTGCACAGGTCCAAAAAGCCTCCGCAGGCGCGAGGAAGCCAGGGCATGTGCGCCCGTTATTTTTAACTCTGTGCTTATGCACAGTAAAACTAAAAAGTGCAGGTTTTTTGCCATTTTAATTAGTCTTGTAAATATCTCTGTGTATGCACGAAGTGTGTGCATGTATGCTGCCCTGCACATTCGTGTCTGCTTTCAATCAGTGTAATACACAGAAAAGCATCTTTCTTCTCTCGGTCACGGCTGCCAGCTACATTTATTCAACGTAAAACTTCTCTACTCGCTTTAAAGGATGAAAAGAGTGATGTTGGGGGATGTTTCCCATCTACAGGCCTCGAGCTCAGCTAACATCCAGAGAAACGGCGGGGACGGAGCCCGTGTGGACCCGTTAATTTCAGTGGGAAAGTGGCTCTAGTGTACTGTAGCCTGGATTAGGATACGTTGGCTTACTGTAAAATATGTTAGCATATGTTAGCATACTAGCGCTGCCACGATTAGTCGATTAATTGACTAATCGTTGACTATCAAAATAGTTGGCGACTAATCGTTTATTGTTTTTAATGGGACTAGAGGCAGGAATTGTGAAAGAGTAAACAAGCATGTCCAGTTTTTCATACTAATGGGTGGTGAAGCGTTAAACCAAAAACGAGCCCACCCACGTCTCTCTCACACCCACGGCTGTGTGCTGCATAATGCGCTGCGATTCGGTGGCTGAATTTCCCGCGCTGCCCTGCAGATGTGACGGAGGCATGTGCCGGTATGAAATTCTGACGGTATAATAACTCTGATCTAAAATATCACGGTTTCACCGTATACCATGGTATCATGACTACGCTTTTAAATATTGTTTTTAAGTGTCTGAGTGAATAAAAACAACTTATTTTGGTTGAAAAATGCCCTTTATTGCAACATCTGTACTTCTTCCTTTGATGTTTAATAGCGTTGGCTTTGGCAAGTAACTGACTTGCACTCTCTCCCTGTATTTTATAAGACAGAATTAAGTTCATGACGCGGTCAAGGTGTGAAGGTTTGACAGGAAAATGTAATGGTTTTTCATACTGCTACGTTTTTATACCATGGTATACCTTGAAACCAGACACCGGCACATCCATAGTAAGATGTCAATTGACACTGCATACAATGCGTCCCCAACAGTTTTGATACAGGAATGAGACAGTCGGGTGAATTCAAACACTGTAAGGGATAGTTGTGGATTCTTCTGCTGTCAGCAGAACGATCCAGATCAACTGAAAGACACTAAAAATTGTCATTACGAAGAAAAAGACTTTATCAGCATAGTAAACAAAGTTATAGAATCGGTTTATCCGTTTGTGCTCCCATGTCGGCTTGGCTGGTGGCTGCAGTTACCAGCAGCACCAGTCGCGTCACTCGTGAGTCTCATTTCTTAACAGATACACACCGCAAAATTGGATACGCCCCCAAATATGTCACATCCGTTCCGGATCTGCGGGAAAGGAGCGCATCTGCTATTTAAACCCATGTTAAACCAGCGTTTTTCACAGACCATTATCTACGACCAACTGGAATATATATATATTTCGGAATATTTCGACAAAACACCACCACCCAAAAACGACTGAAAGCCTGCAGACAAACATATTTTTGGCGCTGACTGGTATCCTCTTGATTTCAGCGATTTTGAGTGGTTTAATGGTGAGTGGTAGCAGGTGTTTTGGGCAAGTGGAATAACAAACATTGCTTGTCAGGCTAGATCCAACGTTAAAATCATGATTCTCAAATTCATTTTTAAAATTAGTTTCTGGTCAGGATGCTGTGACATATTTGGGGGCGTATCCAATTTTGCGGTGTGTATCTATCTTCCCTCTAGATCCTTTAAGCTTTGTTTTTCCTCTCAAAATTGCTGCTGTACCTTCCTCTGCCTTGTCTGCTTTTCTTACCTTGACTTTGGGGATGGGTGATATGAACTAAAAATGTATCACGATAATTTCTCTTATTTATCACGGTAACGATAAGTGACGATGAAAACTATCAGCAAAATATTTTGTGTTAGAAATCTGTCACTAAATTCTGTCTTGAAAGTCCTACAAAATACTAGAAGCCACTAAACTTCATCAATTAAGTTCAAGTAGTACACCTGTATTGCAAAACTGTAGTGACACCAAGCAAGCAAGTCTGAAATATGAGAGACCAAATTCCACCTTTATTCAAATAAAGCAAACAGCAAAACTAACTTGGCTTATTGAAAAAAACAAAGTAGTGCAACTGCAAACACAACCTGATAAATTTTCATCTCAGGATAAAAACGATAAATTTAAATTTGTTATCGTGGGAAATTTCTTTGACGATATATCGCGCACGATAAAATATCGCCCATCCCTACTTGACACATGTGCATAGTCGTCGCTATCGGGGTCAGTTTTTCTTGACCTGCATGACATAAATAAACACACCCACTAATAACTAAAGGTTTGGACACATTTTTCCATTAGATTCATAGAGAAAGTGTCCAAACTTGTGACTGGCATCGTAAATACGACACAATGATCAATTAATCGACTAATTGACAAAATAATCTGTGATTAATCGATTATCAAAGTAATCATTTGTGGCAGCCCCATAGCATACATTAGCATACAGTAGCACATTTTAGCGTACTGTAGCATACATTAACATATTAGCATACATTAGCGTACTGTAGCATACGTTAGCTTGCATTAGCATGCTGTAGCATACTGCAGATGCAGACATGGATCTGCAGGACAGATCATAGACACTGAAAAGCCACAACATCAACTTGACAGCCTAATGTTGAGAGAATGTTGCTGTTGTTTGGAATTTGCATGAAAAAGTAAAAAAACAAACAACAACAAAACACAACTTCCAGAAACACGTGATGACGTGCACTCAGTTGCACCGATAATCTGGCTTATTTCCTGATTGGCTGGTGAGAAAGTCCCTTTGGATCCCTGCAGACCAGCAGGAATGCTGCAGTAATGCTTGCGTTTTACTGGAAGGTCTCCAGCATGCATTTATTTTCTGAATGAGGGTGTTGGGGGGGAAGTGGCGACCGTCTTGTTTGATGCAGGTTACAACACCACAGCTGAGGGGAAGTAAATCAGTCACAACCACACTTTCTCACTGCCTGAATCTCAGCAGCTCAACACTGAATTTTCTCTTTTCATTCAGTCATTTTGACCTTTTTTTCGTTTGACTCGCTGTCCATTTCTTACCCAATCACAGCTCTCTAAGTTTCAGCTGTTAGCCTGAGATGTTTCTGAACATCTGCTTACAGTTGGAAACACACAAACACACATGCTTTCTGAACTGAGAAATAAAGAAATAAACCAGCTTCTGGTCTACTACCAATACATTAGTACATTTAGCCCCTTGAAGGAAAAAAAAAGGGATTTTACAGGATGCATTAATTTTATATTCCAAGGCAACATGAAATATGAATAAAACTCATGAATATAAATACTTGAAAAAAAAAGCTTGTAGGATTATTATAGAATGAATTAATAAGTAAATCAATTAAGAATATAATGAAAATAAATCTTTTTAAAATGATGGGAAAAGTAGGCTATAAATTATTTGAAGATAATTCGAATTTCTTAAATTGAACATTACTACTGAGTGTAATCTAAAAAAAATTATGGACTCCAGAGTATCAGGAAGCCCATCCCTACTACAATGTACTTCTTCTGGATTTGGTGGTTTGAATTTAGAGATATAACGACCCGATACTCAGATCGGATATCGGAAGAATGAGGTCAATCCAGTCATTTCTGTTTTTATTAATGTCATAGTAAATTAGAATTCAGTTATTTGTTAATAAACAATATCAATTACATTAATATGAGTGTTCATTTGTTACCTTTTTTTAACTGTTTAAATGTTTATGTCAAGCCTGATGCCTTCACTCACATGGCCAAGTATACGCTTCATTCATTCAACAGTAGTATCGGTATCGGACGATACTCTCAGCCCAGGTATCAGACTGTATCAGAAATACTGGATCGTGCATCTCTATTTGAATTTATAGGGAAAAAAATGTTTTAGTGCGAGGTAATGTCTAACTTGAAATTAGAAAAGATCAGATTTACAATTAAGGAATCAGAAGAGAAATTAAGGTTCTTTCTCAACTTTGCTTGATGAACAATCAATTCAGATTGGACCATAGGGGGATAATAAATTCAAGTTGTGTTAGAATTTCACCAAGCTGGTGGGGAAGGGGCTGAAAATTTCCTTTTTTGTGTGTGGATTCACCTATTTTCTTTTTTAACTTGTACATATTTCTCCTTGAATCTTTTCTTTTTCTTCCTTTTTTCCTTGTTTGTTCTTCCTGACTCTTCATGGTACCCATTCTGTCACTGAAAGGGTGAAAATTAGGGATGCACGATATAAACGGCCCCCGATCGGTATCGACCTATATCGGCCTTAAAACTGAGTTTCGGACATCGGCCACCCCACAGATATTTAACTGATATTCAACCGATTAGCCCGCTGTTTCTAAAGTCTAAAAAAAACAAAACAAAAACTACTTCTTCTTCAAAAACCTCTTTTTTGCAGACTTTAAAACTTTTAAAGACTAGGGGTGGGAAAAAATATTGATACACTGAAATATCACGATATTTTCATATGCTGCTATCATATTGACATTTAAAAACGCTGTATCAATCTATTTTACTAGTGAAATCTCATGATATTTCATCATTGTGTAATGAAATCTTGCGAGAATTCATGAAAATTTCACAATATTTTCAAATCCTGATACCACATTGACATTTAAAAATGCAGTACTGATCTATTTTACTAACAAAATCTCACGATATTTCATTGATCTGTTTACAAAATCTTGTGAGAATGAAATATCGTGACATTTTGTAACGTAAGGATGAAATCTCATGAGATTTTGTAAGTAAAACAGATCGATACCGTGTTTTAAAATATAGATTTGATATCGACATATGCAAACTTCTTGTTCCTCTTCTTCTTCTTCAAAAACTTCTTTTTTTTACAGACATTAAAATTTCCAAAGACTAGGGGTGGGAAAAAATATTGATACACTGAAATATTCCAATATTTCCATATGCTTATATCATATTGAAAAAATACGGTATCGATCTATTTTACTAACGAAATCTTGCGATATCTCATCATTCTGTTCCAAAATCTTGCAAGAATTCACAAAATACCGTGAGATTTTGTAATAGAACAATGAAATCTCGCAAAATTTGTAAGTAAAACAGATCAATACCGGGTTTTTAAATACCAATTTCATATTGAGATATGAAAATAGCGCGATATTTCAGTGTATCAATATTTTTTCCCACCCCTATTTTTCAAAGTGTTGGAAACGGATAACAAAACAGCTATTTGAAATGACTGCTTATTCTTTTCAGCTTCTTTTTCCCCTTCCTTTTTATTTATTTTTTTCAGTTTAATATCGGTATCGATATCAGCCACATGAGTTTTAAAATATCGGCATATGGGATATCAGCCGAAATTCCAACAGCGTGCATCCCTAGTGAAAATGTATTTAATATTTATTTTGGAATACCCCAGAGAGGGAGGGCCTTAGCAATATAGGAGGCACTATTTTTGGGACAACATTATGTGTTGTTATATATTCATGTAAATACTCTCAGGCCGTGACAAGAACTGTGGGCTAAATGAAAATGTTTTGTGTGTATTTTTGAGCTGATGACAGTAAGATGTGGGATAAGGGTGGGGGAGAGGAAGAAAAATCTTACTAAATTATGTATATGACGTGTTAATATGAGAAATGTAGATATTAAAGATATCGAAGCAATATTTTATTTTGACTTCGGAAAACTTTCATTTCTTACGTCAGCATATGTAGCGAAGCCTTCCATCGCATAGATCCACCGTCTTTATTCACCATAAATGTGTCTGAATGCCTAGAAATGAAAGACATGCGCTGCAGCTTCAGCCTTCCCCCTCCATGCTCTCCTTTCATCTCAGCATTCCCAACTCTGGCTCCCTCCATGCGACACGCAGCCACCCTCCCTCTGCGACCTGAAGGACCAGCAGCTACTGTGTGAAACCTCACATACAGCAAACAAATAAATCTGGTCTCCTGCTCGTCCCATGACACCAAACACGCATGCATGTAAACACTCCAGTGTACAAGCGAAGACCCAAAAAGAACAAATACGCAAACCTTTCACGAGCACACAAATAAGGGCTCCTGCACGGCCCCATATTCAGTTCTCAGGCTCCCAGCTTGCTGCAGCTCTGAGAAAATAACAAATAGTGCAATCTTCTTGCAGCTCTTCAGCCAACAACATCCATTCTAGCATGAACTCAGTGTCCCTTGCTCCCTCACCCTGCACCCCCCCCCAGCCCCATCCCATCCCGCCTCTATAAGGTGAAGAAGTACAAAGAAAGGGATCAGAGCTTTTCCGATTCTTCTCTGGTTATTAACTACCATTTGTCCCCTGTGAGGGCTGTCCCCCCCATTAACCCAACTGATGCTCTTTTCTCATGGAAATCAGCCTGCTGTTGCTGCTGCCGCCACCGCTGCAGCCGCTGCCCACAGAGGTGCAAGGAATTGTGGGGGATTTTACAAGAAGACCTCCCTCCAACTCCAAAACAGTTCTCCCTCTCTCTCTCAAACACACATATCAGAAGCACAGCCATCTCACAAACATGCGTGTGCGCGAGGCGAGCACGCGCAATCCATCACAAAGGCAAACATGAAACGTGCTGACTCCCAACCACAGGGGCATGGAAGTAATGGAAGGCAACGCATGGACGTTAATGAGAAGAAGCTGGCTGCACGGACCCGGGAAGCGCAGAGCAGCGAGGAATGCTCAGGCACCAGGATAAACACGAATCATCAGGAGTTTCTGGCTGCTGCCTCAGAAAATATTCCCCAGCAAAAACAACTGTCGGCATTTAAATTCCAAATTAAAAACAACAATCAAAAATAAGTTTGCAGACTCAAATTCATCTCTACAAGGGATGTTCGACATAGGCTTTTTTACTGATACCCAATATACCGATATCGTCCAACTCTTAAATTCTGATATCCGATATCAACCGATCCTGATATGCACAGAGAATTCTCATTTTTTGAGAAATACAACTATAATCTGCTCTGAGAGCAAAGATCCCAAAATCTCCTTAACTCAGAGTTCATTTTGGACATCTGGCTGCCAGATATCAGATATTAGCAGGTACTAGATACTACCAGATATCAGATGCTAGCAGGTAATAGATACTACCATATATCAGATACTAGCAGGTATTAGATACTACCATATTTCAGATGCTAGCAGGTATTAGATACTACCATATATCAGATACTAGCAGGTACTAGATACTACCATATATCAGATGCTAGCAGGTAATAGATACTACCATATATCAGATACTAGCAGGTATTAGATACTACCATATATCAGATGCTAGCAGGTATTAGATACTACCATATATCAGATACTAGCAGGTACTAGATACTACCATATATCAGATGCTAGCAGGTATTAGATACTACCATATATCAGATGCTAGCAGGTATTAGATACTGCCATATATCAGATGCTAGCAGGTATTAGATACTGCCATATATCAGATGCTAGCAGGTATTAGATACTGCCATATATCAGATGCTAGCAGGTATTAGATACTACCATATATCAGATACTAGCAGGTACTAGATACTACCATATATCAGATGCTAGCAGGTATTAGATACTACCATATATCAGATGCTAGCAGGTATTAGATACTGCCATATATCAGATGCTAGCAGGTATTAGATACTACCATATATCAGATGCTAGCAGGTATTAGATACTGCCATATATCAGATGCTAGCAGGTATTAGATACTACCATATATCAGATGCTAGCAGGTATTAGATACTACCATATATCAGATACTAGCAGGTATTAGATACTACCATATATCAGATGCTAGCAGGTATTAGATACTACCATGTCAGATACTAGCAGGTATTAGATACTACCATATATCAGATGCTAGCAGGTATTAGATACTACCATACACAGATACTAGCAGGTATTAGCCAACATGTGGCTAATTCTAATGTTTCTGACAACTTGGTAACTTAACCAACAACTTAAAACCAGACATATTATCAGCAGCTTCTTTTTTTTTTTTTATCAGCAGCTTCTAAACAAGTCAGTCTGTAGCAGCAGCAGCTGCACCATAGTCACATGACTCTGAAAGGAATGCTGGGAAATGAAGTTCTTCCACAATAACAAGGACTTTTCTACATGCTGGGCTGCTGCTCATGGAACAAGATCTAGCAAAATTTCGTTCCTCCGTAAAGAAATCTTGCAAGATTTCATTTTTCAAAATATCGGCCAAAAAAAACAGTACTGATATCACATTTTAATGCCAATATCGGCTGATAATATCGGACATCCCTAATCTCTACCATTCGTGCAACACAAGCCGCATCTGTTCCTGCAACTTAAACTACCACAAGAACTACTTCTAGGGATGCACGATATAATCGACCCCCTGTCAGTATCGGCCTTTATCAGCCTTAAAACTGAGCAGTGTTAATTTTGACAGCAAACTTTGATTTAGTTTTCATCATAGTCTTTTGACTAAAATGTTTAGTTTTAGTCGTAATGATGTCATCTTAATTCAAATAGTTTTAGTCAACGAAAATATCATGATGTTATAGTCGACTAAATTACAGTCGATTCAGTTGACTAAAATTTGCAGTTAAATGAAAATGAGTAGGTTTCAATGTATAACAGATGCACAAACAGATTTTGCTCATTTAAAAGTAGGGATGTCCGATGTTATCGGCGTACCAATATTATCAGCCGATATTGGCATTAAAATGTGCTATCGAAAAATATCGGTATCGGTTTTTTGGGCCGATATTTTGAAAACTGAAATCTTTTTTTTTGTTTTTAGCTGAATTTCGTTGCACTGTTATGAAATCTCGCGAGATCTTGTTCCATTAGCAGCGGCCCAGCATGAAGAAAAGTCCTTATTATTGTGAAAAAACTTCATATCCCAGCATTCCTTTCAGAGTCATGTGACTACAGTGCAGCTGCTGCTGCTACAGACTGACTTGCTTTGAAGCTGATTATAATATGTCTGGTTTTAAGTTGTTGGTTAAGTTACCAAGTTGTCAGAAACATTAGAATTAGCCACATGTTGGCTAATACCTGCTAGTATCTGATATCTGGCAGCCAGATGTCCAAAATGAACTCCTCTGGCTGAGTTAAGGAGATTTTGGGATCTTTGCTCTCAGAGCAGAAATTAGTTGAATTTCTCCGAATATGAGAGATAGAACCTCACAGTTCTCTGCATATATCGGTATCGGTTGATATCGGATATCAGAATTTAAGAGTTGGACAATATCAGTATATCGGATATCGGTAAAAAAAAAAAAAAAGCCTGTATCGAACATCGCGATTTAAAAGAAAAAGTGCATTTTTATGCTGAAGTAGGATTTTTGAAAAGGAAAGAAAAAAAGTGTTTTAAATGAACAATGCCTGTTATTCTAAGGCACCAGACTGACTTGTTTTATTTAATATATGTGTGTGTGTGTGTGCATTTTTGCAACATTGTGGGGACCATGTTCCGGATTTTTACCATCACCGTGGGGACGTCTTGCCCTCGTGGGGACACTTTCCCGGTCTGCACGGGTACGTACCGAGTTTTGAGGGTCAAGATTATGTTTTAGAGATTAAGTTACAGTTAGGTTTTGGTTAGGGTTAGGACAAGGGTTAGGTTTAGGCAATCAGTTATGGGTGCTAGGTTTAGGGTAAGGGGCGAGGGAATGCATTATGTCAATGGATATACACGACGGGGATATAAAAACAAACGTGTGTGTGTGTATGTGTATGTATGTATGTATATACATACATACATACATACAAAACACACACACACACGTGAATAAATGAAATAAAGCGACAGTCAGTCTGGCGCCTCAGAGGAACAGGCATTGTTCATTTAAAACGTTTTTTTCTTTCCTCTTCACAACTCCTACTTCATTTCATAACATGTAATAAGCACAATCTTCCTTCAGAAATAACTAACTTTGCAAAAGCACAACAAAATTTCTTCATAGTGTTACCATGGTTACCTATGCATGATTTCAGGATGACTGATCTGCAGCTGTGGCTTCATGTTGGTCGTGTTTCTGCTGGTAAAAGTCGCTCCGCATGGTTTACACAGCATCTCGTTTAGTGTCGCGTCATTCCATCATATGTGAAACGTGTCCGTGTGTCAGCTCGTCTTTTTCTCCTCGGACTGGAAAGCTTTAGGATCACTTTATTCACCAAATGAGAAACATGAGAAAACTGTTTATGATCTCCCCGGGTAGCCAAACGTGTGCAGGCCAGCCTCGCTGCACGAGTTTGTGTTCTGATTGGATGTCTGTGCAATAACATCCCGCCTTTCACAACTCACAGAGTTTTTTCTGATTGGATGTCATTGCTGTCAGGTATTTTTGTCTTGTTTTTATTCGTTAACGAAAATGTCATTAACTTTCGTCATAGGTTTGATCCCCGTGCGTTGGTTTTTGTCTAGTTTTCGTCTAGTTTTCTGCATCACTTTGAGTCCTTCTGAAGATATTACGCTGAGTCACCCTTCGGTAAACGTCCAGTATCATGGCGGAGACGGGGCAGCCACTATATAAGACATTATCTGCGGTAAAACTCCTTTATTTCATCAATGCTTTAAGTAGAATGAACGAACGAATGAGTGCTATTGTCCTGTGAGTTCAGAGTTTTGCAAATTGTGTTTTTGTTGTTGTCCGGGTAACGAGCTGCTCATCTCACCTGTACTACGGAAGCGCGCATCGTGAAGGCGCGGCCCCGAAAAGTGTGTAAAACACCCTGATAACTAACAGAAAGCTAAATCTGGACTCACGGGACAATAGTACTTGTTCGTTCATTCTACTTAAAGTGTTGTCAAAAATCAAGGAGTTTTACTGCAGATAATGTCATATATAGTGACTGCCCCATATCTCCCATTTTATTGGAGGAACACCGAAGGGCGACTCAGCGTGATATCTTCCACAGGACTCAAAGTGATGCAGAAACTTTACCGGTGAGTAAATGTACATATATACTCCTAGAAATAAGGTCCAGGTTGAAAAAAAATAGTAAAGTTATCCTTTAAGAAATGAAATCTGCACAAGCCTGCAGGGCACGTCCATCTGTGCTTCCAGTGAGACGGCAGCAAACATCAACACATGGGTCTCAACTTGCACAGCGGCGGACAGAAACAAAGCCATTGTCTCGTGACAAACTCACTTCCATTTCCTTATTATGTAGCTGGAGGCCTTGATGGCACATGCAGACCTGCAGGAGTGACGTGGTGGAGGAACCCACCCCAGCAACCTCACCAGGCTGCACTGAGCGAGGATATCTCTGCATGCCACGCTTTATCACAACTCCAGGCCCAGTTCTGCATGCTGGGGGACGTGCACATGATGAGCGGGGGCACCTCTGCGCTAAGGACGTGTCCCCGACATGTGCAGCACACTGAGATCACACGCCATCGATCACAGATGAAAGCTTCTTTTTCTGCATTAATTATGATTACATGGAATATGACATACAGAGCAGAGCTCAAGCTCATCTTTGTGTGATGACACAATCAGGTTTTCTGCCGATTCAGTGACTGAAAATCAATCTACAACTCTTTAAAACTAATAATCAACCAAGTCTCTTATTCCAAGTTTTTGTGTTTTATGTAGGAATGCACAATATAATCAGCCCCCTATCGGTATCAGCCTATATCGGCCTTAAAACTGAGTATCAGACAAAAGCCACCCCACCAACATTTAACCAATATTTAACCAATAAGCCCGCTGTTTCTAAAGTTTAAAACAACTTCTTCAAAACTTCTTTTTTACAGACTTTAAAACCTTTAAAGACTAGGGGTTGGAAAAAATATTGATACACTAAAATATCATGATATTTTCATATTCTGACATCATATTGACATTTAAAAACACAGTATCAGTCTATTTTACTAATGAAAATCGCAATATTTCATTGTTCTGTTATGAAATCTTGTGAGAATTAATGAAATATCATGAGATTTTGCATAAGAACGATAAAATCTCACGAGATTTTATAAGGAAAATAGATTGATACCGCATTTTTAAATATCGATTTGATATCGACATATGAAAATATTGCGATATTTCAGTGTATCGATACTTTTTTCACACCCCTGTTTTTTTCAAAGTGTCGGAAACTGATAACAAAACTGCTATTTGCAATGACTGCTTATTTTTTTTCAGCTTTAATATCAGTAACGATGTCGGTTATCGGCCACGATTTAAAAATATTGGCATATCGGATATCGGCCAAAATTCTAATATCTTGCATCCTTAGTTTTATGCTTTGTGACAATTTAATTTAATCTAACTTATTTAATTTGAGCTCAACCAGATATCTGTGCACCTGATGGGCTTCCTACAAGTTTTTATGGCCTTTAAAGAAGTTTAAACAGTCTAATCCAGTTGGGGGAAAAAACTTGCAAATTAATTGAATATCTAAATAATAGTTACATGCACCCTGCAGAGGAATCTCCCAGAAGAAAAGTGTGTGTTGCCCTATACAATCACAGGATGTGTGCTTAAAGTTGATGTCATGAAAACACCTTAAATAACCCAAAGTTCAGACCGAGTTCACGCTGTTTGCTCATCAGGAAAACAAACTACGGTCATCTTGTAATGAATTACAGAGCATCACCGCAGCAGCAACACAGATATGGCACGCAAAAACAGCGCAATGCAAACAAATACATCAAAGCTTCTGCGGAAGATTCCGCTTCTGAGTGGAAATCAGCTCATTTCTACACTCAGATGACAACAAAACCCTTGCGGCAGTCAGCTATCAGTAACAAGTGCATAAATTCAGCCCACACATTCTGAACCCAATCACCCCTTCCCCCCTCTTTTTTCGGTAGGATCTTGGTTGTTATTTACCAGCGTTCAAGAAAAAGCGCACACACTCACAGACACACAAAAACATCCGATCAGTGACATAAACCATGACCAAGTGGCCGGACCGAACCCAGCGAGCCGACCTGGCCTCGTGGACTGAACATCAGTCCCAAAACGTCGCATTTAATTAATAATATGATGCACACAGAGGGGAAAAAACGCTTCCATAAACTGCAACTTTCCGCAAAGTTTTCTCCTCTGGCAAAGAAAGTGCACACCACGGGACGTCCCCGTCTATCTCCTCGCTCCTCTGCAGCGACTTGCCACACTTAATAAATATTCCAAACTGCCTCCAACTCACCGGATCGCCGAAAACTTTGCAAAGAACATCAAACGTCAACAGCGCGAGGCCGCTGGACAAAGTGCACCGTGTGGAACAACTTCACACGTTCGCGTCCGCGACGCTTCCCCAGCTGAGAGGCGATCTTTCAAGCTGCCACAAAAACCAAGCAGAAAAAATAATAACGAGGCTGCGCAAAACCGGATTGCGCGACGGTAACAACGCGTTCACAACAATTCAAAGTGTCCCGCACGTCGATGTGTCACTCAGCAGGAGCAGATAGAAAAGCTCGCAAAGTACTTTTCAAGGCCACACATGCACGCACGAGGACGTGCAGCCGCATTACGAGCACAAACAGGGGGAAAAGGAGGAGAAGAAACGAGCAGTTTACCCACCAAAAACTTTCCAGCACCGCATTAGTCAAATTCACATGGAGTCCCGGTAAGCTTCCATCCCGGAGCCCGGAGCAGAATCCCGCCGTGGCACAGCCCACGCCACCGCTCGCGCCGCTTTTCCCCCGACTTCTCTGGCTTTTTTAATTTTTTTAAAATTTTTTTCCAACAATTTTTGTATATGGAGGCCTGAGAGTGTGTCTGGCTCTCCTCAGGCTGCAGCGGAGTTATGGGGCGGTAAGCATTGTGGGAGTGTGACGTCAGGCCACTTTCACAAACTTTTTTTTTTTTTTTTTTTTTTTTTAAGCGACGGCAGCATACTGGTATTTCAGCAGCATGCAACCAGTCCTCCCAGTCTCAACTCCTGACCCAGTTCATACACCTGCACAGTTTCTACATCCTGCCGTCATCTCCGGAAAATAAATTATTTTCTTTCTCTGCTTTTTAAAAAAATCTTTTCCCATTTTTCTTTTATCATTTCAGCGAATTTCACTTTACATTTTCTATTAAAATAGCTTTTAGTAGAATCTACTATCTGAATTTATCTATGAAAATTAAGATGGCATTACCCTTTAACGCTAATAGTTTAGCTTATTAACAATTATAAGCGCCTGTGTTCAAATCAGTCACCTTTTATTTATTTGGTTTATTTTTGTTTACTTTTTGGCAGCTTATCTTTGTGAAATCCCACGGGGGGGGGGGGGGGGGGGGGGGGGGGACGTTGTCTATTCGGCTATTTTCGGTAGGTTAGGTTTTCATGGAGGTGATTATTCAGGATTTTAAGTGTCACTTTTAATTTCAAATATTGTTCTCAGACGGGAAAATGTGGCGTTTTTCTGCTTGCTAACTAAAATAAATGCTTTTTAAAAATCTAATTAATAAGTTTAATCTTTTTTTTCTCCCACTATAAACTATTGTTTAAAAAGTAGATGAAAAAAAAACATTTTTATTCCAAGTTACTGATCCAACTGACATGAGGAGGAAGAAAAGCAGCACGTGTTGGAGGATGAGGGTGGAGGTGGTGATGGTGGTCCTCTCTCCCACCTTGTGTTTTTCTTTTCTTTCTTTAGGGGGTGGTGGGAGAGGGGTGAAAGGATTACTTCCAGGGCACATCAGCTCGTTTCCTCATCGCCCTGACTGCCCCCCCGCACCTCCTCCCTGCAGCCCACCACCACCACGAGCCCGCAGGGGGAAAATGTTTGTGCAGAGAGAGAAAAGGGGAGGTGGGGGGAGCAGGAATCTTCAATAATGCTGCCTTCAAGTGCTCCTCATGAGCATTAGAGAAAAGCATTTTTTTCTCTAAATAAATCCTTAAACGAAAACTTTTATTTCTAATATTTCATTATTATTTTCAGTAATTCTATCATGTTCTGTCTGTTCTTGCTGTTTCGTTTAAAAACCTTCAAAATTGTGCGCAAGTCTGCTGGTTAGCCTTTAAATGAGTAAAAACTACAGTGTTGTGCAAAAACTTTATTTATATAGCAACTCATATTTAGTAGCAATCAGTCGCTTCTTCTAAATTGCGACATTTCCGACAGAACATGAATGCAACAAAAGTTCTTCAATAAGAGGAGCGGGGAGAAAATGTCTGTTGTTCGCTGTGGAGGAGGAAGAGGAGGAGGAGGAGGGCTGCAAAGCTCTAAAACGACTAAAGTTTACCTGTTTACCAGCTGAGCGATGAGGCTGCACATCCTCCAGTCCGACGTGTTTTATCTGAGTTTTAAACATGTTTAAAGCTGGAAACTAAACCCGCGGATGGAAACTAGTTTTCTCATTTTATCTGTCAAAAATTGAGCAAAATTTCTCTTTTAACTGCAGCTCAAATTATATGTTGTTAAATTCACAGGTGCCGATTCGGCGTTTATAAACCGCCATTTAATTAGACGCTAAAACTGGAAACTTACTTAAAACAAAAAGAAAAGAAGGGGTGAAATATTTCCCTCATAATAATTTAGGTTTAAGAAATCCAGATAAATCAATTTTAGCCTTTCATGAAGCTTCAGTTTACATTAAAAAAAACTCTTAGTTTAGATAAATGTGCAGTTTTCAACTATTTTTAATTATTCAAATTAATAATCAAACTATATACATGTAATATATTATTTGTAACTCCAAAAAAACAGGGAAAAAAAATCTGTAAAATATTCATAAAGATGCAGAGACAGGAATTATCTCATTTGGATAAGCATTTAAAGAATATAAAAAGGGATCAAATGTCTCTTTAATCTTTACAGTAGAAGTGGTGACATCACAGAGAAGCTGCAAATAAAATGTGATGTCATAAACCAGCATGGTCTCTGTTTAACTGACATCACACTCAAAAATAGAGGTACCAATTTGTATATAAAAGGGTCCAAAGCTTGTCGCTGGGGGGGTTCATTTCTGAAAGACATTTCTGTACCTTCATGGTCCATTTTTGTACCTTATCAAACTGTATGAGTTAATAAAGTACAATTAAACCAATTAAAGATGATGAATAAAAGTCAATAAAATAGAGATTATGACAACAATTAAAGATGCTAATAATAAATGAATAATTATTATATAAATACTGGCCAAACACATATATAATTATACATATAATTATTACTATGATTACTGTGATTATTATGAAAATCTTAATATAATAACTATAATTATACTACTGTTTAGAAGTACTGTTATTTATAGTTATTGTACAAGCTACGCACATGTTTCAATGCTGCAGGTACCCTTTGGGTTGAAATGGTACAAATTTGTACTTTATATTACTTTGGACCCTTTTTCATAGTATATAGGTACTTCTGGCCTCATAAAGACCAATATTGTACTTTTGAGAGAACATTTGTAAAAAAAATGTACCTACAGGTACAGAAATGTTCCTGTCTCGTACCTCTATTTTTGAGTGTACTGTACCGTTGTTGTGTTGGTCTCATCTGCACTATCACATACCTGAAAATCACAAAGCTCATAAATGCCGGTGATACGCTGGGAACGTACCTGCATGTAACCTTCGTCTAAGCAGGGGTCTGCAACCTCTGAGCTGCGAATGGCTCGTTCACCTTCCACAATGGCGCTCAATAACACTGGCTATAAAACGATAAACACACAACTAATGTTTTAAATATGGATGTTGGAATAAATGCAGTTATTTCATGGAATAACTGAGTGGATTTCTATAACACAATGACTCTAAAAGAACCAGTACATTTATTTTAGATCTGTTTTTCTTGCCATAATCATGTAAGTTATGGGATCAGAATTATCCACAAATATCTACATCCCATAGAAGCAAATGCATCGATCCTCTTTTTGCAAAGTTTCTGTTTTTATTTTCCTTTAAACCTAAAAATTGAAATAAAGTTTTGGCTCTTGAAAAATGGCAGCAAATTTCCTCTTGTTGATAATTCCCTAAAATTTAAGGTTGTTTTTTTTAACTGTAACATTTGTGTTTCTAGGCAAGTTTGATTGAGCTGGGTTTAGGGAATTTTCTTGGTCCAGCAGATCTGACAAAAGCAAACTGACGCAGGTTTTCATCTTTTTAAGCTTTTTCTCTTTAACTATTTTGATTTGGAACATTTAAAAGCTGAAATGTTCGGGGTTATCTTCAGAGTATTAGGAGATTTAATTGTTTAAGGAAATTGCTTCAGTTTGGGACATTTTTGTGTTTTTTACAACCTCTAAAAAAAAAGAAAAGAAAAGATTTTAAAACTAACAGATGTGCAATCATTTAGTTTATCTGCACTAAAAATAAACAAAAGCATGTAAGCTGACTAAATTAACAGATTTTAAACCAAGGATTTGATTTTTAAAAGTCTGGAAAATGAAGTCTAGTTTATCTTCCTCTGAAGAGGAAACAGTAGAAACTATCTGAGAGGATGAAATAATGATTTTGTCCACTTGCTTTTTGATGTTTGTACAAAAGCAATCTGGTAAAAATGGGGTGAGAACTCAAATATACTCAGTTCAGATTAAAACCAGGTCATAAAACTGTTTTCGTTCAGCTGCCGTCCTGAAAAACTCTGAGGATTTTCTGCAGCATTTACGCTGAGCTTTAGTTTTCATCCACTCAGCTCCTCATAGGGATGAGCAACACCCACATTTTTGGTTTTGATACAACACCAAGACTTCATGGTACTTTTTCTTTGATACTGATACTTTTTCCTCCTTAAAAGAAAAAACACACAATGGAACATTATATTACACATTTTATTGCAAGAAGAAATCAGAATAAAACATAACTTTAAGAAATGTTCCTAAAATTACTTTAAAATAAAAAAAGTGATGATTATACAATAGATAATTTTTTTTATGAAATTGCTTGGCTGATGCTGTAGAGTGAGCTTTTGGTTCTGATTTCTGATAGGCTGACTCAATCATGTGACAGGAAATATCTGGAAGAACATCCGGATTACTTGCAAAATTTTATTGCATGAAATTGTAAGTGAAAACTAGAGATGTATGGAATTTTGGCCGATATCCGATATGCCAATATTTTAAAACTCATGTTGCTGATAACCGATATCGATACCGATATTAAAGCTGGAAAAAAATAAGCAGTCATTGCAAAGAGCAGTTTTGTTATCTGTTTCTGACCCTTTGAAAAACAGGGGTGGGAAAAATATTGTTGCACTGAAATATTGCGATATTTTCATATGCCAACATGAAATCGATATTCAAAAACATTGCATCGATCTATTTTACTTACAAATGTCGTGAGATTTCATTGTTCTGTTACAAAATCTCACAATATTTCATAAATTCTCACAGATTTCATAACAGACTTATGATATATCGTGAAATTTCGCTAGTGAAAAAGATCGATACCGCATTTTAAAATGTCATTATGATATCAGCATATGAAAATAATGCAAAATTTTGGTGAATTCTAGCGAGATTTCGTAACAGAGCGATGAAATATCGCAAGATGTCGTTAGTAAAATAGATCAATACCGCATTTTTAAATGTCAATATGATAATCACATATGAAAATATTGCGATATTTCAGTGTATCGATATTTTTTCCCCACCGCTAGTCTTTAGAAGTTTTAAAGTCTGTAAAAAAGAAGTTTTTGAAGAGGAAGAAAAGGAAGAAGTTTTTTTTTTTCAGACTTTAGAAAATTCAGGCTGATCGATTAAATATTGTTTAAATATCGGTGGGGTGGCCGATGTCCGATACTCAGTTTTAAGGCCGATACCAATAGGGGGCCGATTATATCATGCATCTCTTTATAATATTAGCACAGTCGTTATTGTGATTAGAGATGTATGATATTGAAATTTTGGATATTCGATATGCCGATATTTCAAAACTAATGTGGCTGATAACCGATATTGATACCGATATTAAAACTGAAAAATAAATGATGTAATATTCATTCCTTGTGCAAAATTAGAAAATACCTCAACTTGTGTTACGTATAAAAAGACAATCTTAATGATAATTGTTCAAACAAAACTAAGAGGATATCTGCGTGATATCCAAAAACCACCTGGAGTTTCGTCTCCCAGAAAAAAAACAAACAAAAACAACTAACACCCCAAAACAGGAGATTTGCAGGGGAGACAGTGTATAAACTTTGATTTTGACTTTGATGTTTAAAAGTAGCCAGTATTTACTGTACTTAAGTATCAAAAGTAAAAAGTACTGTTAATGAAACGCAAACAGAAATTTGAGTTTAACATTTTCTTTATTCCTGTTTTAGTTTTGAACTTTTCTTTAGTTTTCAAAGTGTAAAAAGAGCTTCAATACCTCCTTAAAAAAAAACAAACATACACAAAAATACACGCAAGCATATCCATACAGACCCACATGCATGCCTACCAACATTTATACCCACGTGCATTCAATATAAAATCATTCCTAATAAACTCTTCACTGCAAAAACTCAAATCTTAGCAAGTATATTTTTATTTTTTAGTCAAAATATCTCATCACACTCAAAATGAGACAAAATTACTTAAAGAGAAACATTTCAGTGAGATATAGGAACTTGTTTGAAGACAAATGCATCTAATTTAAAAAACCCTCTTAAGAAAAAATAAGCTTGTTCCATTAGCAGAATTTTTTTTTTTTTTTTTTTTTGCTAATTACAGGCAAAAAAATCTTGGTGACTCTTAAAATTAGTTGAAAAAAATATATATTTTTGCTTGTAATAAGCAAAAAATTCTGCTTATAGAACAAGCACATTTTTCTTGATGAGATTTCTTGAAATAAGATGCATTGCCTTCCGGATTTATCGTGTCCCCGGTGCTTTCAGACATCAGGAAATGTGGAAAAGTCAGCACAGCCCCACTCTCACCTTCAACTCGTCCGGAACATTTTCTTTTTGGGTTCAGCCAAAACGACTTGCTGCTCTTGTGACATGGGGTCCAGCTGGTACATGTCCGCTACATCTCCCAGGTAAAAGACCAGATTGCATGTCTGAATGCGGGCGTTATAAAGGACAGAGTGCGCAATTTTACCGCTTTCCAATGCAAGTCTGAAAGGGGCTTTCCCTGAAACAGACTTTACTCCTTCTTGGGTTTGAAGCACAGCCGTTGCATGAGGACACTATGTCCCTCTCTGGACCTATTTCCTATGTGATTAGAGGAAAGAAGGTTTGCTGTGAGATGTACTGCGTTTTGGTTTATTAATTTTTTAATATTTTATTTCATTCATTCATTCATTCATTCATTCATTCATTTATTAATTTCAGGCAATACGTTTCCATATTTCATAGAACACAAAAAGATGACCACTTACATAGCCGATCATCTAATCCCAAGAAAACGACAAATCAACTGTTATGACTATCGCTATGTAACAAAACAATTATATTCAACATGCCTGAAAGGGAGTGGGAGGATGCAACATTATTAAATCCCACCCCCATTTCTCCATATAAAACTCAGAAATCATGCTTCCTTCAAAACCAATAGGAAAAACAAACTATTTACCACAATTGGAGCAATAAACCATAGTAGAACAGGAATTTATACTAAATAACTCAACTACTAGGATCATAGTGGCATTACCATCAAAGGCAACAAAAATAAATACATTGCAACGATAATCCATACCAAAAATGATAAGTAATAGCGCATTTTAACAAAAATTCACAATGGTAACAGGCAATATACCAACGATGGTAACAGGCAATATACCAACAATGGTAACGGACAATATACCAACAATGGTAACGGACAATATACCAACAATGGTAACAGGCAATATACCAACAATGGTAACGGACAATATACCAACAATGGTAACAGGCAATATACCAACAATGGTAACGAACAATATACCAACAATGGTAACAGGCAATATACCAACAATGGTAACGAGCAATATACCAACAATGGAAACGGACAATAAACCAACAATGGTAACGGACAATATACCAACAATGGTAACGGACAATATACCAACAATGGTAACGGACAATATACCAACAATGGTAACAGGCAATATACCAACAATGGTAACGAACAATATACCAACAATGGTAACAGGCAATAGACCAACAATGGTAACGGACAATATACCAACAATGGTAACAGGCAATATACCAACAATGGTAACGAACAATAAACCAACAATGGTAACAGGCAATATACCAACAATGGTAACGAACAATTTACCAACAATGGAAACGGACAATAAACCAACAATGGTAACGGACAATATACCAACAATGGTAACAGGCAATATACCAACAATGGCAACGGACAATATACCAACAATGGTAACAGGCAATATACCAACAATGGCAACGGACAATATACCAACAATGGTAACAGGCAATATACCAACAATGGTAACGGACAATATACCAACAATGGTAACGGACAATATACCAACAATGGTAACAGGCAATATACCAACAATGGTAACAGGCAATATACCAACAATGGTAACGGACAATATACCAACAATGGTAACAGGCAATACACCAACAATGACAACGGACAATATACCAACAATGGTAACGAACAATATACCAACAATGGTAACGAACAATATACCAACAATGGAAACGGACAATATACCAACAATGGTAACGGACAATATACCAACAATGGTAACGGACAATATACCAACAATGGTAACAGGCAATATACCAACAATGGTAACGGACAATATACCAACAATGGTAACAGGCAATATACCAACAATGGTAACGGACAATATACCAACAATGGTAACAGGCAATATACCAACAATGGTAACGGACAATATACCAACAATGGTAACAGGCAATATACCAACAATGGCAACGGACAATATACCAACAATGGTAACGAACAATATACCAACAATGGTAACGGACAATATACCAACAATGGTAACGGACAATATACCAACAATGGTAACGGACAATATACCAACAATGGTAACGGACAATATACCAACAATGGTAACGGACAATATACCAACAATGGTAACAGGCAATATACCAACAATGGTAACGGACAATATACCAACAATGGTAACAGGACAATATACCAACAATGGTAACGGACAATATACCAACAATGGTAACAGGATAATATACCAACAATAGTAATGGACAAAATACCAACAATGGTAACAGGACAATATACCAACAATGGTAACGGACAATATACCAACAATGGTAACGGACAATATACCAACAATGGTAATGGACAATATACCAACAATGGTAACAGACAATATACCAACAATGGTAATGGACAATATACCAACAATAGTAATGGACAAAATTCCAACAATGGTAACAGACAATATACCAACAATGGTAACAGACAATATACCAACAATGGTAACGGACAATATACCAACAATGGTAATAGGACAAAATTCCAACAATGGTAACAGACAATATACCAACAATGGTAATGGACAATATACCAACAATAGTAATGGACAAAATTCCAACAATGGTAACAGACAATATACCAACAATGGTAATGAAACAAAAAAGTACACTACAACTGATATAGATTCAATACCCACTCTATATATTGTGACCAAACCATATGTTTATATAACAGTTTATATTGATGAATACTTTGACATCGCTTGTGTTGTATTTCCAGATTGTTCCGAAGTTTAGCCCCACATACAGAAAGACAAAAACCTTAGGTATGATAAAATTCCCATCCTCTCAAATTATGAGCTCTTTCTTTTATTTTGAAGAGCTTCTGTAGGTTAGTTGCCAATAGAAGATTTCTTAGGTTAGTTGTTAAATGCTTCGTATAAGAATACTGATGTGATATATTTAACTAAATCATTAAATTTTAGCAACTGTGATTGAATAAACAGATTATGAATATGTTCAGGAAATCCAGCTTTATGAATGATCCGCACTGCTCATTTTTGTAATGTGACTTATGGATTTATTGTACACTGGTAGATGTTCCCCCATACTTTGACACAATACATAAGGTATGGGAGTACTAACATGAAATATAAAGTACGGAGGGTACTCTCATCAAGGTATTGTTTCACTTTATTTATAATTGAATAGCTTTTGGAAATTTTAGTTTTTATGTGTCTTGTGTGGGCTTTCCAGGACAATTTGTTGTCTATTACTTGACTTTACTTGACTTGATTTTATTATTTCAAAAGTATATTTTTCTAATTTCTAGTCAAAATATCTCATCACACTCAAAATAAGACAAAATTACTCAAAGAGAAACATTTCAGTGAGATATAAGATCTTGGGAAATGCATCTTATTTCAAGAAATCTTCTATTGGCAGAATTTTTTTTCTTATTACAAGCAAAAAGTTTTTGCCACTCTTATAATAAGTTTTAAAAGAGATTTTTTTTTTTGCTTGTAATAAGCAAAAAAAAAAAAAAAAAAAAATTCTAAGCAAAATTTTCTTGATAAGATTTCTTGAAATGAGAAAACAACTTCCTATATCTCACTGAAATGTTTCTCTTTAGGTGATTTTGTCTTATTTTGAGTGTGATGAGATATTTTGACTAGAAATTAGAAAACCATACTTGGTAGGATTTGAGTTTTTGCAGTGCGTTTCTGAATCTGTGCATTCAAAACACATCATTTCTTTTCCATACTGTTAAAACAGCCACAATACAAATCTGAGAGCAAACACAGAGCATTTCCATCTCCTGCTCCAGCTTCAGGCTTTAGCTTGTCCATCAGCATTCCTGAGTCTGACGCTGAAGCATCACTTTCAGCCGTCTCCTGCAGCGAGAATCCAACTCTTCCACCTCCAGAAAGAGGTGATTATTTTCCTCCTGCGGGATGCTGTAAAACAGAAACTGGACCAGAACAGACAGTTGAAGAACAGATGGCTAAAAGATGAATGAAGTGAACAGATTTCCCAGCAAATGAGGAGATTTCTTCCATTATTCCGCTGTTTGTTTATTTGGATTGCAGTGTGGTTGCTGCAGTCAGGTTGATTGTAGTTGCTGCACGGTGGTCTGTTATTTAGAGCCGTGGAGTGATTTTTAACTATCGTATGAAACACCACATCACGACTTCCTCTGTCTGTCTCTCCAAACCGTCCAGGAAAGGGTTTTCCATGCACAGATTGCTCTGGAAGCCCGGCAGCGGAGACCAAAAGCCTGCATGTCTCAGGCTACCACGCACCTAATCAGGCCTGATTACATGCTCCGTGACGGCCGAGAAAGCCAAGCTTTTCAGAAGTTCTGATGAGGACAGAGAGAGAAAACCACCAGCAGAAGCGGACATCTGTCCATGGAGGCATGACAGAAGTTAAAACTCACCATCAGCACACATATATGCTCAGCCTGCATGCACACACACGCATGCATTCAGTGTATATCTTGGCAAAACACTTTCATTCTCATCTGCACGACACAAGAGATCCAAAATCAGCATCAGTGAGCACAATAGCAATTAGCGTGTGGGACAATTTGCTAACATCTGGAGTGTATTTCCTTGCCACCAAAACACAGCGATCCCGTCTTCCAGGGTGTGCTGGTGGGAAATGACTCTGTGTGTTTTTATGTGTTTTGTTTAAGACAGATGGGCGGTTTACATTAGTGGAGACGGCTGATAAACAGCTCAGCATCACGGTGGAGCTGCAGATGTGGCTCTGAGGCTGCAGGTTGGATGAGTCGGCTTCATGGCTCTAAGTTAAAGGAAAATGCTTCCTCTTGATGACATTCGTCCACTGGAACAGACGAGCCATCATCTCTCCGTTTGCGGTTTGATGCTTGAAAATCATCTGAATGTTACATAAGCGGTGATGCTGCTGAGCCGACGCCTGCGTCAGACTTCACGGTTACATACAGCGCAGCGTGACGTCAGGTGGACGTCTGGTGTGTGATAAAGTCTGGGTAAGTCTGGGGAGGTCTATCCGCGCGGGGACCAGCTGAGGTGGGGTGTCAAGGCCCAGTCAGCACCATCAGCGGCCTGCAGCGAGGTGATAAGGTGCAGGGGTGGAGCCGAGTGTCCCGTCATGGTCATGGAGGCACGCCACAGCTAAAAATACCTGCAGACACCAGGACAGAAAACTGCTTCCCCCATGACGGCTGCAGGCAGCCTGGCTTGTTTGTTTGTTTGTTTGTTAGCAGGATTACGTAGAACGTCATGGACAGATACGACATTTTCACTTGGGATCGACCGATACAGATTTTTTAGGGCCAATGCTGATATTTCCTCATCAGCCTCAGCTGATACAATCTGCCGATATTTAGGGACAATACTGCATTTGACTCCCAAATTGATATAATGAAGGACACAATGAAGAGAAATTTTACATTTCTTTTCATGTAAACAAGAATAAAGCATGTCAGGTAAATATATAAAAAAATAAACAGTGAACTTGTAAACAAATATTAAATGGAAACATTAAAGTGCTGATGACATGATTTTGCCATTTTCTCCATTGTCTCCATATAGACCAGAACGTTCTTCATGATGATCTATGTAACAGAAAGAAGTGCGCCTGCATGAATGAGTTATTAGAAAACATCGCTGCATTTCAGCATCTGACCAGACTGTGGCGCTGTTCGCCAAAACCGGACGTGACGTTACGAGTAGGAGTGCTACACTGCTGTCAGCATGGCATTTAATGGATTTATTGTAGGGATGTCCAACATTATAGGCCAATATTGGCATTAATATGTGATATCGGAAAATGTCGGTATCGGTTTTTTGGGCAGATATTTTTGAAAAATGAATACACTGCAGCTGCTGCTACAGACTGACGTGCTTTGAAGCTGCTGATATGTCTGTGGTTTTAAGTTGTTAGTTAAGTTTAGCGAGTTGTCAGAAACATTAGAATTAGACACATGGGTTGGCTAATACCCGCTAGTATCTGATATCTGGCAGTCAGATGTCCAAAATGAGGACCCCTGAGTTAAGGAGATTTTGGGATCTTTAACCCTCAGAGCAGAATATAGTTGTATTTCTCAAAATAAGAGATACAGCCTCACTGTTCTCTGTGTATATTGGTTTTGGTTGATATCGGAATTTGGAATTTAAGAGTTGGACAATATCGGTATATGGGTATGGAAAAAAAAAAAAAAAAAAGCCTATATTGAACATCCCTAGTTTATTGTAGTTTTTAAGTTCCTTTTCCAGTTTTACAGACGGACAGGAACGGCTCAGCATTCTGTTGTAGTGCCAGTTAATGTTTAAAAACCAAAAGGTTTTTTTAGTTTACTTATGTTTCCTATGGATCATAAACAAATTAGAAGAGGATAAAATAGGTGCTCTTACTGGTTTAGATGTAGGAGCCTCGTGCAATCTCTGCTAGTAAAATTCCCGTCTGCAGACAGCGTTTACTGGATATGATGAGACTTTAATACATGGAGCTGCAGTCAGTTGCTGGTTTATTCTTTATTCATCAGTGTTTGCTTCACAAAGCTGTGGTGTCCAGCTTTTCAGAGACAGCTGCAACTCTGGACTTCACAGGACGTTTCTGGCTGCTTCCAAAGATGCATCCTTCCCTCCATCCTCATCTTCATAAACGGGAACTATTTAAAACTCCACTGGAACCATGGAAGTTGTTATCTTCCCGTTTTTACAGGCTAATTGTTTGCTGCGAGTTAGCGTATTCGCGGTTAGCCATGAGCTAGTAGCTGTGCTGCCACACTTACTCCTGACTCTGGCTTGTACCGCGCTGGTCTTGGTTCACTCAGTGCTGGTCTAAGCAGCTTTTAAAGGCAGGGTAGGGGATCCTACCCTGCCGGTTCGAGCAAGCTACATTTTGAAAAATACACCTCCAGAGCACAGGAGCGTGTGCGCCGATGGTTATCGGCGAACATAATCAAGAACAGCCGAGTGGCTAGCTTGTTAGCTCCCCAGTAACCAGCAGAGGAACCAGGTTTCCTAAAAGTGATAATTATTTCACCTCCAACTTCTGTGGTGTAAAACATCCTCACTGCAAACACCAACACCTCCATGAATTGATCCACATCCGTTTTTTTTCTTTTCGATGGATTTTAAGAGCAAACAGCGGCATAAATAAGAGCAGCGAGCAGCCATGTTCCTGTGCACTGTGAGATAATCACGGCGCGTTGCGAGCACGGCATGCGCACGCGGGTAGGGTGGAGGGCGACAAACGGCAGTCGAATTTGATGGACATATAATTATTCAATCAATAAGTACAGGCTGTTACAATTTCATTGTAAAAGTTTTTTATTTTATTTTAAATTTTTAAAAATTTTTGTGTCAAAACATTTGATTAACTGGCTGCAATCGGGGCATGAAGAAGACTTTAAGCATTATAGTAAAAACTGCTCCTGGAAAACATCATCCACCCTGCCTTTAACAGATGTGGGTCCGCTTGGTGCTGGTCTGGGTCTCCTTACAGTTCTCAGTCCGCTCTGTGGGGGTCTCTTCCATGCTGGAGCTGAACCAGGACCGGCTCTGTGAGGTCTGGGAGCTGACTTACAGTTCTAGTCCGGTTCTAACCTGTTGCCCCATCTTCATCTGCATCATCATCACTCTTCTGAACTGGTGATGATCCACCACAAACCAGCTCCAGTCCAGCTGTTCTGGAGCATCTTTCATGTTTTCCACTGCTTTGATTTTACATGTAAATCTATGAGTCGACCGCGACCGTCTCATCTGGTGACGTCGTATCATGGAGAGGCTAAATGCTAACGGCTAGCGAGTTTTGGCTTTTCAACTTCAGATATTTAGCTACGTGACTATCAGTCGGATTGACTTCTAACTGCACAGAACTTCTTATTTTGTTTTGTTGTATTGTTCTGTTGCTAAATTACTCGAAGTTAAGATCGTGTCATCAGCACTTTAAACTTGGAATAAATACATATGCAGGAAAAGTCTGTCAATTATGCCGAATACCAGCAAAAAACACAAATATTGGGCTAAAATATCGACCGGCCGATGTATTGGTCTATCCTTAATTTTTGTGACTTTAAGTCAATAAAGACCGACTTGTAAAAGAAGTAAACCGGAGACCTTCAGAGGTTAACTGGTATTCTACTAAAAGAGAGTTTTGATTTTCTTGTTTTCATCCACAGAAATGTGGAAGTAAGACGTCCAGAACAGATTTCTTCCCCTTAGATATCTGCTCTCGTTTGGTAAGTAACATTTCATTATAGTTTTGGGCTGACAGTTTTATCCAAAAACAACAATGTTAGGCCAAATTTCAAGTAAACATGACAAGACTGGATTAGTTGTAGTTTGTTTTGCTTGTTGTAAATCTAAATAAATATGCATATTTTATTATGTTGGTGTTTGTTTCTGTTTTTGTCTATGAGAAATGAGGCTGCGTGGGATCCACCAGAAAAAAAACATGCAATCTGACACTATAATTTATATTTTCTCCATTTTTAAATCCAAAAAAGAAATCATCTGTATTTTTCTACATAAAAGTTTTGTCAGATTTGTCTGTGTGCAAATAAACAAACACTGTAAATAAATCAATAATAAATCATACGGATTCTCAGTTCAGAAAAAATTGATTTAAAGGGTATACTGCGTAACTTTTGAGCCAAACATCAACCTAATGTCAGAAATAATTACAGGTGATTTCTGGGGTCAGAATCCAGCACTGACACATGTGGGGGCTCTGAGGGGGCTCCCTCCTCTAAAACCAGACATGGTAACTCTGCAGGAGCGGATCCGTTTCTCATTGATCATGTGACCTGGAGTGCTTTTGCTTTATGGCTCCATGACTTCACAATCAGCTGATCAAAGTGGTCTGCAAACATGATCTCCAAACACAGACATAGAAACTGTTTCATTTTGTGAGAGTTGTGTGTCCTGTTGGAAGTTACAGGTTTAGTGCCCCTAGTGGCCAAAAGTTACACAGTGTCCCTTTAACTTTTAACGTTTTTCCTTCAATGAACCGAAATGCAACAACACCAGAATTTGATCTTTTGCCAGACAGGAAGTTCAGCGTTTCACTGGCTAAAAAGACGGGTTATAACCCACTGCAATTTTTCTGTCTGTTAAGCGCCCTGATGTGACATTGTCATGAATGGACGCTATACATATAAAGTTGAATAAGTTGAAAAAGTCATAATGAATAAAAATTCTATGAAAAACATGACATTGACTTTTGAATTGTGATTTGAAAAACAAACACACACAAAAATAAAACAAGTAAACAAGCATGATGGGGCTAAGTTGTTGTAGAGCAATACTTTGAGACAATCACTGCAATCAGGTGTTTTCTGTAACGTCCAATCAGACGTCTGGACCTGTTGACAGGTATGTTGGTCCATGTTTATGAGCAAGGTGCTCTAAAGAGTCTATTTGTTTTTTCTTATCATTCTATCCAACATTCTATCCAACATTCTATCCAAATTCTATCCAAGTTATTAGTTTCTTTAGTTTCTTGTCATTTGAATTACTGTTGGGAATTTAGCCTTTTTTGTAATTGGAGGGTATGAATGATTTTGAGGATGAATATATATATATATATATATATATATATATATATATATATATATATATATATAGGCACAGTGCTGCTAAATTCAGTACTGAATTTCTCTCTAAATTAAACAAATGTCTTCAGCAAAATGCTGAAAAAAATCTTTACCTGATTTTACCTGATATTACTCACGAAATGATTTCTTTCTTTCTTTTTTTCATTTCCAGAAAAATCCTTACTGAGCAGTAGAAATATCAGGTTTCTGCATGTTAAAACAGTGAAATGACACCCCGGCGCGATAGTCTCAGTCCTCAGCCAAACTGAAAGCCAGGTTGTCAGTAACAACACAGAAAGGTCAACAGGAGGCGGATTGTTTAGAGCTTGACTTGCTTATTTCCCGCTTGTGAAAGGCCAGAGGCGGAGTGACAGGCCCGGTACTCTGCACCAGCAGCGAGAGCTTAAAACAGGGCGGTGAAATCAGGAAACACCACTTGTGTGCATGTTCTGATGAAGTGCTAACACCTTCCTCTCAAGCCACACAAGGTGAAGTGTCTCATCTCATGTGAGGAACTTCAAGAATCAGGAAAGGAAATGAAATTGCCAAAACATGAGACAGAGTCTTGCAGAAACATTCTCCTGCTTCATCCATAGCATTCATCCTCCTGAATGAAGACTTTCTCTTTCTCTCACTTTCCGTTTCCTTCTCATACTCCGGCTGTGAGTTGTGGTTCTTTGCATTGTTATCATTGCTGTCATCGCTAACAATGAAAAACAGTGTGTGTTCAAGGCATGGGGGAGGAGCAGACAGAGAGAACGACAGAGGGAAAGAGGGAAAGAGCAGCCAGCTGCCGAGCATCAGAAAAAAGAAAGCCAGAGTGATCGAGTACAAAGGGAGCGCTGCGTACGTTAGAGCGGGTTGGCTGAGCAGGAGGATGCAGGGAGCATGAGTAAAACACCAGTATACACCTTTATGGAGATTTGGGAACTTTGGCTGGGTTAGATTTAGATATAGAAAAAAAAAAAAACTTTCTTTTTAGCCACATACCATTTGTTACATCTCAGTCTTCTATTCTGGGCTCTGATTTGCAGCAATTATCAACAACAAATTGTGAGCAGATTACAGCCTGTGTTACTCAGCAGTGGATAATCATCTCTTTAATGTGACATATTTAACCAATTATCAGCTGATTCAGTCAAACAAGGAGGCTGGCAGACAATCCCCACGTCTAAACCAAAGTCTGGAGACCGCACCCGGGCTGCATGTTGCCATGCCGACCCAGCACATGGCGTTGGAGCATGTTGCGCACACATGTGAACATCTATTGATGAACATATAATGACTGAGCTCTGGGAGCGCTGCCTTCATTCCAACCAAGGCATTATCACTGCGCTGATTAGCTCCATCTGATTTCTACGAGGAATTCAGGGACAGCGTGAAGATCTCCTGAACTTTTTTAGATGGAAGACAAAGAAAACGTGTTTGCTGAAAGACAGCTAACATGCAGCTTTAATTGTTCTTGTTGCTTCAATTCTTTTAGGTCACAATCATGAAAAGGCATGGCAGGAGGATCTAGGGCTGATTGTACAGGGAGTGCAGAATTATTAGGCAAATGAGTATTTTGACCACATCATCCTCTTTATGCATGTTGTCTTACTCCAAGCTGTATCGGCCCAAAGCTACTACCAATTAAGCATATCAGGTGATGTGCATCTCTGTAATGAGAAGGGCTGTGGTCTAATGACATCATCACCCTATATCAGGTGTATTAGGCAAACATAATTATTAGACAACTTCCTTTCCTTTGCCAAAATGGGTCAGAAGAGGGACTTGACAGGCTCTGAAAAGTCAAAAATAGTGAGATATGTTGCAGAGGGATGCAGCACTCTTAAAATTGCCAAGCTTCTGAAGCGTGATCATCCAACAATCAAGCGTTTCATTCAAAATAGTCAACAGGGTCGCAAGAAACGTGTGGAGAAACCAAGGCGCAAAATAACTGCCCATGAACTGAGAAAAGTCAAGCGTGTAGCTGCAAAGATGCCACTTGCCAGCAGTTTTGTCATATTTCAGAGCTGCAACATCACTGGAGTGCCCAAAAGCACAAGGTGTGCAATACTCAGAGACATGGCCAAGGTAAGAAAGGCTGAAAAACCACCACCACTGAACAAGACACACAAGCTGAAACGTCAAGACTGGGCCAAGAAATATCTCAGACTGATTTTTCTAAGGTTTTATGGACTGATGAAATGAGTGTGAGTCTTGATGGGCCAGATGGATGGGCCCGTGGCTGGATCGGTAAAGGCCAGAGAGCTCCAGTCCCACTCAGACGCCAGCAAGGTGGAGGTGGGGTACTGGTATGGGCTGGTATCATCAAAGATGAGCTTGTGGGGCCTTTTCGGGTTGAGGATGGAGTCAAGCTCAACTCCCAGTCCTACTGCCAGTTTCTGGAAGACACCTTCTTCAAGCAGTGGTACAGGAAGAAGTCTGCATCCTTCAAGAAAAACATGATTTTCATGCAGGACAATGCTCCATCACACGCATCCAAGTACTCCACAGCGTGGCTGCAAGAAAGGGTCTAAAAGAAGAAAAACTAATGACATGGCCTCCTTGTTCACCTGATCTGAACCCCATAGAGAACCTGTGGTCCCTCATCAAATGTGAGATTTACAAGGAGGAAAACAGTCCATCTCTCTGAACAGTGTCTGGGAGGCTGTGGTTGCTGCTGCACGCAATGTTGATGGTGAACAGATCAAAACACTGACAGGATCCATGGATGGCAGCTTTTGAGTGTCCTTGCAAAGAAAGGTGGCTATATTGCTCACTGATTTGTTTTTTGTTTTGTTTTTGAATGTCAGAAATGTATATTTGTGAATGTTGAGCTGTTATATTGGTTTCCCTGGTGAAAATGAATAATTGAAATGGGTATATATTTGTTTATTGTTAATTTGCCTAATAATTCTGTTTGCCTAATACACCTGATATGGGGTGTTGATGTCATTAGACCACAGCCCTTCTCATTACAGAGATGCACATCACCTGATATGCTTAATTGGTAGTAGGCTTTGGGCCTATACAGCTTGGAGTAAGACAACATGCATACAGAGGATGATGTGGTCAAAATACTCATTTGCCTAATAATTCTGCACTCCTTGTAGTCAAAAGCTTAAGAATATGTTCATTCTACTTCTATATGCAGGGGTGCACACATCCAGTCCCCTCGAGCTACTCTCCAACATACCTGAATCAAAAGACTGAATGACCTTTTGCACATGTCATTCAAGGCCCTGTCCCAAACCCACCCTAAACCCTGTATGAAGCGCGCACTTGGCAGAAGTGCACATTAAGGGTTGGAGTGTGCAGGTTAGTGCGGGTAAAAGGCAGAACTGGGACAGTGATGGTTCCTCCATCTTCCTGCACCACAGCATCATTTCATGTCATTGCTTCCAGACTCAGCTTCATCTCTGTTCCTGGTGAAGAGACGTCATTTTCACACCTAAACTGAACAAAGTTCATTCCATCTGTTTCTGTAAAATATAGATTATGAAATCCACACGTGTTTAATTAAAGCAACCTTTACCAATCTTGCATTTCAGGAAAGCACAGCAAGATTATTTGAATATAAACAGTGCCGCCTCACTCCTAAGACACACCCCCATTCCCTCTGCCTCCCAATGCAGAAGCAAAGGTCTGACAGGCAGGTCCCTTGGCCACTCCTAGGGGTGCACCCCACTTCAAGGATTGGTTGGAGTTTTCATTGAATATTTAGAGATTGGAATAGTATTTTATTTTGATTAATGGTGGGTCTGTCTTGTATTTCAGAGTTCAATTACCTCATCCATAACATTTTACCCTATCAAAAAATTGTGTACCAATGCAACATCGGTAAGGGTTGCTTTAATAAATAAATGAATTACTGAACTAATTTATGTAGGTGGCTGTATAATTTCACCAGTACAGGGTTAAATAACTGTTGCATTCTAAACTAAATGTATAATAATGTCTAAATTATCTGCTCTGTGACTGTTGCTGTTAGCATAGAATGTCCATAAATGTCCACGTCCATAAAAGCATGTATGTCAGGTAAACGGTAGGGATGCACAATATAATCTGCCCCTATATCGGCCTTAAAACTGAGTATCAGACATTGGCCACCCCACCAATATTTAACCAATCAGCCCGCTGTTTCTAAGGTCTAAAAAACCACAAACTTCTTGTTCCTCTTCTTCTTCTTCTTCTTCTTCTTCTTCAAAAACTTTTTTTTACTGACTTTAAAACTTCTAAAGAAAAAATATTGATACACTGAAATATTGCAATATTTCCATATGCTGATATCATATTGAAAAACGTGGTGTCGATCTAGTTTACTAACAAAATCTTGAGATATCTCATCATTCTGTTAAAAAAATCTTGCGAGAATTCACAAAATACCATGAGATTTTGTAATAGAACAATGAAATCTTGCGAGATTTGGAAGTAAAATAGATCAATCCCACGTTTTTAGATATTGATTTCATATTGGGATATGAAAATATCGCGATATTTCAGTTTATCAATATTTTTTCCTACCCCTATTTTTCAAGGTGTCAGAAACGGATAATAAAACTGCAATTTAATGACTCCTTATTTTTTTCAGCTTTAATATTGGTATCAATATCGGCTATCGGCCATATGAGTTTTAAAATATCAGCATATTGGATATCGGCCAAAATTCCAATATCGTGCATCCCTAGCAAGCAGGTTTACCTTGTTAAAGACGCTGTGTCTCAATGGGACTTACCTGTGTAAAAAAAGTTTAGATAAAAATTAAATATAGTATTACTTAACTTTTATCAGCAAACTGATAACTTCCATTACTGAAATGCTTTGAATTTTAATATTCAAAGCATATTTGAAAAGTAACAGGACAAACCTTGGTAATTATTTCTCCTGCAGCAGAACAAGATGAAATATTTCAATATTTACATCTTTTTTTTCACCACAGGGAGAAGCTTATTCATCAAACATGAACATGTTTCGCCTTTATGGTTCAAAATGTCACACAATGAATTATGCGCAATATGCTTCGGTGAAGTCCGCATTTCTGCGATGATTTTTATTAGTGTGGGGGGGGAATCCAACCCTCCATGATCCTGTGTCAAAAAGTGATTGCCCCTCCCCCCCTGTTAATACTTAACTGTGGCTTATCACATCTTTGGAAAGCTGAGCTCAATTTCTCTAGCCACACCAGCGCCGGATTACTGCCATACCTGTTCTCAATCAAGAAATCACTTAAATAGGACCTGCCTGTCGAATAGTCCGCGAGTCTCAGCCTGTTTGGGGACTCGGTCTGGTTGGGGGCGGGGGGTGGTCTTCCGTACCGAGATTGCGTTCATGTTGCACTATTACCAAACGAGCCAAATGGGCCAAAAATGAGAATCTCAGGAGGCGCTGCTTTCGGATTCACGTAGGCGAGGAGAAGATGCACGTTCAAGAAGGTTCTCACTACTTCTGTTTCCTCCTCAAAGTGACATTATTTCTGTACGAGGAGCTGGATATGCTTTCATCAGATCAAATATCGATTAAAGCTTTTACTTCCTCGTAACTCGTAACTCCGTAACTCCTCGTAACTCCGCGTCCGCGTCTATAAGTACCGCAGTCCCACACGTGTGTTTGTCATCGTAGTGTTTACCCATGTTGACCAATGTTTGGCCTACAATGCCAATGCAATTTGTAGTCCACCTCCTGTCTTTGGTTCACTTGAATCGGACCGAGACCTGCATTTGCAGGCGGACCGAGTCCGGTTTTTTGTTCCGGATCAGAGTTTGTTTGCACAATCACAACTCCCCTAACGAAGCGGACTTTCAGAGCAAACGGACTCTGATTTGAATCAAAAAAGCTTTGTGAATGCGCCCTAAGTAGACCAAAAAGATCCCCAAAAGCTAGACATCATGTTGCGATCCAAAAAAATTCAGTAAAAAATTAGAAACAAAGTAATTGAGATCTATCTGGAAAAGGTTCCAAAGCCATTTCTAAAGCTTTGGGACTCCAGAGAACCACAGTGAGAACCATTATCCACAAATGGTGAAAACATGGAACAGTGGTGAACCTTCCCAGGAGGGGCCGGCCGACCAAAATTACCCCAAGAGCACAGCGACGACTCATCCAAGAGGTCACAAAAGACCCCAGAACAACATCCAAGAACTGCAGACCTCACTTGCCTCAATGAAGGTCAGTGTTCATGACTCCACCATCAGAAAGAGACTGGGGGGCAAAAATGGCTGCATGGCAGAGTTCCAAGACCAAAACCACTGCTGAGCAAAAAGAACATAAAGGCTCGTCTCAGTTTAGCCAGAAAGCATCTTGATGATCCCCAAGACTTTTGGGAAAATACTCTGTGGACTGACGAGACAAAAGTGGAACTTTCTGGAAGGTGGAGGTCCCATTACATCTGGCGTAAAAGTAACACGGCATTTCAGAAAAGGAACATCATAGCAACAGTAAAATATGGTGGTGGTAGTGTGATGGTCTGGGGCTGTTTTGCTGCTTCAGGACCTGGAAGACTTGCTGTGGTAAATGGAACCATGAATTCTGCTTCTACCAAAAAATCCTGAAGGAGAACGTCCGGCCATCTGTTGGTGACCTCAAGCTTAAGCGCACTTGGGTTCTGCAGCAGAACAATGATCCAAAACACACCAGCAAGTCCACCTCTGAATGGCTTAAGAAAAACAAAATGAAGACTTTGGAGTGGCCTAGTCAAAGCCCCCACCTGAATCCCATTGAGATGCTGTGGCATGACCTTAAAAAGGCGGTTCATGCTGGAAAAGCCTCCAATGTGGCTGAATTACAACAATTCTGCAAAGATGAGTGGAACAAAATTCCTCCACAGCGCTGTAGAAGACTCACTGCTAGTTATCACAAACGCTTGATTGCAGTTGTTGCTGCTAAGGTGGAACAACCAGTTATTAGGTTTAGGGGGCAATCAATTTTTCACACAGCTGTGTATATATATAAACAGTACTACATTGTAACTCCCTGATTTGCGTCCATGCAAGTTCATGACACTACGGAAGCTGCGGCAGACCAAACCAGATGAGATCATGCGTTCTCTTTCTTTGTTTTAAATCAACAGCCAACCCCTCTTGTGTTTGTCTGCAGCTCCTTCGCTCATAGCACAATGTAAACAGCTAATTTCTTCTTCTACGCTTGCATTATCGGCAGAATAGGCGCTGAACGCTGCGGCTTCCGTAGTTAAATGAGAAAAACAAACAGATGTGGATCATGTAATGAAGGTGTTGACGTAAGTGTGGATGTTTTACACCGTCAGAGGTGAGTGAATTATCACTTTTAGAAACATGGTTCCTCAGCTGTTTACTAGCAAGCGAGGCTTTCACAGTAAAATGTAGCTTGCTCAAACTGTTTTTCCAGGATCCCCTACCCTGCCTTTAATATCATGCATAGCAATGCAGTTACAACAATCTAATCACTTCTGTTCTGTTTGCAATGGTTACGCCATCACACAGAGCAGAGAACTGTTATTTCTTTTTTCTGCGAATATACTCTTTAAAAGAGCAGTATGTACTGTATTTGTAAGTTTTTGAAGTGATTCTTTCAACACCTTAAAAAGCTAATATAAAGCTAATGTTAGCTAATGTTAGACTGAATAACACTGACACACTGACATGATGCAGAGTTCTGTGCTAGTCTGTTACTTTTTTTAACAAGGCTACATGTTTATGTCAAGCTTGATGCCTTCACTCACACAGCAAAATATACGCTTCATTCATTCAACAGTAGTATCGGATCGGTATCAGCCTGAACTTGTATATTTGTTTAATGTTTGCTAGTGTTGGGGTACCATCCACAGTTTCTCCTGTGTACTGTGTACAAAACCACTACTGCTTTATTATCATTACTACCATTGCCTCTTCCCCATTAATATTTTTACCATTTATTATATTTTTATTTACTTTTTAGGTGTTAGGGCTACGTAAAAGGCAAGATACACTTTCTATTCTTATAACTGAGTACGGCCAATATGATATAATTACCATTGCTGGTATTTAATTCATGTAGTATTACGTTTTTGTGCATTTAAAATAGCATTTTATATTGACTGTGCAGTCGGGAAGCCTGCAGTATAATCACACATCTACTGCACTTTAATCAGCCCTTTGATATCTAAATCTTGTGACTAAAGTTAGAAAGCTGCACTAAAAAAACTGTGGAGTATTATTTTCTTATAAAACCTCAGGAAAGTAATTGCACTCAGAAATGTTAAGTAAATTTTACAAGGGTCATTTTCAAGTAAACTTTCCTATACGAGTTATTCCTACAAGAAAAGTAACCGTTCCTTGTATTTATTAACTTTGCCATTGAGTTTTACTTTGTCATGATTGGTAAGTTCTACATTGACTCAGTTTACATCAAACTGAAAATCTCACATTAAAACAAATATTATTTAAGAGCATTCTTTAACAGCCACACTGGGACAGACGAACGGACGAATCATTATAAACAGTTATAACACCTTTGCCAAGGATGAAGGGGTTTGCATTGTTGTTGGAAGTGGTGGCTTTAACTATCTACACTGTCCTTCTCACTCATGGTAGCACTTTTACACTGCAAACACAACAGAATTTTCCAACATTGTCTAAATGTAAACCATAACACAGATTTGATCCACAGCTAAATCACTCACATTTAATATACAGTAGGCTATGTTATGAAAATATGCTAATGTTTTTACACTTCAGTAAAACTCTGAAGAACTTTTTTACTTTTCGTGCCTCTTATACATCTGCTTTATACACCTGTTTCTCAAAATATCTTTGATAACTACTTTATTTATTTGTTCATCATTCAAAACATGAGCAGATGGCCAAATATACTCAATACTGACAGACTAAAAATGAATACTTTGGTTATTTTGGCATGTCTCTTTTTTTTCCCATGACTGGTTTTCATTTGTTTTAAACATGTAGAACATTTTAAAATGTCACTTTTGACTCTACAAAATACACGTAACTGAGATGCTCTATTGAAGTGTGAGTAATCTTTTTTTGCAGCATTTCCTTATTTTTCAAACGTATAATTACTGAAATAGAAGAAGTCTTGTTCATAATTTTGAAAAAGTTTGCTTAATACTGTAAAAGTTCTATCTTAAAGATGTTACATATTTTGATAAGGTGTGTAAATGTCGAATTTGATTGTTAAATTAAATTGTTAAATTAGATTAGAATTAATTGTTATATAAAATTAAAAAACAGCTTTTCATCTTATTTAGATAAACCATTTTAAGCTACTTTATTAAAATGAAGTACTGATGTCAACAAAGCTAATTTCTCGAAACTGAAAGATCTTTTTGACGTTTTGATGGAGATGCGATGTAACTCCAGGCCACTAGGTGGCAGCAGACTTTAGCGCGTTCAGTTCAGTTCCAGAACCAAGAAATCCAACAAAGAAGAAGAAGCGCAGCAGCAGTGCATTCTGGGAGATAAAATGAGCCACAATGGCGGTCAGACTACAAACAAGTGAAGTGCTGACATGGATTTGTTTTCTTTCTTTGCTTTCCCGGCAGACTTGGCGGAGCTCTGCTGAGGAGCTGCGGTGGGATGACAGCGGCTACGTGCTGTACTGCCCCTGCATGGGTAAGTGTCTCTGGCGCTACGCAGGGACCACTTAGCCTGAACTTTCCTCCTTTAGAAGCCACTTTCCTCCTGAATGTCGACACAAACGTATTAAAAATGGTCCAAATAGACATTCAGTCAGTTACAGTTGCAGCTGTGCAACTTATCAGTGGTAGTTTTTATCTAAACTGTACTTACCAGAACTTCTGGGAGCCATTTAGCCAGTTAGCTGATAGCTTCAAGTGATTTGAACCCAGACCACAACATCCTGAAAATAAATCATTAAAGTGCTGGAAACACGTTCCCGGTCTTGGGTTTTCTCTTCGCTGGTGTGAATGACATTTCAATGGGCTCTCTCGTGGTTCAGGTCGCTTCGGGAACCAGGCAGACCACTTCCTGGGATCCCTGGCCTTTGCAAAGATGCTGAACCGGACCCTGGCGGTCCCTCCCTGGATAGTGTACCGCCACCACACCCCCCCATACACCAACGTGAGTAGTTATTGCTTGCATTTATCCTCGGTGACCAGCTCGAGCTGCACAAGCAATGCAGCACGATCAAAGTCAGGTGAAGGAGGCACATTTAAAACTTGATTTATAGTTTCAGCCACCTCGTTTATTTATGTGCTGCCAGGGGGGAAGGTGGGGGGAGGAGAAGTGGATGCAGCAATTTCATTTTAAAGATGTACAAACATGAAAAGAAAAGCATTAAAATACCAAACTGAGGTTTGTTCTGAGAAGCTCAAAAGTCAGTATTTTATCTGAGAAGCTTAATTCTTTAATTTTACCTGAATCTTCCTAGACTGGTCTTCCCGTGTCCTTTAGTAGTCTTCAGGATCAGGTCTCCAGGACCAGGGGCCTCATGTACAAAGAACTGCGTGGATTTCCAACTGAAACCTGGCGTACGATCAAATCCTGAAAACGTCATACGCACAAAAGTTTTCAGATGTTTGAATCTGTGCGCACACATGGATCCAAGCACTTTTCCTTTGTACGTCTCAATCAACGTGGAATTGAGCGCACATGTTGGAGTACCTGACGCCTCCCTGTCCACACCCCCAACATAAGTAAGCAAATAATATTTAAATTAAATCTGCATCGGAGATTCTCCTCTCTGCACCATCAGAAAGACAAAATATGAGAATGACAGTGAAGAAAAATAAAAAAAATTCACAGAGAACGAACTTGAGGCAGCTTGTGTAAAGGGACTGGAGGCACGATTAAGAAACTAAACTCGTGACTGGCGCTTCAGGTAACTGCAAGCATGAGCCAAGCCATCACGGGAGCACAAACTGAAGCTATAATGCTGTTTACTAAGCTTTTTATTCGTAGTTCCACTTTTTAGTGTCTTTCAGCTGATCTGGATCGTTTGACGGCAGAAGAATCCATAACTATCGCTTACAGTGTTTGAATTTACCGCGACCGTCTTCTTCCTTCTGTATCAAAACAGCGGATGTAGCGTCATTTGACGTCACGTCCACAGGGCAGCGCGGGAAATTCGCACACCGAATTGCAGCGCATTTTGCAGCACACAGCCTGTACAAGGAAATGGAGAGAAACGTGGGTGGAAACGTTATTTTTGGTATTAAGTGCTTCATCACCCATTAGTTTAAAAAAAAAAAATGGACATGCATGTTTGTTTGTTTTTTTTTTAATTCCTGCCTCTAGCCCCTTTAAGTATAAATGCACAAAAATGTGCTCTTAAACATGCTGTCCAACATCACATCCAAACAGAAAAATGAATTGGAGAGTGTGTGACGTGGTCAGAGATGTGGGTGCAGAGTCACGCACACAAGTCGAAATAAGAAGTGGTCCGACTTCAAGCTGGATGTGAATCGGAGGACGACTGCTTGTGACGGCTTTTCTTCTTTTAGGGTGGTGGAAAGTCATGTGGGGGACTGGTTTTTCTCAAGATAAATAACTACATATTTGTGAAATGTGTGTTTATGCAGAAGCCTCCTCACAGCCCGATGTCACTGGAAATGTTGGATTCATTAGCTGACTTAATTTATTCCCATAACAGGGCGTGTAGGCACAGCCTCGGGAAGTCCTGCTGCATTAACTGCGTCAGCGCCTCGGGGATTTCCTCATCCCCGGGGACGCAGACGTAACCGACCTGCGACTGTTAAATCACCATACCGGCCGAGTCCTCACCCCTGCTATGTTGGCATAAGTGATCGCCCAGATCATCCTGTAAATGTCCTCACAAATTAAGTGCATTATTAAATAAATGGGCATATAAGTGAATTTATTCTCTGGAGCTCGTGAGGCGCAGCTGGGCCTGGCTTCAGCTCTGCACACAGAGATCGTCTCTGGGAAGCTAAAGCGGCTGACCAGCCAGTTATCATTAAATCAGTGAATCTTCTCTGCCTCTGAATACACGCTTTCTGCATATCCACCATTTCTAACGTCTTCTTCCATCTAAAGCAGCTGCTGGACAGGAGACTAGTTTTTGCACCACTTTACGCTTTTATATCCACTCATGTAGTTGCAGATGCAGGTGTAATTGTTTATGAGGACTGTTTATGTGTCTGACCACATCATCAGTCTGGGGATGGTTGCTTTCAAATTTATTTCTTATAACATTTTCCAGCGTCGCCTCCAAGTGTCGCCAAAGTCTCCACAGCTGTAGAAACGTTCGTACGCAGCCATGAAGTTGACGTGAAGCACCGCACATTTCCATGCTCATTTTATTCTTGATACATCTCAACTTTACCGTGACAACGATCGTACGCCACGTTTTTGTGCGTACGAACCCTTTGTACACATGGCCCCGGGTCTCCAGACTTCCTGAAGAACTTTCCAAAGTTTGGATGTTTCTGCCTTTTTTGTTCTGTTCTCTGTCCAGATCCCACACTGCTTCAGTAAGGCTGAGGTCCAGGTTCTGGGGGTGATCCGTCCCTCCATCAGACCTACCAAGATCTAGGTTTGGGGGAGGGTCAGTTCCTGCTTCAGACCCGTTTCCACAGATCTTCAGTCCAGTTTTTGGGTCACGTGACAGACCTCAGCCTTTCTCCTGTTTCCCTTCAATAAGGCTTCTTGACAGCCACGTTTCTACGGAGACGGAAAAATGGGACAACTGAATGTGCTGCAGATGTTTTTTAGGCCTGCCACTTCTTGTCCGTTCAAGTGTCTTTGATTTTGATTTGGTGTTTTTGTTGATGGAGCTACATGGGAACTTATTCTGAGCCTTTGTGAGCTGTTGGTAGAGAGGTCATAGGTCAGTATCAAGTGGCTCAACAAAAATCCCACATTCCTGAGAAAATGTTCAGGTACAAGGCCTCCACTGAAAATGAGTGGAAACGGAGTAAAAGTCAAAAGGAAAAACTTGAAGAGATGTTCAGAAAGTCTGGAGACTGTTCCTGTTAAAGGAAAATGGATTTTTTTCAGCTTTTAACCATGTTAGTGTGTTATTTCCTCATAAAAACTTCATTTGAGGCGTTATTTTTCTTCATTCATGCATATTTGAGTTGGAGCTGGGTGAAATGGACCAAATATCATGTCATGATGTATTTATTTTAGATGACAATATATAGCGGTGTTTTTACCCTAATTTGTCTGAAAGTTTGATTTCATATCAAACAGCTGTTATTTTTAGTATTGAAACATGTTTAGCATAAAGGTATTGTCCACTGCAGTGATGGAACTGATAAAACACTGGTTAGAAATGTTTGTTAAATCAAAGCAATTCAAGATAGTTGGCTGGTTTTTCATGATTTCTCTTTAAAAGTCTTGGGTAGGATCGTCTTCCAGACAGTTTAAATAATAGGGGTGGGAAAAAATAATGATACAATGAAATATCGAGTTATTTTCATATGCTGATACCATATCTATATATAAAAACGTGGTATCGATCTATTTTACGAATGAAATCTCTCGAGATTTCATCGTTTTGTTAAAAAATCTCATGAGATTTCACGAAATACTGCGAGATTTCATCGTTCTGTTAAGAAATCTCAGGGTATTTCGTGAAATCTCTTGAGATTTTGTAACAAAACAATATCTCGCGAGATTTCATTACTAAAATAAATCGATACCACGTTTTTAAATATAGATATGGTATCGGCATATGAAAATATTGCGATATTTCAGTGTATCAATATTTTTTCCCACCCTTATTAAATAATCAGGTAACCCCTTTTGTAGTTACTGGAGGTGCAGCCGGGCCATTTCGAAAAAATGAAGCAAAATTTGCACAACTAATACAGCGATATAACGATATGTATGAATGTATGTCTCTCATGTAAATATCATATCGCGATATCATATCAGTATATCGCACAGCCCTAATTTGAGTAATCTATATAAATCTGTAGGGATTTTCAGTCCAAACTCTGGCTCCCTTCAAACTGCTGCCTGAAGAATAAATAACTACATAGTACATAGAAATCATTTCAGGAATCATGAAGTAACAAATGCGTATGTGCAGCATCGTAGCGAAATGCCCACAATGTTCAAGAGAAACTCCAAGAATCCTAACCTATCCATTACGGTGAATGAAACCATCTCCCAGCTAGCTCAATGCTAACCGTTAGCCTATGACTTGTTGGCTAGTTTACTTCCTTGTCAGGGTCTCTGTGGTACTTCTGTGGTACTGCGTGTACTTCAAACTTCATATCAGACTCTGGGTCGAGCATACAGCTCCGTAACAGGCTGCTCCATTTTATTCTGTTGATCGGGTCCAATCATTCATCAGTGTTTACAAATACACTATATTGCCAAAAGTATTGTCTCACCTGCCTTGATTCACATATGAGCTTAAAGGGATAGTACACCCACAGAATGATGGTCCTTCATTTTCTACTCACCCTCACGCTGAGCAAGACTCTGGAGCACATTTTTAACATCTCAAATGCAGCCGGGGGGAAATGGAGCGGGAGAAGGACAGACGGATTGGGGAAGGGGGGGTTTCACCGGAGCTTGAAACAAAAAGGTCCATAAAAGTCCACAAAAACTTGTCAATATTCCTCCATACTGCTTGTCCAAAGTAATCCCAGTGTCCTGAGTGGGTAGGGTCCATAAATCACTGGAAACCACATCATTTGGGATCTTTTTATTCCTTATACAGTAGAACATTGTACTTCTCCGATGTGTGTCCATGCAAGTTCATGACACTATGGAAGCAGCGGCGTTCAGTGCCTACTCTGCCGACAATGCAAGCGTAGAAGCGAAGAAATACTCTGTTTACATTGTGCTAAGAGCAAACAAGCTGCAGACAAGCACCAGGGGTTGGCTATTGATTTAAAACAAAGAAAGAAAGAAGGGGAAGTAAAAGAACGCGTGATCTCGTCTGGTTTGGTCTGCTGCAGCTTCCGTAGTGTCGTGAACTCACGTGAACGCGCATTGGGAAAGTGCAATGTTCTACTGCTTAGGATATAAAATCTACTAAATGATGTGGTTTCCAGTAAATTATGGATGCCACCCACTCACTTTTATGGACCTTTTTGTTTTGAGCATCGGTGAATCCCATTATATGAAAGTTATGGGATAACGAACCCCCCCAAATCTCTGCATTTGAGACATTAAATAAGTGCTCCAGAGTCTTGCTCAGCATGAGGGTGAGTAGAAAATGAAGGCACATCATTCTGTGGGTGTACTATCCCTTTAAGTGACATCCCATTCCTAATCCATAAGGTTCAGTATGATGTTGGTCCACCTTTGCAGCTAGAACAGCTTCAGCTCTTCTGGGAAGGCTTCCACAAGGGTTAGGAGTGTGTTTGTGGGCATTTTTGACCATTCTTCATTCTCTGTTCAGGTTCATGTTCCTTTCAGGGAGTTCTTCCAGCTGGAGGCCTTGTCAGCGTACCACCGTGTGGTCAGTTTGGAGGACTTCATGGAGAAGCTGGCTCCTACGCACTGGCCCCCAGGACAGAGGAATGCTTACTGCTTTGAGACTGCAGCCCAGCGGAGTCCAGACAAGAAGTCCTGCCCCATGAAGGTCAGAACTTGACAGAAATCTTGTTTCAGACTGTCAGCCGGGGGTGGAAATGCTGCCCTCTGCAGGCACACGAGCTGCCGGACTGAACGTTGTAGCGAAGTTGATCCTGTTTGACCGCTCTGCTGATGGGTCTGGGTCATTTTCAGGATGGGAATCCTTTTGGTCCGTTCTGGGACTACGTCGGTGTGGAATTTGACAAGTCAGTTCTGTTTGGTGGGATTTCCTTTAGTGCCTATCATCAACCCCAGTGGATGAAGAAGTGAGTGTGAAATCCACGAGGCTGGCTGTGCCTGCTCACAGCTGGCAGAAAACATCAAAACAGCAGCTGTGAACAGGTGAGCTCTTCTTCTGCTGTTCCTGGTAGGTTCCCCCCCTCTGAGCACCCTGTGCTGGCCATGCCCGGAGCCCCCGCTCAGTTCCCCGTGATGGAGGAGCACGTGGGGCTGCAGCAGTACGTGGTGTGGTCAGAGAAGATGGTGAAGGAGGGAGAGGAGCACATCGCCTCCCTGCTGACCAGACCGTATGTCGGCATTCACCTCCGGATCGGCGTCGACTGGGTGAGTTGATACATGTGGTTTTCTAGAACCGACGGCTTCCCTGGAGGTCGTACCTCCGTACAGTGGCTTGCAAAAGTATTCATACCCATGACCAAAACTAAATTGCCAGAAAAGAACAAAGCAAAAGTGGGTTTCACCTTTTTATATGAAAGAAATGGCACAAACTCAACAATCCATCACTGTTCTTGTTCGAAGCACTCTTTACTATGAATAGGTTGTATAAGTCTGTATTTCATTGTTGCAAAAGTATTCACACTAAGTCATTAAGTCACAATCAGTACTTGGTTGCAGCTCCTTTGGCAGCAATAACAGCTACCAATCGCTTTGGATAGCCAGCAATGAGTTTTGTGCAGTGGTCCTTGGACAGTTTGGCCCACTCCTCTTTGCAATACTGCTCCAGCTGAGTCAGGTTACTTGGTGACCTTCGGTGGACAGCAATCTTCAGATCCCTCCACAGGTTTTCTATTGGGTTGAGATCTGGGCTTTGACTGGGCCAGTCTAGAACCTTCACTTTCTTCTTCCTGAACCATTCTTGTGTCACTCAGCCGTATATTTTGATCATTATCCTTTAAAGGTGAACTTCCTCCCAAGCTTCAGGCTTTTTGCAGATTTGAAGACGTTTTCCTCCAGGATGTTGATGTATTTTGCACTATTCATAATCTCTTGCACACGGACAAGCTCACCAGGACCGGAGGAAGAGAAACAGCCCCATAGCATTATATTCCCACCTCCATGTTTCACGGTAGGGATGGTATGAGCTGGATCATCAGCTGTGTTGGATTTGCGCCAAACATACTTCTTGGCGTTCAGGCCAAAAAGTTCTATTTTGGTTTCATCTGACCAGATCACACGTTCCTACGTGTGTGGTGGCATACTGCAAACGAGCCTTGAGATATTGTTTCTTCAGATATGGCTTCTTCTTTGCAACACGCCCATAGAGACCTTCCTTGTGTAAAGTGCGGGATATTGTGGACTTGTGTACGTTAGTCCCAGCACCCTGGAGAGACTTCTTCAGGTCTTCAAGAGTGACGGAGGGGTTTGCTCTGGCTTCCCTGAGTAATTTCCTTTTGCCTTTTGCCGTGATCTTGGAGGGGCGCCCTGTTCTTTGGAGGTTCACAGTGGTACTGTGGCGCTTCCACTTCTGGACCAGTGATGCAACAGTACTTTTTGGCACATTGAGTGAACTTGCGATGGCTACATAGCTTTGCCCATCTCTATGCTTCTCTACAACTTTCTTTCTGAGGTCTTCTGAGAGCTCCTTGGACTTCATGACTGTTGTCTGCTGACAAGCATGGGATGACTGTGGACAGGTGACTATTGGACACTAATTATAGGAGCAATCAAGGATATACAAATCACCTGGGACTAAATACCGCCCTGTGACACTGTGAGGCAATAGTTTATAGTGTGCAATCATTTTCGACTCAAAATAACATCTTTGGTGCAAGCGTGTGAATACTTTTGCAATAAATACAGACTTATACAACCTATTCATAGTAAAGAGCCTACAACAAAAACAGTGATGGATTGTTGTGTTTGTGCCATTTCCTTTCATATAAAAGGAAACCCACTTTTGCTTTGTTCTGTTCTGAGCAATTGAGTTTGGTCATGGGAGAATACTTTTGCAAGCCACTGTATGTACCTCTGCATGTTAAACTGCCGTTTACTAAAACTGAGGAAAATGTGTTTGTCAGCAGTTCCTGAATGAAATGATTCTCATTTAAACACCAAATAAAGTTGCACTTCCAAAAGTAACTTAGCAAATAATCTGATGATAAGTTAGACTTGAATAGACAGGGTTCTCAAAAAGTCTTAAATTTACAAATCTGCATTTAATACCTTAAAAAGTCCATAAAAATGTGACAGTTGTGGTTTTAAATTTAAAGTAATACAACACCCACAGAATGACGTGCCTTCATTTTCTACTCACCCTCATCCTGAGCAAGACTCGGAGCACTTTTTTAATATCTCAAATGCAGCCGGAGATCTGGGGGGGTTTTCATTACCTACCGACTTTCATATAATGGAGTTCACCGGTGTTCGAAACAAAAAGGTCCATAAAAGTCCACAAAAACTTGTCAACATTCCTCCATACTGCTCGTCCAATGTAATCCAAGTGTGAATTCCAATTCCCATCTTAACCCTTAATCTCAAGAAAGTGCAAGTGCTGTCCCGATTCTCAAAGTTAAGTTGAGGGGCAAGTTTGAGGGCTGAATCGCCCTCAATATTGAGATTGTCTGACACCACCGTTGTAAGGGCCACCCAGAATGCAAGCAAAAGAAGGCGAGCAACAAATCTTAAGTATTTTCTTTGTTAAAGGGACTAGAGGCAGGAATTAAAAAAACAAACATGCATGTCCATTTTTTTTTTTATACTAATGGGTGATGAAGCGCTAAATACCAAAAAAGCGTTTCCACCCATGTTTCTCTCCGTTGCCTTGAACAGGCTGTGTGCTGCAAAATGCGCTGCAATTCGGTGTGCGAATTTCCCGCGCTGCCCTGCGGACGTGACGTCAAATGACGCTACATCCACAGTTTTGATACAGGAAGAAGATGGTCGCAGTAAATTCAAACACTGTAAGTGATAGTTATGGATTCTTCTGCCGTCAGCAAACGATCCAGATCAACTGAAAGACACTAAAAAGTGGAACTACGAAGAAAAAGGTTGGTAAACAACATTATAGCTTCAGTTTGTGCTCCCATGACGGCTTGGCTCGTGGCTGCAGTTACCTGAAGCGGCAGTTGCAAGTTTAATTTCTTAATCTTACCTTAAGTCCCTTTAATGGAGATATAAATATTCCGAAAACCATTGTACTATCTTAGTTTAGGCCCATGTTATGAATTAGTTACCTCATTGTTGCATAATATTTATTTTTATTTTACAATCTTTTGTCAGTAGCGGCCGGTGCTGTCAAGCCGTGTTGCTATCGATTAAGTTAGTTAACGTTACAAAATGGTCATTTTTCTTGGTGCTAATGTCGTTTTATCACGATAATCGCATGTATTTTTATTTTTTTTAAATAAAAAAATACTAGCCTGTATTACATGGTTGTGCCGATAATGGTATAAGAAAACCGGGCTGAAGTCATCTCGCGTAGTCGCAGAGTTATGGAACGATAGTTCTGTTTCATTCCTTCTGTAAACAAAGCTCCTCGCGCTCTTCGCAGGTCGAGTCCTAATGACGATTGTCAGTCAGGTGACGTGTCGGCCAGCTGACTGGCAGTCATCCAGGAATTCACAGTTACCTACGTAACTTTCGTTATAGCTGGTGTTTACCTTTTAATAAGCCGTGGTATGCGGTGACAGCTGAATATGTCCATGGTTAGGCAGGTTAACAGTGCAAATAAATGTAAATAAAGTAAATTCTTCTTCTTATTCTGAATTGACAGACTGAACGCCGCTTTGGCGTAATGCTGCCCCCCACAGTTTAAAGATGTATCTGCATTTAAGGGTGTCCCATTTCCAAGTCACAAAATAGCCCTTAACAGTTGTTTTTGAGGGCTACTAATATTGAGGGTTGAGCTTGAGGGTTAAGATTGGAATTGGAATTGGCCCCAAGTGTCCTGAGTGGGTAGTGTCCATTATTTACTGGAAACCACATCATTTCGTATATTTTTATAGCCTAAACAGTAGAACATCGCACTTCCCGATGTGCGCGTTCATGTGAGTTCATGACACTACGGAAGCTGCGGCAGACCAAACCAGACCAGACCTTTTGCTCTTAGCACAATATAAACAGGAAATTTCTTCTTCTATGCTTGCATTATCAGCAGAGTAGGTGCTCAACGCTGCGGCTTCCATAGTGTCATGAACTCATGACACTACGGATTGGGGAATGCGCTGTTCTACTGTGGACGCTATTTCCCTTATGGACGCTACCCACTGGGGCTGTATGATGTGAATCACAATTTTTTTGCTTAAAATTGAGATCACGATCCCCCCCCCCCCAATTTTTTTTTTTATTGCTCAAATAAACTTTACCAAAACAAACAAAACAACTTGTTCAAAAGAGAGTTCAAAATAAAGCATGTGTTTGTATTAGAGCTTTGTTGGAGCACTTCTCTGGGAGATGCATGGTTGTAGTTCTTTACCATTGGTTAGGGGTGGGGAGGCAACGGCAGTGCTGCATTTGAGAGTGCTTGAATAAAATCTGGGAAGAATGCAGCTCGTGATTAAAAATGCTTCAGAATCGTTGTGGGTAGAAATGAGATCACATGTATGTGTGAAGTGAGATCACGACTGTTTAACGATTAATTGTGCAGCCCTGCTACCCACTCAGGACACTTGGATTACATTAGACGAGCAGAAAGGAGGAATATTGAGACGTGATTGTGGACTTTTATAGACCTTGTTTTGTTTCATTCGTCGGTCACATCCATCATATGAAAGTCGGTGGATAATGACCCCCCCCTCCAACATCGTTAGGGGAAAATGGAGAACCATTTCTATGGGTTTTTTCTCCCTTTTTTTTATTAGTGCTTATATCTCTGACTTTCTACAGTTTCCTTCCCTTGGAAAAATGACAGCAAACAAACAACAGAACCTCGTGTTTTCCCAACCCACCCAGCCATCACCTGTCAGCCTGGGGTTTACTAGCCTGTATAACATGCTTGGGGTACCGATGATAGACATGGGTAATGATGGTCAAAAGTTGTTGTTCAGTCTATCTTTATTAACAATATCTTTGCAAATGTAGAGGGATCCATGTTCCTGCCAGTGTGGCTGTGAGATGGGCATCAAATTCTGTTCCAAGTAGTCGTAAAAAGGTTTTAACAAGTAAAGACTTTTTCAAACGTGTAGGAACCCCGGAAAGAGGCAACTTACCCGAAAAGCTGACACAGAATACATTATTCACTCCTTATCTGTTGATGGTAAACTACACCTGTATGCGACAGGTGCAGGCTACCTTTCATCCACCACTTCAAGGCTGTGGAACACCTTCCCTGACCACCCGAGGGCCCCGTAGATTGTTGACACCTTGAAACGTCATCTGAAAACACACCTTTTTACAAAAGTGTTTTGCTAATGTTTTTACCACCTTTAATAACTTTTCTTGTAACTGTATCACTTTGAGATTGCTTTTAATGTAAAGTGCAATACAAACAAGATTCATTATTATTATAATTATCATTATTACCTGTATACGCTACAGGTGTAGTCACAGTTGTCCTGGGCAGACTGATGGAGATGTGGCAGCCAATCAGAGCCAACATCCTCTCCGACCACCACCCAACGAGCTTGCAGGCATTGAGCGACCCGCTCTTTCGCCTGAGCCCCGGCCGCCCCAGCAGAGGACAGGACCGCTGCCCCTGCAGCTTTTATATGAAGTTCATGAGCAGATCTGATTAAGCTGCATTTGAACGCTGATTTGGTTAAAGATAAATTTATTATCTTATTTGTTCAAATCACCAGCAAGAATAACTGAGAACTGTTTATTATCAGACTTAAAAAGCAGAAAATGAAATTTTTCCAACTTGATATGTGACAGTTTGGATAAGAGCCTTCAAACGTTGATGTGTTGGCTGTCCTGGTCTTAAACTAGAACAACACACCGTCGCGATAACGACACACATTGAGAGTTTGTAACTTGATTTGGTCCTCAGCTGGATTTATTTCACTAACTGGTGGACTATTCCCTGGCGCTGTGTTGTAGAGCAGCTGGGACACCTTCCACATCCACTAAGACATCCATCCATCCAGCGTTGTCCACACTATGTAAATATCACCAGGAGAAAGCAACAACTACAAAAGAGTTCGTAAAAACAGTGAATGGGGTCAAACAAAGAGAGAAAACTAAATATTAGGTTTGTTTGAAATAAGAAAATAGAAATAAAGATAATAATTCTAATGAAATAAGAATAAAATGGAATAATACGAATGAATGACTCATGGAACAGACGGAGTAAAAAGCGAGGCTCTGGCTGCAGGATGAACCAGTCTCACATCTTTCCCAGTGGTATTCCACATGTTTCTGGAGCTGGAATATGAAGCGTAACAGGGAGGAATTACTGAAATAGGGTTTATTTTATTTTCATCTTACTTGCTGTTTTTGTTTTTTCCATTACATTTGATTTATTTGTAAATTCAAGTAGAAAGAGAAGCTTGACCAAAGTCCACACAGCATTTACAGTAAAAAAAAAAAAAGATTTTGATATAGTTTTAGTTCATTTCAGGCTTTTCATGAGACTTCTAACATCCAGTTAGTTGGATTAACAGAAAGTAGGGAGGTGGGGGGTTTTCTTCAGGGTGTGATCACACACACACCACTACTGTGTTGTTGGCATCATCGTGTAAAAACCATATTTAACCCTTACAGCTCCCTAAGCTTTCTGAAGGGGTAGTGAATGACCTTTTATGTTTAATGCAAACAGCATAAAACTAGAAAATGTACAAAAAATACACCTCATTTGCTCTTTAGTGCCAATACGTGCCACATTGACTTGCATTGAAAAGAACCTTTCTATAATCAAATGCCATTTCAGAAATTTTTTTGGATAACAATTTTTCACCTCACACACTTGCTCTACACTATCATCATTCTGTTACGAAATCTCGTGAGATTTAGTAACAATGATGAAATATCGCAAGATGTCATTAGTGAAATAGATCGATACTGCGATTTAAAATATAGATATGGTATCGGCATATGAAAATATTGCGATATTTCAGTGTATCAATATTTTTTCCCACCCCTATTTAAACACTGGCAGACAATCCTCCCCAAGACTTTTACAAAGAAATCACAAAAAACCAGCCAACTATCTGGAATTGCTTTGATTTAACAAACATTTCTAACCAGTGTTTTGTCACTTCCATCACTGCAGTGGACGATACCTTTATGCTAAACATGTTTCAATACTAAAAAAAAAACAGGTATTTGATATGAAACTAAACTTTTAGAGAAATTAGGGTAAGAATACCTGTGTGTGTGTGTGTGTGTGTGTGTGTGTGTATATCGTGGTGACAGATCTGCTGCTCTGATGTCTCAGGAGTCGACGCAGAAACGTTTCTTCCCACTTTTACAGCAAAACGCCTGCAAGCTGCTGAAGAGCGGCGACGCCGGGCCCCACTTCATGGCCTCGCCGCAGTGCGTGGGCTACAACCGGCAGACGGCCCGTCCTCTCACCACGACCATGTGCCTCCCTGACCTGGCAGAGATCCGCCGGGCCGTCAAGCTGTGGGCGAAGAAGACCTCGGCTCGCTCCGTCTACATCGCCACCGACTCGGACTCCCACAGTTCAGAGGTGGAAAAGCTCTTCAAGGGCAAGGTGGGTTCATCTGCTTGTGTCTGTCGCAGAGGCCTTAAAGGGTCGTTAACGCTGCGCTTCGCCTCTGCAGGTGAAAGTGGTGACTCTCCAACCGGACTCGGCCCAGATGGACCTCTACATATTGGGCCAAGCCGACCACTTCATCGGCAACTGCGTTTCCTCCTTCTCAGCCTTCGTGAAGAGAGAGAGGGACGTCCGAGGCCTTCCGTCCTCATTCTTCGGCATGGACAATCCTGGAAAAGTGAACCATAAAGAAGAGCTGTGATCGTCCTCTGGACACGAACGCCGGACGTCTGCCATAGGTGCCAAGGAAAAACAAAACGACACTGACCCGCTGCTAGCAAGAACACTTTAATTCAGTCTGATTCAGGTTCCAGCCTCGTCCAGCGCCGCCATGTTGGCGGGACCTCAGCAGACCCTGCGAGAGACTGACTTCTGTCAGACCGGGACCAAGCGCTGAGTGTTAACGTGTCAAACCTTTCATTGACGTGGGAATTTGCATTTGAATTGCACAGCAATAACTGACATCAATGTTTTTTTTTAATGTTTTTAACCAATAAACCAGTTCAGTTTTTTTTTGTTTGTTGTCATTTCAAAGAAGCAGCAGCTTCAGGCCATTTACCATCCTTGTTTGAAGCTGAATCGGCTCATTTGTTAAGTGCTGACATGCAGTTCACGTACATGCAGACACATTTTTCATGTTTGCTTTGTTGAGAGATGCACAGATCTTTGAGAAAACAGTGATGCTTTAAATAGTAATGAATATCTATTTTTGGTATAAAGGGAATAGGTTGATGGGAAAAGGCAATACCTGTCTTGTCAAAACCATTTCACCTGTTTTATAATCAACACAAGTTGCTGTAATCCATCATAAATGATTAACCAGGATCTAATGGGGAGGGATGTGGGGGGAAAACTGGAGCAAGAAAACTGGAAATAAAAGAAAATGAAACATTGGGTAATGAGGCCACTTCTAAAACATGTTTTTTTTTTTCTTCATAGTTTTTGTGTAAAATTTATGTCAAATTTTCACCAGTTTTTAGACATGAGGATCTTTGGATTGAGGTGCATCGTATTTCACAGGTGGTGTGATCCACCAATAAGTTTAGTCCTCCAGAGGTACCGACCAGCAGCTTTTAGATCAGGGGTGGGAAACTCTGGTCCTCCAGGGCTGGCATCCTGCAGGCAATAGGAGTTTCCTGCTGCAACACACCTGACTCAGATCAAAGGCTGATTGGTAGAACTTGACATCGAGCCTTGCTCAAGTCTGCGGGAGAAATGCCCTGATATTTCCAGATGTGCCGCTTATCTGAGTATTACGGTAAAACCTCATGGGGAACTTCCTCCAGGTGTGGAACAGATTTCATATTTTCAGCTTCACCGATGGTGACCGAGGTGAATGTGGTCCACAAGATGCTGCAGGATGATTTTATAGGGCTTCTTTGCCTTAATTTCTTAATCCACTATAGATTACCCTCATGTTGCTGTCAAGCAAGATTACAGACTGAGATGGATGTCACTGTCCAGAGATCTTTCAGTTTACCTGCCCCTCCCCCATTTCCCTCTGAACATAAAAAAACAACCGCTGCTTTAATGGTGATAACTTTTACGAGGCGTATTGAACACATGAAGAAATGGAGGAAAAAGATCAGGAAAGCCGAGAAAGCTGCAGCAGTCTGTCAGTAATTATTTGAAGGTAGTTTGTGTGGAAGAATGCTCAGGTTTGATTTTGATCCAACGTATTGCACTGGTTGCTCCATACAGGAGGCGTCTGGAATCACCAACAAAGGTTTTTGCACTAAGTATTAAATAAATTTCAGTGAGCGTATTCAAAACTTATTCCCTGTGTCATTTCACTATTTTACACACTTCATTCATGGACATAAATGTTAGGATTTCTTTGTATGTGTGCATTACTTGGTTTGTTGCCGACATCTGGTGATAATTTCTTGCAATAGCTCTACTAGAAATATATTTTCTGAGACAAATGTTAACGTGTTCAATACTTTTTTTCCTGTTGTGTTCTTTTTTTTTAGAATTTGCGTTAAAATAAGTATTTTTTTTCAGCATTTTGCTGCGTGAGTGCGTCAAATTGTTATATGGTGTGAAATGAAAGACATTTCATTTAAAGTAAAAAAATTGGGTACTTTTATTTATACATATCTATTTTTTTCTTATTCCCTACATCAAACATTTTAATCAGGACTGCTTTGATATTTCACATTTCATTGTGGAAAATTAGGCACATTTCTGTTTATTTCTTTAAATCATCTCGCAAAGAAGGAGATTGCTCCTCAATTATCAAGATACTTTAAGATTATTCTCTTAACCTTATAAGATCTGTAAGAAATTGCTTGAGACTTGCTGACAATTTTCTTGTGTTCTATCAATATTTTCATGAATTACCACAAACAAAGCTGTTTTTTACTCACATTTGTCAACGTCGCACCAAATGACATCAGTGTCATACCAGATGATAAACAGCACTGCACCACAATATGTCGATGCAAAAAGTGTTTTTAGATGCATTTATCATGCAAACCGTTATGAAAACAGATCAAACGTGAATTTCAAGAATAAAAGCATTCACATTACTTTAATGGTTGGATATAAACAACTAGCTGAGTTTACATGATGACTTTTGAATCAAATGCCAGTCAGAATAAAAACATGTCATGTGATCTGATTGGCCTTGATCAAAAAGAATTTTTAACCAAGAGGTTGGTTTAACCTTTTCATGACCAGATCAGAGGTGAAAAATGAGCATGTAAACCATGTTGTGTCTGCGCATGCTTTAACCATGTGGGGGTTATGTAATCACAGTTGTGCACCCCTGCAGTAAAATATGGTTGGACTGAATTAAAAAAAATGAAAAGTGGATGATTTAGCATATATTATCGTTCTATCAAAGCTCTTATATAAATATGAATGTAAAACAAAATGAATATCTGGTGTGACTGAGAAAACCAGTTACACCAGATGATATTCTGATGAGTCACATGGCAATATTGATTTTTAAGAATTAATATGTAAAATCTAAGAATTTATTTTTTTTAAGCAAATGATGTCACACCGTAAGACAACAGTGACACTGTTAGTGACGTCAGATTCAAAGCTTTTCAGCTAAAAATCAAACGTGTGCAACGCATGTCATGACTCTGTACATCATTCTAGAGATGTTACTCTGACTTCATGGGTAGGTGTGGTCCTCTTCATCATTAATATGTCCAAATTATTGCCCGTTCAAAATATACATTATGGTGTCACACCATATGACCATTTTGCAGACAAAATATTTGCTCATAACTTTTTTGACAGACAACAGTTTATGATGGTACTGATGACATTTTATATGCAGTGTAGAACTATGAAATATTTACCATGATTTGTAAATTATGCTGTTATTTCTGAGGGCACACATGCTGGACAGTCACACCATACGACATTAAGTTTGGATCAAAATCCTAAGTAGAATTCTTAAAACCACGTTTCTCTGACGATATCAAGTCAGAGAAACATTAATATATGCGTTCTTTAAAAATATGCACTTTTATCAGAATTGCGTTATTTGTCAACCACCCAAATTTTTCATTAGTTTTAGTTCCTGTTATCTGAATTACTTTTGTGAATTTAGACTTAATTGGAGGGTATGAATAATTGAGGACTGTGATCATCCCTGCTAAGACCAACCCGAAGCAGAAAGATTTTAGTCCAAACGGCTGTTTGGTAATCAGGTTATGAACCATTTTCAGATGCGCTACTTCAAAGTCCTTCATGAAAACAAAACTTTTACAAATTTAAAAGTAAACTAGAAAAGCACCCGGAGAGCGCAGACCTCCGCCAAGAAGCTCGACTCCCTTATCTTTGTGTGTTCTGGATCATAATATCCAGGATTTTCTCTGTATCCGGATCAACTTTGGAAACATTCTAGAACTCATTGAGATCCTTTCTTGTAATTTTTTACCAAACACTCAGGACATTTGTATGGAGTTATGTGGAAAAATTAGGGTGATGTTGATGTAAGACTGTTTAGGCGTTGGTAAGGTGGTTTAATGTTCACCATGGGGGGTCAATCAGAACACACAGGACTTACTTGTACAGTTAACCGTCTTTACTGGTCACTCTGAATCACAACAGCACAGTAATGCGACAAACGACAGGTTTACAGGTGAGGACTTCCAGGCTTGTTAAGGTGAATGCTGGATGGAAGTGTGTGGGGTCTATAAACAGAAATACAAAGCCATGTGGAACATTCGTTCGGCAAAAAACACATTCAAGGTATTAATTATTACTAACAAAACCCTTCCAGTTAGCCTTGAACACATATGCATGTTTAGTCCTAACAGTTACAGTTCCTGGCATGTAACAGGTCAGCTAGCTTAATAGCATAAAAAGGTACATGGTGAATAAAGGAACACTTCTGAATAAGCAAATCAGCTAAATAACATTAAAGGCTAAATAAACATCCTGTTTAGGCAGAAATGCAACTAGTTACTTACAGTTCTTCCCAGACGCACACAGTTCACCATCTTCACCTGCTAGAAGTCTGTCCAACAGTCTTTTCTCCTCGTGTTCACTGCTGTTGAAACACAAGTTTCATTTCTGCATCCTGACATCATGTGCTCAGTAGCGCAGCTGCACACTTCTGCCACAAGGGGGCACTCACATCTCAACAGCCTTTCCAACATGGCCGATCTCACAATACAGAATCCCTCCAAACATTCCTGGATCCAGAAGATGATCTGGATCACCACCAACATTTAATGGGTTCATCCTTGGACTGAGACACACGGCTGGTGGACATTTCGGGTCAATCCGTCCAGAACTTTTTCCGTAAAGTTGCTGACAGACAGACGGACGGACGGACAAACCAACCAACGCAACCGAAAAAATTACCTTCTTGTTGGAGGCAATTACAAACCATTAGGGGTCCATGATCATGTCGTCTGAAACTACTTTCACACCTGCTTACTCATCACAGGTTCCTCCCTGGAGGAGGAGCCCATCTGTCAAATACCAAACACCTGAACCACCCAATCTGGAAAAAATGGGTAGATAGTGAATGAAATTGATCAGATATCAGATGGAAAAAGACTAAGACGAAACCAAATCTATGGTCAAAATGGATATTTTAGTTTACACAATTGGTTAGAACCCCGAATGTACAGCGAATGTCAGAATGTAATCTGAAATTATTTAGCTTTTTATTCAATTTATTTTCCACATTTTATTCTTGTTCCATATTTAATATTTAAATATTTCACTTGTTCCACATTTATTTTACTTGCAACAATTAATCCTTTGTTAATTGTTCAACTGTAAGTTTTACTAAAAAGGAAAACCCAAATGAGAATGGAAAGATTGGACAGTCATTTGTAACGTGACCACAACTCCAATGTATGTCGACATTCTCAATTTATAAATCGGAGGAAAAAAAGGAATTATGAAATAATTTTAAGTGCACGCAGTTTTAAGACCTTTTATTGTGATAAATATTAAAAAATTCCACATGTATAAATGCCAACAGTACATCACTGATGACCTCTTGTAAAAAACATGAGCAGTTTTTCTGCACAATTTACATAAAAATATTTACAATAAAACTCTGACCCATCCAGACAGACTTCCTGCGTCCTCACGCGTCGACCACACAGACGACGCAGTTTGTGACGGGAAACGCCGCCACCTTGGAGCAAATGAGCCACCTGAGCAGAGAAAGTTTGTGAGGAGTGGAAGTGGAACTCCAGTGTTTCATCCAAAACCTGAGTGAATTTTCACCGCCAAGGTCTGAGGTATTAATCATAACATGAATGAGTGGCTGAGAACCAGCGGGAGGACCAGGGGGCCACGACCAACCTGTCAGACCGAGTGTTGTACTCCAGAACGTGCCGGAGCCGCTTTGTTCCTTCTTGCTTGCCAGCAAGCACGTAGATGATGTCATCGACCGCTGCACATTTCACCGTTACACCGAGCCATGGCAGCGGCGCAGCATCGTGCCACTCATTACTACCAATGTCGTAGTACTCCACCGATGTCAGTTTCCCTGCAGAGAGGAGCAGCCATGAACGGCCGAGCGCTTCAGCTGTAGACGCCGCGTACATGCAGCTCCGCGTGCCGTTACCTTGAGGACCCTGACCTCCAACAGCATAGATCCTGTCTCCGACCACCACCAGCCCGTGGTTCCTCCTGGCCTGTTTCATGGCGCACAGCTCAGTCCACCTGGAAAAGTGGAACACATCAGAACATGTTTTTACTGGTCGAGAGGAAATATCTGCAGGTGCTTTTAAACTCCTCCAGTTGATATTTTACAACAAAAACAAACACTGCATTATGTCTACACATGAGAAAATAAGGAAACCACTTGGACAAAATCTATAATCTGATTACTGGTTTGGAAAAACTAACAGTAACGCACCAGGTCAGGGAATGAGGTTTGTCATCAGTACTACTTTCTCTGAAGTAATGTGCAGTGATTGATTTGTGTTTATATGAACTTTTATTCAGCAAAGTTTCAGTGGATGAAAGTGGCTGCATGCTTCTGATTCTAGAAAGTCTAACATCCCCAGCTTCCATGAGCAGGGAAGCAGCGCATGCGTGCCGCTTCCCTGTGATTGGCCTGTACTTCTGCGGCATATAGTTCTATTGAATGCAGCCTTCGATGTGAAATAGGCTTCTCATTTATACTTTATCAGAATGTGCGGGTCACGAAACATAATTGGAAAAAATCCTGAGTTAATTAGTTCACTTTTCGCCAAGTGGTGCTAGTTGGAACCACCAGATTACAGCAACTATGCTAAGCTAAGCTAAAGTCAGTGCTGTCAGATTCAGAGAATGACTGGGTCGGTTAGAAAACGCTTCTGCCCACTTGTTCAACTCAGGGGACTGCGGGGTGAAACAAAATTTCACCCAGGGGTGACATATGCCTTTAAATTATAAAAAGTAAACTGATTACAGAAAAAAATCTGTACTTTACATGAAAATCAGTTTCGGTAATCAGTTACTGGCCTCACTGGTTAGAGGAGCTCTGGTCTGAAATAAGATCGAGGCAGAAACTACCTGTGGACATGCTAGTATGGACCTGGATGTGGAAGCTGGGGGGGGGTTGTCTGGATGAGCGGGGGCAGGTATCAGGTATATGGACATGCTGGAAGCTCGGAGGGGGGAGGTCTGGATGAGCGGGGGCAGGTATACGGACATGCTGCAGTGCCGTGCGTGTCACTCACTGTCTCGTGTTGGGGTTGTACACATCAAGGCTGCTGAGGATCCTGCCAGTGGGGAGGCACCCCACCGTTCCTCCACAGACGTAAACAAGGCCGTTTGCCTCCACCGAGCCGTGGCAGCGGCGGGCCACGGGCATGCTCGTCTCAACTTGCCATGACTCCGTCTTTATGTCGTAAGATTCAAAAACATCCAGACCGGAGAGATCTGGAGGAAGACGGCAGATAAATCAGCATCCGATGCCGAGGCGCCGTGGAACCTCACGCGGTACTCACCCTCCGCTGACCCCCCAGATGCGTAAATCTTTCCCTGGGTGACGCAGGCAGCCGGGCTGTTGCGAGGAGTGGGCGGGCCCGCCTTGGAGCTCCAGCAGTTCTTCTGAATGTTGTAGCGGTGCATGTGCAGTCCTGGAGTTGAGCTGCACAAGCCACCCAAGACGTAGACGGCACCGTTCCAGTAGACCGCCGCTACGTTCTGCTGTTTCACCCAAAAGTAGCGGATCGTCGTCCAGCTGAAGTCCTGCACAGACACGACAAAACCAAGCCGGCCGAGATGTTTGCAACAGCTGATCCAAGGATGGAGACCTGTACCAAGAACTACTTTCTAAAAAGTAGAGTGAAAAACTTTGTGCACACTGTGGCTGAATTTTCCCAACCTCGGGGTTGAAGTAGCTGGAGAAAAGAGGTGCGCACACAGCAATTCGGCAGGTCCGCTTCAGTCGTGGTCGGATCTGCAGGTCCTGGTGGTCCATCCGGTCGAGCAGGTGGCAGCACATCCCATCTTTAAGAGAAGCTGTAGCTGTCAGTGCGCTCAAGTAAAGGTCAGATCTGAAAAGATTTCAAACGTGTGAGAATCTCACTTATGAGCATCTTGAGGCACTGAGGGTCGTCCTGGAGGAGCGGGTCAGCCTGCACAGTCGTGGAGAGGAAGGTTCTGGAGAGCAGAGGAAACCGAACGCAGCTAAACACCTCCAGCACGAGTCGTCGTCTCGTGGGCAGATCGTGCATCAGCCAGCGTCGCGCTGCCTCATAAATCTGAGAATTGCAACAACAAAGTAGTTTAGAAAAAGATATAAAGTAATCGCTTTTTACGCGGCGCATTATGTGGAGATTCAAAAGCTACCAAGACTCAGTTTACACCTTCAGCCTAAAACAGGGATTTGTGATGGTCTTGAGAGACTGGAGAACAGGTCCAGACAAGTAGGCGGACTCAATGAGTCCACGAGGCTTCAAGTCAATTTTTCATCAGGATACCAGGAGGACGGGGACGGTGTCCGATTTACCCAAATATGAAAAGACTTCAAACTTAGAGTGTCTGAAGGTCAGCATTTGGTCTGAGCAACTTTATTCAACACAACCTGAACCCTCAAACCAGTTTCCTTTAGTCTCCAGGAACAGGTTTCCAGGATCATTGAAGGACTTTGCAAGGTTCCACCTTGGATGTTTCCACCTTTTACTCTGTCCAGATGATCCCACACTGCTTCAATAATGTAGAGGTCCAGGTTCTGGGGAGGATCCGTCCCGCCATCAGCCCCGCAGAGTCCAGGTTCTGGGGAGGATCCGTCCCTCCATCAGCCCCGCAGAAGTCCAGGTTCTGGGGAGGATCCGTCCCTCCATCAGCCCCGCAGAGGTCCAGGTTCTGGGGAGGATCCGTCCCTCCATCAGCCCCGCAGAAGTCCAGGTTCTGGGGAGGATCCGTCCCGCCATCAGCCCAGCAGAGGTCCAGGTTCTGGGGAGGATCCGTCCCTCCATCAGCCCCGCAGAAGTCCAGGTTCTGGGGAGGATCCGTCCCGCCATCAGCCCAGCAGAAGTCCAGGTTCTGGGGAGGATCCGTCCATCAGACCCGTTTCCTCTGATCTTCAGTCCATACATCAGCCTGTTTTCCTTTTGGACAGCCACGTTTCCATGGAGACCATTTCAGATGAGGCTTTGGCTAGCACTAGATGGCTCATTTGAAGGTCCAGATGCATTTCTTAAGTCCTGGTTCAGATCTTGACATTTCAGATCCTCTTCATTCTGCAGTAGACGGCTTTATATTCAGGGATGCACACATTCAGTCCTCAAGAGCAACCATCCTGCAACTTTTACAGCTCTCCTCCAACTCGCCTGAGTCAAAGCGCGGAAATCCCTCATGAGCATGTCAGTCAGCTCTGCAGAGGTCTGGTAATGACACATTTGATTCAGGTGTGTTGGAGAAGGGACACCCTTAACCCTTATGCCCTCCTTGGGACACTTTGCCATTTTGGTCACTTTCTTAAAAAAAAAAAAAAAAAAAAATGGTGATCATTTCAGCTGTGTTGCAGCAAGGGGCATGAATTTTTGCAGTAACTCTTCCTTTCAGACATTTTTTTTCAAATCCAGAGTCTTTGCCCCTCAAACATCTTTTATGCTTGTGGAAAAATTTTGCACCCTCTGGACATGCTCGGGACAAAAGTGTCCCTGCACATAGAAACAGTTATAAAATTCTGATACATTAGATTTATGAGAAAAGTAGAAAAATATTAAAGAACCCAAGTCCAGCTCAAAACTACCAAATTTCGATTCCCGGCTGGGGAGGGGGTTCAAACAATTCCAACAGCAGCCTTCCTGCATGTTCTCCCCGTGTATGCGTGGGTTCTCTACAGACTGGCGACCTGTCCAGGGTGTACCCCGCCTCTCGCCTGATAATAACTGGGATAGACTCCAGCAACCCCTGAGACCCTGAACTGGATAAGCGGTGCAGAAAATGACTTTTTATTTAGAATTAACCCTTTAAATGCTGGCTTAAATATTTGATGACTGAATCATTAAAAAAAAAAAAATCTTAAGGTCCAGTAAGAATTACTGACATCTAGTGGTCCAGATGTGTATGGCAAGAAAAGATGTTTTCTTTCAAATGACTTCATATTCCAAGCACTGTAGTGAATATACGGTGGCTGTTAGTGGCCAAAATTCTCCCAGACATAAATGTTTTTATCTGTGAGTGGATCCAGTGGTCTCAGGTGTAGCTATGACTGTACAATGAGTAACTACTTTGTCTTTTAAGGCATTACTGATCCCAAAAGGTGCTCTCCCATGAAACAGAGCTGGTACAGCAGTTTTAAAGTTCAGTGAGTTCTTACTTCACACACACACACACACACACTTTTTTCCATTTAGGGACACCTTAGTAAAAATGGTGGAACAAATATGGCGGCCTCCATATGTGCACCACCCAGGGAGTAGATATAAATGACTCATTCTAAGAAAAATACACAAAACAGCTATTCTAGTGCAGCGATTACACATAAATAGAAACAGTTTATGTATTACATTTTTCTGCCATTGACCTTTGATTTTTCTTTTTTACATACTGTACCTTAAATTTTTCATAACAAAAATAGTGGTGGGCCGGAGCATTGGTGGTCGATAGAGCCTCAGACATGGAAAAGATTAACAAAAAAACCTATTTGATTCCATTTGTATTTTTAAGGTCGTCTTATGCGCCTTTTCCATTGCAGCTGCACACGGCACAGTACAGCACCACACACTAAAGACGACCAGGATGGTTTTTGTTTCCACACAGGAGAATTAGTAGTCTACTACCTGGAAGTGGGCGGAGTTGGCGTGGTCGAGACTACCGTGACGTCACTGCCGTGCCATGCGGTGGGCAGTAAAGTAAAAACAATGGAGGCATTGGATAATATGGAGGCGTTACTGCTGTTCTCTGTGGCTTGTAGTCACCGAACACAGAGCCAAATATTTTTAGAAGAGGCGAGGTGAAACATGTACGACGACAACTTCCTTTGGCCAATCAGTGGAGAGCCATTTGGCAGTTTTGAGCTGGACTTAAAGGGACTAGAGGCAGGAATTTAAAAAGAACCAAACCTGTATGTCAATTTTTTTTTTTTTTCATACTAATGGGCGATGAAGCGCTAAATACCAAAAATAACGTTTCCACCCACGTTTCTCTCCGTTGCCTTGAACAGGCTGTGTGCTGCAAAATGCGCTGCAATTCGGTGTCTGAATTTCCCGCGCTGCCCTGCGGACGTGACGTCAAATGACGCTACATCCACAGTTTTGATCCAGGAAGAAGACGGTCGCGGTAAATTCAAACACTGTAAGCGATTGTTATGGATTCTTCTGCCGTCAGCAAACGATCCAGATTAACTGAAAGACACTAAAAAAGTCTAACTACAAAGAAAAAGCGTAGTAAACATTATGGATCACCGCGAGCATCCAGGAATTTTCGCCAAATTCGTCACATCCGGTTAGGTAGGAGGTGAAAACATGGCTTCGTTGCATAGGGGAGCCACTGAATTACCTGCTTCATTACTCGTCAATCTTCGTTTATTCTACTTTGGAAATACCGAGAAGTCCTGCTGTGTATGGCTGCCATAAACATATCTATCACACGGACAAGAGAATATGTTTGTTCCAGTTCCCAAAACATAAAAAGTCCCGAACAACATGCTAAGTGGCTAGCTGCTATCAAGCCCATAAATGCTGACAGTTCACGCTGGAAACCATGGAAACATCTAACAATATATTCGGATCACTTTGTGACTGATAAAAAAGCATATATTGTGGTCTCACTTTTTAAACCCTGTAGTTGTTTTTGATGATAGAAAACACCATTAAATCAGTGGATGTACAGAATCGCAGCGCTGCCCGCTGTTCCCGTCTCCTCAGGACTGTTAACGATCACGTTCATCCAGATTACTGCCATCAATGTTCCCACATAAGAATAAAAGCATAAAAAGCGGCAGAAAGGCATTTGCAGCGTTATAAACATGCACAGTCATAACCAGTTACATACAGATGAGACTGCCGGTAATTTATAGCTTTATCAATGAGAGTAAACTCCTGAGAAGTACATCAAAGAAATACCACCATTTCATAAAAATCCGGGGAAAATTAATATTCTATAAAAAATAAATGGCTTGAACACGGGGCTTACCGAAACCAAATACATCATGATATCGGGAAACTGATCATCAGGCTGTTATGTAGGTTCGTCTAACCAGGCTGTAGCAGCAGAAGATGGCATCACTTAGTCCAACAGATACTAGTTTAGCTTCGTATCTTCTTCTAGCGTCGGCAGTGAGACTTTCAGTATAACTGGACGTCATTTCTATAATATTTCAAAGACAGACCGGCGGAGAAAAAAAATTAAAAAGAGTGCAAAAGCAGTTTTTGAGGCTCATAGTCCATCAGACGCCGTTCAAATACGAAGCATGTTTTCACCGCTACCAGTTCGTGATCACGTGAATTTCTGGGTTGTGACGTAGGCTCGCGCTGATCTATAGCTTCAGTTTGTGCTCCGTGACGGCTCGTGGCTGCAGTTACCTGAAGCGCCAGTCGCGTGTTTCATTTCTTAATCTTGCCTCAAGTCCCTTTAAGTTGTTTAGATGATTTATGAAAAAAGTAGAAAAAAAAAAAAAAAGTATCAGAATTTTATAACAGTTTCTTTGTGCAGGGACACTTGTCGAGTACGGGGAGTGCAACTTTGAGGAGGGCTCAAGGGTTTAAGGTTGCAGGACAGTAGCTCTTGACGTGCACCTGTTTCTAGTTCTACACTTGCATTCAACTCATCTAGTTTGTCAGCGTAAGGAACAAATTTGCCAGGTTTTCAGCCAATAGCACTTTGGGAAAAGCAAGAATACCATTTAATGTGTCAAACTGACATTTTTCATGGTGAAACCAAGACATGGAACCAAGATAAGGACAAGTGTGTCTTTGTGACAGGCAGCTAAAAAAAGAAACCAAAATCTAAATGTGAGCAGATTGAATTTACTTCGTTCCCCATTTAGCAGGAAAAAAACCAAAACGTTTGTTGGTTCATAGCTCAAAGTCAAATTTTAGACATTGCTCTGAAACTCTTCAGTATGGTGACTGGAGAGAAAAACGACCAAGCAACAACACCAACCACCAAGAAACAAAAACAACCAAAAACAACCAAGGAGACCTGAAGATGAGCAACAGAAGATGCATACCCGCTCCTCACCGACACCAAGCTGATCCTGACGCAGCAGGTGTGTGAGCTGGCCGACGTCCAGCTGCAGAAATTCTCCCAACTTTGACACTTCGGTGAAGTGACGGTGGACAAAATCATCTGCTTTTGCCTTCAGCTCCGGACAGTGCACGAACTCTGCAAGGGCTGAAATACCTGCAACGGTGCACGAATGACCCTGAAAATAGTAATTGCATAGCTGGAAGGCTCGTGTCTGCTTCTCTTATTACCCAGGCAGTTCGTTACATCCAGCTGTCCTTTCAGGAACTCCACACAAACCGTCTTCACAGGAAGAACCTGGTACAGGTTGGCTGCATGCAGCAAGGACTGGACGTTACTCTTGTTCACAGAGATTCTGATGAGAAGGGGGGGGGGGGGGGTAAATTAGGGCTGTGCGATATGCTGATGTATTTAAACATATTTACACATCGCAGTATTAGTTGTGCCATAGTTTGCCATATTTTTTCATAAAGACCTGGCTGCATCTCGACTGACTACAAATGGGCCACCTGAATATTTAATAAGGGGGGGGTCAGAAATCGATATGCTGAAATATCGCAATATTTTCAGATGCCGATACTATATATGTAAAAACGCAGTATCTACTTTACTGATGAAATCTTGCGAGATATCGTCGTTACAAAATCTCATGAGATTTCACAAAATACCGCAAGATTTTGTAACAATGAAATCTCATAAGATTTCATAATGATATCTTACAAGATTTCATTAGTAAAATAGATAGATACCGTGTTTAAATATAGTTATGGTATCGGCATTTGAAAATATTGCGATATTTCGGAGCATCGTTTTATTCCCACCCCTATTTAAACTGGAAGACAATCCAAGACTTTTACAAAGAAATCATAAAAACCAGCCAACTATCTTTAATTACTTTAATTTAACAAACATCTCTGCAGTGGAGCGATACTTCTACACTAAACATGTTTCAATACTAAAAATACAGGTGTTTAATATGAAATTAAACTTTCATACAAGTTAGGGTAAAAATATCGGCATATATCGTCATCTAAAATAAATATATCGATATATTTGGTCCATATCGCCCAGCCCTATTGTAAATGTGTCAATCATTTTACGTTGGACTGACTGTACCTCGTTGTATAAATGAAGTCAATCAAGAGCTCAACGATGTCCGGCTCAGCTTCCCTGAGCTCCACCTCATGAGACACAGACTCCATCATTTCAGCTGCAAACACAAGCAGAGTCGGCAGATACGTTTAAACAGCAGGTCGCAGTCCGTGAGGTTTGTCTGCAAAGTTACTGCACTCAGAATTCGTCTCTTTACTGGTGAACATGAGGCGGAAGAACTCGCTAGCAGCAGCGAGCACCACTCGATGGGCAGAAAAGTGCCTTCCTTTGGCCACCAGGGTCACGTCGCAGAGCTCACCCTGCAGGGGGAAACGTTTCAGTGTTGGGCACGTTGCTGCAGTCTTAATAAGACCGTGTACTCACCTGTTTCCTCAGGTTATTCATGACGGCCACAATGCTAGACAGCTGGGTGCAGTCAGCACTGGTGCAGCTGTTCGTCCGCCTCTTCTTGCAGTCTGGTGCCATGTTTCTCGTAGTCTGGGCCATCCCGGTCACGACAGGCCGATTATCTGGACACGAACAACAGTCAGCACTGCATGCAGTCACGCCTCACTGATGCCGAGGCTGAGGTTTGGGTTCTGTTTCATGTGTGAGCACCATGCGAGGTTGGTGAAGGAGCCACCAGATGCGCCCCCCCCTACCTGAGCTTGAACTAGCTGGCATTCAAAAGTCCAAATGAGTTTGCAAAAGACAAAGAGCGGGTGGTAAATCCCAGCGACCCAAAGTTTTCTCATCGGGGAATAACTGGCCGAGTAGCGTAACCTCTGCTGCAGCACCAGATGTAGGACAACCTCATTTAACCACTGAGGACTTGATAATGGCCAGGGTGCACCTGAATGCCTCACAGGCCTGACAGGCTGCTAGGCAACCCTGCTTTCACACACCTGAATCAAATGAATGGCTCGTTGAAGTAGGAACACATCGAAGCTATGCAGGGCAGAGGGACATGAGGACCGGAAAGACGACCGTACGGAGCCAAAGCAAGTTAGCTCCTGGATTATAAAGACAGGTTATTCCCAAACAGCGGAGAATGTTTGGGCCAAATGTGGGCCGACCCACAGCAAGACCTAAACATGGCTGCTATCTAGGTGGATGAGGTTTTCCAGGAGCATCTTTTACTATATTGCTTAAAATGTCTTTCACATCCCAATTGCAGACAATTAAGTGTTCTGACACAAACATTTACTCACCTGTGGAACAGACAGGACTGAAAAAACCCAATCCAATCGTTTTGAAGGAATGTGCTAATTGATTGATATGTCTATCAAACTCCCATGTGCTCGCTCACTGCAACTGGCTGTAAAAGCTGCTGCGTTAGGCCTCTGTGCAGCTGTTTGCTCTTGAAATGCACCAAAAAGGGAAAAAAAACAATGTGGATGAAGTCATGGAGGTGTTCAGTTTGCAGTGTGGATGTTTTACACCGCAGGAGTTGCAGGTGAGCAAATTAACACTTAGCACACAACATGGTTCCTCAGCTGTTTACTATAGCAGGCTAACAAGCTATCCACTTGGCTGTTATCAGCTATCATAGCTTGTAAACAATCGGCGCACACGCGCCTGCGCTCTGGAGGCGTGGTTTGGGGGGGGGGGGGGGGGGGGGGAGTGTGCTTCTTTTATGCAACTTGCTCGAACCGTTTTTCTAGGATCCCCTGCCCTGCCCTGCCTTTAAACCTTTAAATTAAATCATTAACTGCAGAAACATGAACAATGTGAACTTAATGCATCATACATAAATTTCATGGAAAGGAAACCATATAAGACAGGTGTTAAATCAATCATGGCGTCCCAGTCAAACTTTACCTGGCTTTGGGAGTTATTAGCGTGAAAAAGCCGGAAGTTCCGCCCTTCTTTATAGCGCCGTAAGCCCCGCCCCTTTGCGATTGATTGGCAGGGTTTCGTTCCAGCTCGCTTTAGTTTTGGCCGTTGTCAGCACCCGTACCGTAACTACAGGAAGAGACGCGCAGAGAGAGCGGCTGGTGTCTTCTGGCTTGACGGGGATTTCACCATCGACGGCTCACTGGAAGGCGCTGGGAGTTGTGGATTAACTAACGCACGTTACTGGTAAACCTTAAACGCCTTTTTTTTTTTACGTGTGTGGAGTAAAGCTGGAGATCCAGAGCGGGGAGAATGTGTGTGTTTTTATTTATTTTCGGTAAGCGACATGTGTAATTCATACGCAGGTTCTGTAAGAGTGTTAGCCAGGTAATGCTATCAGCTTTGGTTACCAGTGTGTTTGGCGTTGCTAGGCCGGTGTTGTGGACTCGTTAACGGCTGGATTTAACGGAAGCTAACGCTAGCAGAGACAAACCGTTGTTTACACGAACTGACCGACCAGCTTTCAGATGAACGGGCTAACAATTGGCTGTCACTGAACCTGCCATTCCTGCTTTGATTAGCATTTGCTTAGTTAACCTAATGGGCTTATTTCGGTGGTTAGCTAATTTAGGGTGATGTCGCTGAGCTGTAGCCCCGGAGGGTATGCATATGAAATGTTACTCTTATCAGTAGTTATTCACCTGAACTCAGGTTGTCGTGTTTTACTGTAAAAGTCTGGTTTGGCTCCAGCAGACCTCTCAGCTGGTTCAGGTGACTGATGTAAATCCTTGATTTTCTCTGCCGCAGCTGATTCAGATGTGGCATTTCTTCTGGTGAGCTGTTCCTGAAGCTGAGGAGGAGGAGGACACCAGGAGGAAGAGGAGGACCGGCAGCCGCTCCCACCATGTCCAAGAGCAAAAGCTCCGAGTCGGTCAAGGTGGTGGTCCGCTGCCGCCCCATGAACGACAAGGAGCGGGCTTCAGGCTTTGAGAGGATGGTCTCCGTTGATGTCAAGTTGGGCCAAATTATGGTGAGGAACCCCCGAGAGGCCTCAGCCGCGGAGCTTCCCAAAATCTTCACTTTTGATTCAGTGTATGACTGGAACTCCAAGCAGATAGACCTGTACGACGAGACCTTCAGGCCCCTGGTCGAGTCTGTTCTTCTGGGCTTCAATGGGACCATTTTTGCTTACGGCCAGACGGGCACAGGGAAGACGTACACCATGGAGGGGGTGAGAAATGATCCAGAAAGGAGAGGGGTGATCCCCAACTCCTTTGAGCACATATTCACACACATTTCACGCTCCCAGAATCAGCAGTACCTGGTGAGAGCGTCTTATCTAGAGATCTACCAGGAGGAGATCCGAGACCTGCTCTCCAAGGACCAAGCGTGTCGTCTTGAGCTCAGGGAGAGACCTGACACGGGCGTGTACGTCAAAGATCTCTCATCGTTTGTCACCAAGAGCGCACAGGAGATCGAGCACGTCATGAATGTGGGCAACCAGAACCGCTCTGTGGGTGCCACCAACATGAATGAGCACAGCTCCCGTTCTCACGCCATCTTTGTGATCACGGTGGAGTGCAGCGAGCTGGGGGTGGATGGGGAGAACCACATACGAGTTGGGAAGCTGAACCTGGTGGATCTGGCAGGCAGTGAAAGACAGACCAAGACCGGGGCTCAAGGGGAAAGGCTCAAAGAAGCAACGAAGATCAACCTGTCTCTCTCTGCTCTGGGAAATGTCATATCTGCTCTGGTGGACGGCAGGAGCAGCCACATCCCCTACCGAGACTCAAAGCTAACCCGTTTGCTGCAGGACTCCTTGGGGGGAAACGCCCGCACTGTTATGGTGGCCAACATCGGCCCGGCGTCTTACAACGTAGAGGAGACCCTGACAACGCTGCGCTACGCCAACAGGGCTAAGAACATCAAGAATAAACCCCGAATCAACGAGGACCCCAAAGACGCCCTGCTCAGGCAGTTTCAGGAGGAGATCGCCAGGCTGAAGGAGCAGCTGAAGAAACGCGTAGGGAAGAAGAAGAGGAGGCAGAGGAGGAGGGCTGGGGATGGGAGCGATGGAGAGGAGCTGGAGGAAGGGGAGCTGGAGGAGGATGATGAGGAAGGAGACGGTAAAGGGGACTACTGGCGAGAGCAGCAGGAGAAGCTGGAGAAGGAGAGGAAGGCCATCATGGAGGATCACAGTCTGGTGGCCGAGGAGAAAACTCGTCTGCTCAAGGAAAAGCAAAAGAAGATGGAGGACTTGAAGAAAGAGGAGGAGGCCGGAGAGATGCTGGCAGCTAAAGTCAAGGTAAGCTCCCTGCTTTTATCTCAACACATAGTTTAACCCCTAAATCTCCTTCAGTAGGGAAGTGCAATTAATCAAAAATTGATGGTGATTTCAACTTTTGGATCCAACAATCTCCAAACTCATGTAATCGAATTGAAACGATTTGTTTGCCATTTTTCTTTACACAATTTCTGAAGGTTATTCTGAAGTTAAAATGAATTTTAGTGGCTTCTCACCTATGCAATTTGTTGGGTGTCATTAACAAACATGTTAGATTTGGAATGTTGCAGCATTGCACTAAAACTTAAAGTTTATTTTTGGTATTTTTTAAAATGATTGTTTATTTTGTTCTTAAAATATAGAGAAATTGCAGAACAGCTGAATACAGTTTATTTTGGATACATATATATCTCTGTTTGGCTTATTTAATGTTCAAAGTAGGCATGTAACAATGTAAAAATTTCATGTCAGTTATTGTGACCAAAATGATCAGTTATTGCTGTATTGGTGAAATTCTGCTCAAAATGTTAAACGTTCTCATACACACACTAAAGTCTTTTCACCAAGTTTCGATAAAAAAAAAAAAAAAGGTAACAAGCACAATGGACTTTTTTGGCATAACATGAGACATCAAACATATAAATGTGCATTAAAGATGCATCTTATGACCATAAGAGGGTTCATCGCTTTATGAAATATTGTAGATAAGAACCAAGAATACTTTTAATCACATTCAGAGCTCAAGACTTGATGTAGAACTGGTCCAGAAAGGAAACTTTAACTGTTCTTTTACCTTAGAAGAAATCACATGTTCGCACCACAGCAACACTACCATATTAAATGTGGCAGAAACGTTAAAAAAACACCAAAAATAAGTAAATGAATAAGTTTCCTCCCAGAATCCTTAAAACAAAAAAAAAATCCAGAATACATCCAGACTTCAGACTTTGTCCTTTTTAGCATGGAAAACATCTGCAGAGCTTCCATGTGGTGCTTTCCTCCATGTTTTCAGAGGCCAAACATGCAAACTGTGTCTGAGGAGCTGATGCTGCTTTTCCTGGCTATGAGCAGCATCACTTTGGGTTTTTCAAAGTACGATAATCTCGTTTTTTTTTACGATGATTAAAATCTGAAACGGTCAGGGAGTTATGTCCCGATTTATCTTTTTATTGATTATTGTGACATCGCGAGTTCAAAGTATATTTATTTTATTCATTTAATGTTTATACATTGCAAAACAGCTGTAAGGTACTACATTAATCTTCAATTTAAACGTTTTGCATAAATTATCAAAGTGTTTTTGACAGAGACAAATGTTAAATAAATGCATCATTTAACTAAAAAAATAATTGTTTGATTAACTGTGATTTAAATGTTGACCAAAATAATCATGATAAAGTTTTTTCCCATAATTGAGTAACCTTACCCTTCAGACCTCCCCACGGTCTGTCTCCATCATCATCAGTGTCTCAGGAGCGGTAGTGTGTAACTCTGTGAGGTAAACTGTGATGGGTAGTTCCCTCTTTAGCTGATCTACTTTTCCAGCATTTCTATCCCGTCCAGCAGGTTTACAATCCAGCCACGAACAGTTGTGTTTATCCAGAGACTCTATCTGGTAAATCAGTGATCCATGATAACTGCATTATTTATCCCATTTTCATCATAAAAATATCACCATCACTACTATGTTGCTAAGAGACCTCTATTTAGACCTGGACATGATGATGAAGACACGTCCTGTCCAACTTTCCACCAAGTGTTGCTCAGCACGCTTAGGAGGTTTCATGACTGACTTGAAGCTTTTCTTCGGTGCAGGCGATGGAGAGTAAGCTTCTTGTAGGTGGGAAGAACATTGTGGACCACACCAACGAGCAGCAGAGGATGCTGGAGCAGAAGCGGCAGGAAATCGCTGAACAGGTAAACAAACATGAGTGTAGAAATACGCTCTTATCAATAACAGCACATTAGACCTGCAAAACGACATTTAAAAGGTTCAGTAAAAAGTTCTTAAACTGAAAGCTGACGTAGCCTCTGTGGATCTCCCTGCACATGCTCGATCAGATTTCATTTTGGGGAGTTTGGAGAGCAGGTTAGCGGCGCTGTCCTGCTGCGGGAGGCGGCTGCCGTCTGAGCGCTGAAGGCTGTGGTTTCCATGTGCTTGCTTCCAGAAACGACGCGAGCGGGAGATGCAGCAGCAGATGGAGAGTCGTGATGAGGAGACTCTGGAGCTGAAGGAGACCTACAGCTCTCTGCAGCAGGAGGTCGACATCAAGACCAAGAAGCTGAAAAAGGTAGCGGCTGGAAGCAGACAGGAGGAAGGCAGCAAACCAAGAATGGCAGTTGTGCGCTGCAGTTCGGACCACAGATAACAAATGTGTTACTCTGATGACATCATACTGACGAAGAAACAGTTTAATGCAAGGCTACTTAGTTTGGTCCTATGAGGGCCACAGTTCTGCAGGTTTTCCATGTTTCCCTGCTTCAACACACCTGACCCAGGTTCATGAGTCACTGTGCAGCTATTGGATCTATTTAATGTGTTGGAGCAGGGAGACGTGGGAAACCTGCAGGATTGCGACCCACATAGGACCGAACTGAGCAGCCCTGGTTAAATAATTCTGGTAGGGATGCACAATAACCATTTTTTAAAACTGATTCCAATAACTGATAAATTTCAGCTCTTAAAGGCCGATACGATTACCGATAACACGCATACATACTAGGCCTGGAACGATAATCAATAAATCAATTAATCACACGATAAATGAAAGTGAAGTCAATAATTTTCCCATCCTCAATATATCGATGTGCTTGCGTGTATTTGTCTTCCACGTCTCTCTCTCTCCTCTAAACACGCTAGATGACAGGAGGGTTCACTCTCAGCACCTGGTGCGTTTGTGGCTCAGTAAAATTACATGAAGGGAGTGAAGCATCTTGTCAGTCATTCAGGATCTTTGTATCTGTGGGAGGAGGCGGAGCCACAGGCACACCTACAGACCGGCAGCAGGCGAGCTTCGAGGAGCATAGAAACGCAAAGCTAAGTGCTACAGCTGCGGTGTGGGAATATTTCAGCTTCAGGCTCAACGAGCGACGTGGAACCATCAACACAGAAAAGCTACTGTAGTACGCCGACTCTGTTTAAAAATGGTAGCAACAGAAGAGAAGCAACACAACGAACTTGCATGGTCACTTCAAACTCCTGGTTGAGTTTTCCCAACTGGGGGAAAAAAAACTGCACCCTGAGTTGTAGAGCCGTCGGTCCGACAGTCAGCACATCGTCATCCTTAGTAATAACAATAATAATAATAATAATGTTAAAGTGCAGTTTTGTTTGAGACTGGATGGGCCGTTATATTTATTGTTTTGGAGAAACAGGGTCTAGTTTATTGATTTTTTTTTTTTTTTTTTTGTTAAATTTTTCTAACAGAGACTGAGTCCTTTTTCAGTTTTAATTTTATTGTTATTGTTTGTTTATTTAGGATATTTAAAAGTTCTGGTTCTGGACATTCTTGTGTGAAATCAAAGTTTAATTGTTGCATTTGAAAGGATGTACATGCATTATTATGATATATTAACATAACATAAGTGGTTATTTTGGTCTCGGTAAAGTCGACAATAATATCGTTTATCATCAATAATATGTGGGGCAATATATTGTCCACCAAAATTTGTTATCGTCCCAGGCCTAATACATACCTAATTGTACCAAATCAAAAATTCCAACTAGTTTGTGTCTAAAATAAGAAGGGAAAGTGGTTTGGAGGCTAGTTGGGGTCTCCTCTGTGAAGCAGCAGCTTTCTTTCCCCAATCGCAATGTCTCAGCAAGAAAATCTCAAAAGTGGGATTTTCAGCTTCTGCATGTCTGATCTGAAAAATTCCAACTTCCTGGGAGATAAGTTATTGAGGTATGTTGTCATATCGGAATGACGTCATAATTTCCTGTTATCGGCCTGATTATTATCGTGCATCCCTAATTTCTGGCATTTTTTCTTTGAATATTGGCTCATTTTAAGTAGTCGAGCTCTGAAAATGGCTCCAGGAATCACAGATTACGTCTTTTTTTTCTTTTGAATGAAGAGTCGACTGAAGTGAGACTAGATGCCGAGTATTTGAACCAAATCCTGAGAAATGACAGCAGCAGTTATAAAAAAAAAAGCACCTAAGTAGGTCAGGTGCTATTTTAAGTGAGGTAAAAATACATAAGTAGCTCTGTTCTGTTTGAGGACGACCATCAGGCGTCTCAGCGACGTCCTGAGTCTTTATGTCATTGTAACTGTGGTTTCCTCTCCTCTGTCCTCCAGCTGTTTAACAAGCTGCAGGCCGTGAAGGCGGAAATCCAGGGCATCCAGGAGGAGCACATCGAGATGCGTCAGGAGCACGAGCAAACCCAGAACGAGCTCACCAGAGAACTCAAACTCAAGTATGGAGCCCGTCTGTTACCCTGATGTCCCGGCGGGAGGACGCGGTCATCGCGCTGCTGTATGGACTGTCTGATGCATGTTCCTCTGTCTGCGTGTGTGTCTTTCAGGCATCTGATCATTGAAAACTTCATTCCTCCTGAGGAGAAAAACAAAATCGTCAACCGGGCTTTCTATGATGAGGAGGAGGACTGCTGGAAAATGAAACCCATCACACGTGTAGAGGAGTAAGTTGCAGAAGAGGCTTAAACCTGAGCTCACACAGTGTTTCTGGGACGGTAGAGCAGAGCGTGGCATGAGTGACAGCCCTCAGATCCAACCAATCAGGTGTTGGCTAAGAAGCAGGGATGTTGCTTTATCCTCAGTCTTTGTTGTTTTCATGTGGATTCTCATCCTTTGAAAGAAAAACTCGTTGCTTGTTGGATGCTTTAAAAACGGAGTTATTCAGTTTGGTTCTGGTTCATTTGGCTCCCCTCTCTGTGCGTCCGCTTCAGTGATCATCAGATGATGTCCAGGCCTCAGTCTGCCGTCGGCTTCAGGAGGCCCGTCAGTCAGCACGCTCGCATGGCCATGATGATGACACCCAACATGAGATACAAAGTGAGTCGCTCTTCTTCTCCCTTCTTTAGGGATCAATATTTTCACATATGCAGCATAAACCCCACAGTTATTAATCCATGATGACAATCGCTGCAGGAAAACAGCAAGGCAGACTTGGGAAAAGACTTTTTCCTAAAAATCAGGATGAGTGTAAATGAAATCTGTGACCAGGTAATAGTCACGGAGTCTGCACAGCGTTCCTGTCTTTGAGCTGGGATATGTGACATGTTGACAAGTCGACCTCATTCATTTGCATACGAGATCAGATCACATTACAACACACACATATTTAGAAAGAAATGCGGATCAGATGCAGATCACATGTCAGTGCTGGCTGTAAATCGCACCCTCAGCCAGCCGGAGCTATGACTGTACAGCAAAGAAAACCACAAAACAGAACCTTTTTATTACAAGTACAACAATTACAGTGGGTACGGAAAGTATTCAGACCCCTTTAAACTTTTCACACTCTCTTTCATTGCAGCCATTTGCTAAAGTCAAAAAAGTTAATTTTATTTCTCATTAATGAACAATCAGCACCCCATCTTGACAGAAAAAAAACAGAAATGTAGAAATTTTAGCAAATTTATTAAAAATTAAAAACTGAAATATCACATGGTCATAAGTATTCAGACCCTTCACTCAGTACTGAGTAGAAGTACTTCTGAGCTCGTACAGTCATGAGTCTTCTTGGGAATGATGCAACAAGTGTTCACACCTGGATTTGGGATCTTCTGCGTTCTTCTTGCAGATCCTCTCCAGTTCTGTCAGGTTGGATGGTGAACGGTGGTGTTCAGCCATTTTCAGGTCTCTCAGAGATGCTCAGTTGGGTTTAAGTCAGAGTTCTGGCTGGGCCGGTCCAGAATGGTCCAGAGTGGTTCTGATCCACTCCTTTGTTATTTCAGCTGTGTGTGAGGGTCATTGTCTTACTGGAAGGTGAACCTTCGGTCCAGTCTGAGCTCCTAAACTCTGGAAGAGCTTTTCTTCCAGGATCTCTGTACTTGGCCACATTCATCTTTCCTTCAACTGCAACCAGTCGTCCTGTCCCTGCAGCTGAAAACACCCCCATAGCATGATGCTGCCACCACCATGTTTCACTGTTGGGATCATATTGGGCAGGTGATGAGCAGTGCCTGGTTTTCTCCACACATACCGCTTAGAATTAACACCAAAAAGTTCAATCTTGGTCTCATCAGACCAGAATCTTATTTCTCACAGTCTGGGAGTCCTTCATGTGTTTTTTGGCAAACTGTATGCAGACTTTCATATGTCTGCACTGAGGAGAGGCTTCCATCGGGCCACTCTACCATAAAGCCCCGACTGGTGGAGGCTGCAGTGATAGTTGACTTTGTGGAACTTTCTCCATCTCCCTACTGCATCTCTGGAGCTCAGCCACAGTGATCTTTGGGTTCTTCTTTACTCTCTCACCAAGGCTCTTCTCCCACCATTGCTCAGTTTGGTTGGACGGCCGGGTCTAGGAAGAGTTCTGGTCGTCCCAAACTTCTTCCATTTAAGGACTATGGAGGCCACCGTGCTCTTAGGAACCTTTAATGCTGCAGAAACTCTTTTGTAACCTTGTCCAGATCTTTCTTTTTAATAAATTTGCTAAAATTTCTACATTTCTGTTTTTTTCTGTCAAGATGGTGTGCTGAGTGACATTAATGAGAAATAGTATTAACTTTTTTGATTTTAGCAAATGGCTGCAATGAAACAAAGAGTGAAAAGTTAAAAGGGGTCTGAATACTTTCCGTACCCACTGTATATCCAGAATATGAGTCATGAAAACTTCCACCCCCCCAGATCCCACTACGAGCCTTTATTACTTTCAGTGCTTGTGTCCAATCAGTGCACCTGCACCTGTTGTGTTTTCTCAGGCTGAAAACATCCTGATGCTGGACTTGGAGCTGCCAGCACGGACCACTAAAGAGTACCAGGAGCCAGTTATCGCCCCAAAGGTGGCGGCAGCCCTGGAGAACGCTCTCAGGGACGAGGATGAGATCCAGGTAGATGCTTCGGGCTGTTACAGCAGCCTGGGACCGACCCCTCCTGCCAGCGCCAGCAGCAGCCTCAAGAAACCAAAGTCTGGGTAAGACTGCTGTCTGCAGCCCCGTTAGCTGTCAGGAGCAAGCGTGGACGGGTCGTGTCCACCGCGTCTTATTCAGCAGGTCAGGTCCAGAGCCTCGTGTCCAACGTGTCTTGTCCAGTACGTTGTGTCCAGCACGTTGCGTCCAGCATGTCCTGTCCAGCGCGTTGTTTCCAGCACGTCAAATCCAGCGTGTCCTGTCCATCATGTCCTGATGCTGGACAAGATGCTGTCCTGATGTCCCATCCAGAGCGCCGTGTCCAGTGCATCACGTCCAGCGCGTCGTAGCCAGTGCGTTGTGTCCAGCGTGTCCTGTCCAGCACGTCGTGTCCAGCGTGTCCTGTCCAGGGAATTGTGTCCAGCGCGTCTATTCCAGCAAGTCGTGTCCAGCACATCTTGTCCGGCACGTCGTGCCTAGCGCGTCGTGCCAAGAGCATTGTGTCCAACGTGTCTGCCATTTCCAGCGCGTCGTGTCCAACGGGTCTGTCGTGTTCAATGCGTCATGTCCAACGCATCATATCAAGCACGTCGTGTCCAGCGAGTCCTGTCCAGTGCGTCTTGTCCAGCGCGTCACATCCAGCGTGTCTTGTCCAGAGCATTGTGTCCATCGTGTCATGTCCAGCGCGTGGTGTCCAGTGAGTCTTGTCCAGCGCATGGTGTCCAGTGAGTCTTGTCCAACGCGTCGTGTCCAGCACATCGTGCTCAGTGTGTCTTGTCCAGAGCATTGTGTCCAACGTGTCTGTCGTGTCCAGTGGGTCTTGTCCAACGCGTCGTGTCCAGCGTGTCGTGTTCAGCACGTTGTGTACAACACGTCTTGTCTAGCAGGTCTTGTCCAACGCTGTAATCTACATTGGGTTGGCAGATGTTGGACAAAGCACACGACATCTGTAGCGACGTGTATCAGCATAAAGCAGCCGTTCACACAGGAATCATGGTTGTGCAGCTGCCGTGTGTGAGGAAGATGATGGGACAATGACTGATTAGTTGAAACTGACCCGCGTGTAACATTAAGCGGTGTACTTGAAGACGCTCTGATGAAGGCTGTACGCTGAACCGCGCGAGCGTACATTTTTTATCCATGATGTGAGTGGAATGAACAACTCGGTCAGTCCTGCTGTTTTCCTTCATCTACGCTTCGGGGCGTTCTGCTCTCTTCATGTTTGGGATGTGTGTTGTGTTCGTGTGCTATAAGCAGTCTAACATCTGCTCCTCTTCTCTCTCTCCCAGTCGACCACGAACAGGCAAGAAGTCGAGCACCCCGACCTCTCTGTTCAGCGCCTCCAGTCCAGGATCGCCTCTTTACCCACAATCCCGTGGCCTGGTGCCCAAGTGACAGCTTCCCACCACCAACCCTCACTATCGCCAACCTCGCTAGTGCACCTTTCCACTTTAGGACTCCAGTCTGAGAGGATAGCTGGTTTCAGACTTTTTGTGAAGACTACAGAATCTTGAGAGAACCTTTGGGACTAATGCTGCTTTGTAGGTTTAAGTGTAACCACACCACTGTTGAACGTCTGCAGCAGCTACGCATGCAGCCGCCTCCCGCTGCCAGGACCTTCCCTACGTGTGTCTGGACGCCAGTAATGTCTTAAACATCACAATGTTCTTAATGTTCAGACTGACTGCAGTATCCTCAATGCACTTCCACATATCTGGCCAGCGTGTTGGACCAACATGAGACGTAGATGTGAACAGGCTGCGTGAGTTGATGTGCATCTGGCTGCATATTTCTACGTCTTTGTTAAAACCGCGCTGTTTCGGAGCTTTAATTTTCTGTCATTTTCTGTGTGTAAGAATCAGTTAAACATGCAGAGAAATGTTTGCGTGCTTCGTTGCAGAAAGTTTGGTTAGCTGTGAAAGTGTTACGACTGCAAGCTAAATACGAGCCCAGAGCTAACAAGCAAGCTCGACTGAGTGTGTTTTACATTTCTGTGAGCAATGCTTTAAGCTGAGCTGCTGCTTTCAGCTCTGGCTTCTGTTTAGGACGCAGATTTTAGAGTAACACAGAAGCAAATGCTCTGAATGTTGAAATATTCCTGTATCTGTGTATGATTGTACAACGTAAGGGCCAGAGAGGGAGAACCCATTCCAGGCTTGGCCTGTGTAAGGAGTTACTGTAATCAGTAGATGCTGTTCTTCCCAGGGCACATGAGGCGGGGAACAACGGGGGAGGGGGAGCTCGGCACAGTCGCACAAACACCTGCTGTGTCCCATTCCAGGTGCTTAGCCATCGGAGACCTCAGCTGGACACAAACGCTAACAACTGCCCGGGTCACGTCAGCGTTCCTGTCCCGGAACGTGCCTCAGAAACATCAGGGTTCCACGGTGCCTTAAACCGGCGTCCCCAATGTCTGCACCTTCATTTCATTCCGGTATGGTGGAATAATCCCGTCACAAATGGGAGCTGCGCTTTACGATGGAGCGGTGGGGAGTCCAGACGCAGCAGACAAAAGGGTGGCATATTCCACGTGTTTTATGTCTATTTCATACCTCATCTACCTTTGTGTTGGTCTGATGGGCCTTGGAATGAGCGGATTTGTCTACCAGAGCGTAAATCCTCCCAGGAGCTCAGAAGCAGCTGCAGCGGGACCACAGAACGGATCTGGAACGGATCTGGAGACCTCCACGCGTGGATGACATGCATTCTTACCCTCGGTGGTGAAGCCTGCCTCTGCTCTCAGTTCCCCACACCTCTCTAACCGCGGGGGGGTGTGCTGGTCACTCGCTGCTACTGTGTATGGGCGTCCCACCCACTGTGACATTTCCACAAGCCTGGGTCAAACTGCAAACTAAACGCGTGCACGTTCTCTGCAGCCTGTCACATTTTCTCTCCTGCTGTTTGACCCAAGCCTGCAGACAAATCTAGATATTTAACGTTAAATATAGATTTATTGATAAGCAACCTTCTGTCAGTTTTGCAGATGTTAAAAAAAATAACTTATTAAAAGCTTTCATTTTTTATATAAAGATGTAGATATAATTTTTATATTCTTTCTTCTTTAAAATAGTTTATTTTTAGAGTTATGTAATTTAATGTAAATTTTTTTTATTTTTGGGCGTCATACATGCAGTTCGTGCAATCTTTTTTTATTTAGCATGGCTGTTAATAAGAGTTGAAAGGTTCTGCGTGTGGAAGCGTTAGCTTGCGAGTGTGAGGAGACGTCGCTGTTGAGTATTTACATGTGATATTTAACTGAACACAAACCTAATAGTTAGAGTAAGACCTGTTATCTGTAGCTAATGTTGCAACGCTGTACACGCCGCATGACTTTAGCACGCCAACCTGTTATGAGTGCTTTCTTCAGTTATAGACAGTTGGTGGTCAAAATGTGAATGTGAATTTAAATGAACATTTTTGCATCTGTATCACACTGGATCCAAACCTTGATACTGTTGTGAGCAACTCTTGTGTGCAGGTCTTGTTTCTGCTGGTCCACGCTGTCTTTCACTGTTCAGTTTGTTTTTATCATTAAAGACGATTCAGTGGAAAATGCGGGCGTGTCCTGTCGTTAGGAGTGATGTGATTATGAACGTTTTGGCTGCAGTGGACAGACGCTCAGCAGTCTTTATCTCTACCACCTTGCTTCATGTTTGCATGCACGTTGGCTGAATGTCCACCTGGAGACATGAAAGGCAACGACCAATGAAGCCGCCTCCTCTTCTACTTCTGTGAACATTTACAGACCTTATGGAAAAGAGAGAGCTTTCAGTTAATGAGCAATATTAGCATTAAAGATGCACCGATCCAGTTTTTTCCAATCCAATCCGATACTGATATCTGGGCTGAGCATATCGGCCGATATCGATCCGATACAACTGTAGAACGTATGAATTATGTACCTGGTCATGTGATGAAGGTATCAGCTTGATATAAACATTGAAACATTTTAAAGAAAAAAAGTAACAAATTAAGACTGATATAAATTAGAGGTGGGGAAAAAAATATTGATACACTGAAATATCGTGATATTTTCATATCCTGATTTCATATTGATATTTAAAAATGCGATATTGATCTATTTTACCAAGAGAATCTTGCAAGATTTCACCATTCTTTACGACATCTTGTGAGACAAAAACCCGCTAAGTTTCGTAACAGAATGACAGAACGGAATGTTCGTAAAATAGATCAGTACCGTGTTTTTACATTATATATCAGTATGTGAAAATATTGCGATACTTTAGTGTATTGATATTTTTTTCACCCCTACTGTAACTCCACTAAATATTTATCAACAAAGTGTACATTTATTATTATATTAATAAAAACAAATATGACTGGATCGGATTCCTCTGATATCTGATCCAGTTCAGCTAATTTGTAAATATTGGAGCCGATCTGGGTATGAGATTGGTGCATCTCTAATTAGAATATTAGAAATGTTATTTTTACATATACAGTATATATTATTTATATATATATATATATATATATATATATATATACATGTATATATGTATATGTAAATTATTCATACCCTCCAATTAAAGAAGATCAGCTGTAAGTGAAATAAAATAAAATTGGCAAAAGTAATAATAAATAAACAATGATTTCTAGTTGTGGTTCAAGAGAAATATTAAACACACAAAAAATAAAACCAGTAAACAAGCATGATGGGGCTCCGAAGCTAAAATGTTTTTGAGCAACTTGAGACAATTCTGTGACGTCCAATCAGACGTCTGCGCCTGTTGACAGGAATGTTGGTCCACTGTTCATAGGAAAGATGCCTTTATTTGTCTGGGACAGATTTGTTTGTTTTTAAAAAATTATTTCCTATCACAATTCAAAAGCTACTTTATTTCACTAAATTATAATTTTGTATATTTTTTTATTTATTAATTTTTTTTAGTTTATTATTTGAATTACTATTGTCAAGTACTATTGTTAGCCTTTTGTTTAATTGGAGGGTATGAATAATTTTAAGGATAGCTGTATACACACACACACACACACATATATATACATATATATATGTGTGTGTGTGTGTATATATACATATATACATGCATATATATATATAATAGTTTTTATGAGGAATTAGGATGGCATGGCACAGATGAGAAACATTTCAGGCTCAAACATACACGGAGGAGAGTGAGGAATGTTTAGTGGTGCATCTGTATCTCTAAGCCTCCATCAGAACGTGGAACATTATTTGTCCACAGACCAACTCTGATGAAGTGAAGCAGAATAAAGCGATGTTTTAGTTCGGGTCAGGTCTCTAATAGCTGCCTCTCTCCTGATATCTGCAGAGATGGGCGCCTGCGACCCTGAACTGGACAAGCGTGCCGAACATGGATGAAGGTCTCTAACAGAGATGTGACATTCATGAACGAATCAGTTCTTTTCAACGGCTCTTCTACATGAATGATGAGAATCAAGTTGCAGTTGAGCCGTTCTTTTTCACATCTAAATTGTCCACATTGCCTTCATGTGACACGTGTGTCGTCCAGGGAGTGTGATGTCCGACACGCTTCATCCACATGAAGCTACTTATAATGCTACTAATTATTATTTCCCTAGTGAAAATTAATTACTGTTGATTGAATTCTAAAATAAAGACTGAAAAATAAGAATGAGCCAGTCTTTTAAACGACTCTTTAAAATTTTATTTATTTAACTAAAAAAAAAAAAAATTATTGGATGTAGCTATGTAATTTAATTGTGCCACCTAAATTCCATCTAAAATAACCAAGTTAAGTTAACCTATCTTGATTGTGTTATTTGAACATCAAATTCATTTGTTGGTGCTGCACAATGTCAAAATGTAGATTCAATTAATTTGCTTTTCATTGAATTAAATTTGCACTCCCTCAGTCTAGTGAAACTAATTTACACTTAGTATATATTCATCATACATTTAAACTAAAAAAAAATCAGCAATGTTGCCTTGACTACACTAAAATAAAAATTTGTTTGTTAAATACAATCAATCATGGCACATATTTCCACATATATGATGCACAATAACATATTTTTAAATGAGTTTATTTTGCATTTAGGGGTACAAATACATATTGGTGAAATTAGGTATGTTTTCTTGCAATATTTACCATGTGTTCACTGACATCACCATCGTAGAAAGAATTTGACCCTGTTTGCAGGTTTTCATTGACATAATAGAACATACAAGAAAAAAGCTTAAAGATACAGTGTAAGAATTACTGACATCAAGTGGAAAAGATGGGTGTTGCAAGAAAAAATGTTTTATTTCAAATTACTTCATATTCTAAGCACTGTTGTGCTGTTGGTGGCCAAAGTTCTCCCAGACATAAATATATTTTTGTCTGTAAGTGGATCCTGTGGTCTCAGATGTAGCTATAGATGTATGATGAATAACAACTTTTAATACTTTTTAAGGCATTACTGATCCTAAACCGTCTTTAACTGTCATTAAATAAAGCTGGTACAGCAGTTTTAAACTTCACAGACATTGTTTTGTCCATTCAGGGACACTGTAGTAAAAATGGTGGAACAAAAATGGCAGCCTCCATATGTGCACCACCCAGCAAGTAGATATAGATGACTCATTCTAAGAAAATACACATATAACAGCTATTCTAGTGCAGCGATTATTACACATCAATAGAAACATAGTTTTGAATTATATATCACATTTTTCTGCCATTGACCTTTGATTTTTTTACATACTGTACCTTTAAGCGATCACATATACATTCAATTTACAGTGCAGAATGGAACAGGGGGAGCCACAAAGCATGATGGGAAATATTCAAACAAACCCATCACACAACCAGTTACACTAAATTGTTGATTTAAAGCAGTAACCTTCATTGGACTGAAGAATGCAAATCTTGTTCATCCAACTTTTCTTTATGTTAAACCAACAAGAGATAATTTGAAAACATAAACACAATTTGTACGTTAATTGAACAAATTTCTATTTAATTCACCAAACAGGTGGCTGAGTGGAGAAATGAAAAATGAATTCTGTTCTGAATGTTAAACATTCCCCTTTGAAAACATCCTCATGTTACTTACCAGATTTAAAGAAGCATGAGAGCCTGAGAGATCTTTGGAGTGTTTTTCACACTGGGGAGCGAAATCATGAGACCTGAAGGTGAAAAGCCTGATCACACACTGAAGAAGGCTTTCACAGGGTTCCTGCACCATTTCAAAAGTAGAATTTAACGATCCTCACCAAATGAAATTTAAGACCCCCGAATTAGGGGTGCAACAATTCGGTCAACAACGATTTGATTCATATCACGCTTTGTGTTTTTGATTCGATTCATAAATATTAATTCATTTAGAATGATACAATCCGATTCAATTCAGTGACTTGAAATCAAATCAGAAACCACGAACCATGATATGAACCAAATCGCTGTTGACCGAATCGTTACACCCCTACCCAAAATGTTATAAGGATTTATTTTCAATAATCAACTTTTTGCCTCCTACAATGGAAATCAAGACTTTACATTTCCCATTGGTCATCAATTAGGTGCAATATTCAAACTATGCAAAAAGACTTTTTATGAGGCTTTTTTTTTAAAGGTGGAAAAGAAACCCTTAAAATTGTCCAGAACATCAAAACAAGGACAACCTGTCAATGTTGTCTTTTGTGTTTCAGTGTTATTAAGTTTAATTTGGTTTTCAAATACCAGTCTACAGGCCTGTAGCTGACATACGTAAAACAGCTGATAATCGTGCAAACTCTCATTGACACGATGGGCATGACACCAATTCAATATTAGATGCTTTATGGTAGGGTGCTGTGCTTTCCCATCGGCATTAAACACACCGGCTGAAAATAAATTTAGCTGAAAATTTACAGCAAAATTTATGGTAAATTTAAAATATTTTAAAGGGGAAGTTCAGGATTTTTGACGTTGGGCCTCATTTACAAGTGAGCCAGGGTACTACTTATCACTGGAGAGTTTCAACATATTTCACCCCATTATTCTAGTTCCAGAAGGTTGCTGATGCTAATGCTAGTGTGAGTCAATAGGAATCTGCTAGCCTGTCATTTAAACCAATTTTATCCACTCCACAGAAGATCCGAGGCAAATCAGCAAGCCTATCTGTGTAAATGCAGTGTTAAACTCGTAAACTCATGTGTTAAACAAGTAAAACTAGCCAAATTTTCATTACATATTGAAGAACTAGTTTCTTACCAGCTGTGGAATGATATACTTTGCTTCTGGGTGGTAGTGTTACTACCTTTGTCAGTGTATTCTGGTTCATAGAGATATGGTGACAATTAGTTTGATGAAAAAAGTTTGAAATCATCCGACATATCCTCATGTCTTTCAGTCGTGGTTGTAGTTTTGACTGTATATTTGAGTAATGAAATTCCTTCATGCACGTAGCAGCAGATGACATCACTCCACTGCCAAATACAGGAAGTAAAACTTTGTAAAGTGTCTCAGCAGCAACAATCAAAATGAAATGAAATGCAGGTTAGATTTATTTGTAACATTATTCTGTTAACACGGCATTTACACAGATAGTCTTAAAGTGATACTGTGTAACTTTTGAACCCAATGTTAGCCAAATATTATGATACATTATAATCTAACATTATTATTAATATAAGTAACTACAGCTGATTTCTGCGGTCAATATAGAGCACTTGACGCATGTCTATGCTCCAAAGGGGCTGCTGTTCTCAAAAACCAGGCATTGTAACTTCTCAGGAGCGGTTCCGTCTCTCATTGGATCATGTAACCTGGAGCACTTTAATGGCTTGATGACTTAAAAATCAGCTTTTCAAAGTGGTCTGCAACACTTTTCCAAAACTCAGACTGAGACTGTTTAATTTTGAGACAGTTGTGGCGCCTGTGGGAAGTTACAGGTTTAGTGCCCACAGTGGCCAAAAGTTACACGGTATAACTTTTAAGTTATAAATGATTTGCCTCGGATCTTCTGTGCAGTGGATAAGATTGGTTTTAATGACAGGTTGGCAGATTCCTATTGACTCACACTAGCATTAGCATCGGCAACCTCCTGGAACTAGAATAACAGAAGGAAATATGTTGAAACTGTCTTCAGTGATAAGTAGGATCCTTGCTCACTTTAAAAAAAAAATCCTGAACTTCCCCTTTAAGACCTTAGTTTCCAGGATTTAAATTTAAAACTTAAGGACCCGTGGGAACCCTGTTTCGTGCTATATTTTAATGTCCTAATGTACATTTTAACTCGTGTTTAACTTCACGCAGCCGTCCCAGCTCGACCTCATCACATCACGACTAGAATTTGAGATTTCTTCTTTATAATGAACTTTATTGTCAGCAGTTAATCATACAGCTCAACTTTATAAACAGGCAAGTCATTCTCATTAGTTATTTAAAAAACAAAACACACACACACACCATGATCATCTACATTCAGCAGAGGAGCACAAATGCACAAAAGCCAGACGTGAATGGCACATGAGGAATAAAAGAATGGTCCACATACAGTACTTAGAGGCAGCAGCTGCAGAAAGAACCCAAACATGGGATGTGGCCATCTTTTTCTGTATTTTTATGTCAGACTTCACACATGTGGCTGCTGTGATCACGACTGGCTGAACCGTCTTGATTTCAACACATTCTTGCGCTAACTGCAGCATCTCAGAGGCACGACGCAGCACTTTCACATGCAGCGATCTAACTTCTCTGTTCTGCCTGGAGCTGAAGGGCCTCCTGCTGTCTGGAAATGAGAAACTCAAGTTTGGCACAGACAGAAGAGAAGGTCTGTTTAAAGAAATAACACTCCATCAAACTAGAATCCACAATAGAAAAAAAGTGATAAAGGATTCCTCTTTTATTCAGCAAAGTATCTTTTTGATTTTTCATGTTTCACAACACAAAACAGGTTGTTTTTTTTAAATGTACACACCACTTCAAGTCTCATAATAAAAGAAAATCAACATATCACAAGAAAAGAAATCATGAGAGCACAGTGAGAGAAAACTTGCACAAAACATCATTTTGTTTTCATTTTTCTTTTTTTATATCATGCTGGTTTATCTATGTAAAAAGAAATATTACTATGCATCCTTTTATGGTCGTTCTCTATTGGTCAAGAGAGCATGAATGGGATGTAGAGAGGACCGTCCTTTTGGATATGCTCGTACAGACTGTAAGTCAGTTACATCTCTGAGGAGACAAGCAAAACATATGCATAGAAAAAAAAATCAATCTGTCTCCTCAAACTGTTTCAAAATGACAACAAACACTTGGTCTTGGAAAAGTAGATCACATAGAGGGGAGAAGTCGTTCCCCCATTCATTTTCTGTTACTATGGGCTAATTTACATCAGAGCAACTCCTCATTCCTCCAGAATCTTTGCAACAGAAGTGGAAAAGAGCAGAAACGCAGCCTTCCACAGTGGACGTGTCGGCGGGAAACAAACCTACGACGGAGCATCAGGGTCAACAAGAAGAAAAGATTAAAGGATTATTTCTTACTTTTTCCTTTCTAATTTAGAGAATAAAGTGGAGGTTTTAAATGAACCCCTCTGGTCTTTTTAAATCTAGCTGCCAACGTGGTAAATCCATGGAATGTGTCAGCGAGCATATGAAGCAAGTCTAAAACCGTGCATACCGCCGCGCTCGGCTTCAGCGAACGGCAGAAATGCTAACACCGAGGCGTGCCATCATGTCTGATCCAGAGACCTACCTCATCACAGAGGCCTGCATATCTGATCTATTTGGTTTTCTTTGCAAACAGCTATGGTTTCTGCCTTTTTAACGGAACATGTAGAAAAGACGGAGACGCAGGCTCATCGTGAGTGGAATATAATGCCTGCTGCACCGAGAGCTTTCTGCTGAGCTGAAAGTCATTGGAGGCCGTTTGCTCGGCAGACTTATAGTCCGTATTTTCCGGACTATAAGTCGCATCAGTCAAAAAAAGCATCATGAACAGGAAAAAACCATATATACTAAGTTGCAGCGGACTATAAGTTGCATCTATTAATTTAAAATAGGGTGATTTTTGGATTTTTCATATCCTACTCGTTACTGCCAAAAATTAAGCAATCTGTCCAATTCCAAAGTTAATGTCTGTAAATGATCATAAACATCCTAACGAAGAAGGATAAACATGTTTTTAGAGGATCTGTTCCATCGCACAGGCAGTACAGACAGATGTCCAAAATAAACTCCTCTCACTGAGATGAGGCTATTTTGGGATTTTTGCCCTTGGAGCAGAATATAGCTGTCACAAGCTTAAAGCGCCCTCTTTTGACATTAGACAGTAATGTTTACTCCTTGGCTCATGTCAGTCGATATGAATTGAGACTTAAAAATATATTAAATTGTATATATTCTGATATATAAGTTGCACTGATCTATAAGTCGTACAAGCCTCTAAACTATGAAAAATAGTGCGACTTATATCCGAAAAATACGCTAATTACCTTGTGCGCCTGAGTTTTGATTTTTCTGCCTCATGAGGCCTTGAGGTAAAAATCAAACACGTTTTATGTTTTTTTGCCTCGCGAGGCGAAAAACTCACCGTGTGCGTTCAATGTGAGCTCTGCTGAGGGCAGAAGATCTAGCGACCAATTAAAATGCGTCCACAGATTACATGATTTCCAGATGGCAGCTCGCGGCGACGTAGTCCGTTACATTTTAGAGGATAAATAGGTGGAAATGCAGCCAGACTATAGCTGCTTATATGATGTTCCATCTGACTTCAAAAACATCCATCCAGATATCGTTTCTGTCATCATCTTTCTTGCATTAATTCTTCTTTCCAGTTTAATGTCGGCTGGCAAACTCAAAGGTGCATTACCGCCACCAACTGGTATGATTATACTATAGTACAGTATATTGCATACGATTTACTAAAAAAAGAACAAAATAAATAAGAAGTAAACACGATAACACAATTCAGTCTACAACAAAAGGATCTTCAAAACTTTTCTGCCTTCAGTCTTTAAACCTTTTTGCAAAATATCAACCAAGTCTTCTAATGTGACGACAGAGGGCTGCCATCTGGAAATCATGTGATCTGCGGACGCGTTTTGATTGGTCGCTAGATCTTCTGCTCTCAGCAGAGCTCACTTTGAGCGCACACGGTGAGTTTTTCGCCTCGCGAGGCAAAAAAACATAGAACGTTTTTGATTTTCACTTCAAGGCCTCGTGAAGCAGAAAAATAAAAAAAATCAGGTGCACACGGCCACTACCGTATTTTTCGGATATAAGTCGCACTATTTTTCGTAGTTTGGCAGCTTGTGCGACGTATAGTTAAGTGCAACTTATAGATCAAAATATATACAATTTAATATATTTTAAAGTCTCAATTCATATTGACTGACATGAGCCAAGGCGTAAACATTACTGTCTAATGTCAAAAGAGGGCGCTCTAGGCTTGTGACAGCTACAATCTGCTCCAAAGGGGGAAATCCCAACATAGCCTTATCTCAGTGAGAGGAGTTTATTTTAGACATCTGTCTGCACTGTCTATGCGGTGGAACAAATCCTTTAAAAACATGTTCATCCTTCTTAGTTGTGACGTTTATGATCATTTACAGACATTAACTTTGGAATTGGACTGATTGGATAATTTTTAGGCGTAACAAGTAGGATATGAAAAATCCAAAAATCCCCCTATTTTAAATAAATAAATATGACTTATATATGTTTTTTTCCTGTTCTTGGTGCATTTTTTGACTGATTCACACATCGGTGGTAACGTACACAATCTGATGCTCGTCCTTTTGTCCCCCGGTGGACACCTTCCACTGCCATAATCCTGAAATATTTTACATTATGTTAAAGGGCAAATTAAAGACTTCAGATTGGAAATGTTCCGGCTTTCTGTCCGTTATTTCCCCCTCAGGATCAGACATGATCTGCTGTCTGCAGCCCGCGGTACGCACGTTTCTGCACGTTTCATCATTGTTCCCGGGAGTCTGGCTTTATTCTCAACAAACAGCTTCCTCCTGTTCTTCACGTGACTCTAATACGCCGTCATAAAAACCTGGTTCACTGTTCAAGTTAAGGACCGGAAGCTGGAGGCAGAGCTCCAGTTGCATGTTGGAAGTTTAGAGGAAACACTCACACCTGCCACGCCATCTTTGTTACGAGCTGCAAGATCTGTGCACACAGCGCTGAGCTTTGCACCAACTCTGCATCATTCGGTGTAAAACCACACACCCGTTACATGGAATAAACACTCCGGACAAAGCGGCCGCCAGCCCATCAACACACGAACTGTAGCGCTGGGTTACCTGACACTGGTTGCTGCAGCGTTGCCGTGGCGCCCGCAGCCGTGCTCACCAACAACAGTGGACCCCTCTGCTGTCTGATAATCATGTGGAGCCGATTCATTAACTGGTTATGTTCCGATTTCTGGGTCTTTTGCTTGAGTTGATCCATTTACCAGAGTTGTGACCCCCCTCCCCCCTCCGTCCCTCCCACCACTGGAAAGCAGAAGTGACTCCAGCATCAGGAGGGGGGCGGCCAGAGGGAGAAGGAAAGAGGATGATGAGGATGAGGTGAGAGGGAAGATCCGTGGTGGAATTGGGGGGTCCGTAAGGTTGGCTGACCTGCCTCGTTGCGGTGGTGGGGGGGCCTCAGCGCGGGGCTTGGACTCGGGACCACCGGCTCACTTCTCTCTGTAGTACAGCAGGTACATCTTGAGCGGCTCGGGCAGCGGCAGGCCCAGGATCCGCTCTCTCAGCACGTTGACGGCCGGCTGGGGCCGGAGCAGCTCCCCGGTCTCCTTCTCCTCCTCCTCCTCCTCCTGCTCTTCCTCCTCCTCCTCCTCCTCCTCCTCCACCGTCTCCTCCTCCTCCACCAGCCCCCGTCCGGCTCCTCTGCCCGCTCTCCGGCTCCCTCTCACCTGCCGCCTCCCCTCCCTCTCCCCCGCCGCCTCCTCGTCCTCCATGCGCGCCTCCTGGTTGTTGTTGCTGTCCAGGGGCGGGGGCCCGATGCCGCTGCTGGCCACCACCTGCCGGGTGGCCAGCACCAGGGCGTTGCAGTGGCGGCGGTGGACCCGCCGGCGCTTGAAGCGGGGGCCGTACTTGTGGAGCCCCGCCACCGCCAGGCCTCGGCCCACGCTGAAGGACGAGCCTCGGCCACGCGAGTGGCCGTCTCCCCCCTCCGTGGTCACTCTGAGGGTGTGGCGGATGCAGATGCGGGCCAGCTCCTGCAGAGTCCGGACCTCGTACTTGGCTGCAACGTTCAGAGGAACAAGACAGTGAGAGATGAAAGACACGGAGGGTGGAACGAGACGGACGGTCCGGCAGAGACTCACGTAGTGGGACGGTCTTGGGTTTGCCGTTGGTGCTGTGTTTCGGCAGCACCAGGGGGGCGAAGGACACAGAGATGATCTTCTTGGTCTCCCAGCTGTTCAGGCCAGTGCGGGTGATCTTAGTCAACTGCAGAAAATACAACAGATTCTTCAGCTGATTTCACTCTCTTTTTTTGTAATTTTCTAAAATTTTGAATCAACATTTAATAATAATGAAATTACAATAACTTATACTTTATTAATCCTGATTGGTAAAATCAGCTCTGCTTTTAACACCAACATTCCTAGAAATTTTAATATTTGTATTTGCTGAAGGGGGAAAAGTATTTATATGTCAAATCGGGTCAACTTACAAAACGAAAAACCCATCGAACGAAGACGACATGCATAAAGACCGCCATGCTTGGGAATCAAACCCACCACCATCCGTTTGCAAGACAGGAGCTCTGACCACTGTGCTACACAACAGCACACACTGAACACACATTCAGCCCAGTGTTCTCCGTTGTCGTGGGCGGCCTGTGTCAGTTATGTTTTACTTTAGGTTAACTGCGTTTGAAATCACTTTGTTCAAAACACCTTCCCATCTTCTTTTAGAAAAGTCTGATAACGATGGTTTTGATGGTTTTATTGTTTATCATTATCGTTATGACTTGAGCTGAATACAGGGAGTATTACACGCTGATTATGGCTGGACTCTGCAAGATGACGCTGTGCGTTCTTGGATGCATTTGCATAGTAGAGGCCAAGTTGATGAGGCGTTAAAACCCCCCGGGAAATACCAGATACCAAAAGACGTCAGCAGTTATGGTAGGAACCCTAGGGGAGCTGAATTTTTTCAGCAGTTGGTAGATAAGTGTTAACCCATCTCTAGTTTAACCTGAGAGCAGTGAGCAGCCAATTACAGCACCCAGGGAGCAATTTGGTGGGGTTAAGGACCTTGCTCAAGGGCCCACTCCTGACTGAATAAAGACAGCTTCCATCCAACAAAGCCTGCTTGCTGAGGGGATGTAACCACGTCTCCCCAAATTTTTCCTTCTGCTATCTCAGAGAGAACAATCTTTTTTCATTTACTTATTTCCAAAAATGTGTTGTGCCATCCTTGAAGACTATTTTACGGAGTCATCCCCTGGAAATTCCACTTTTTCATGTTAAACGTGTGTACTGGAACAGGACCTCAGTTAAAACGTGCCAGAAACTCCGGAGAGTGAAAATGGCTTCGTTTTTGAGTGCAGGCTCTCTCGTCACACCAGAATCAGCCAGAAGAACGCGCTCTCCACAGAACGTGATTTGGATTTGCCGCCGGCATTGACGTTGTAGCTGGTAACTGCTAGCATAAGCTCTCTTTAGCACCACCTAAAATCAGCTGATTACCTGCCACGTAGTGGCAATTAATGACGGGTGTTGTCAAAGAGGAGGAAGACACCCTCACCCCCCGCCATGTACTGCTTCGGCAGAGCTACAACAGTGTTTTCAGCCACTCAGAGCTTCAGCAGTGGGCTAATCGACCAGGGACCAGTGGATTATATTTTTCAGTGAAGATGTGCAGTCGGTAAGTGTTGCTGCTTGTGTAACTTATTATCTTTTGTGTAGGAGACCAGGAAACGATGGTAGACGATCGGTGACAAGCTGCTAACAAAGCTAACGAGCTACACAGTTCTTGTTGTTCACATCAGACACCTGCTCCATATTTTCATTTGAGTCCAGCCCTTTTACTCTGCGTTTTCTCTCCATCAACCGTACCGTTAGCTTCTTATCATGTTTTCTCTCATATCATTTTCCTTCACTCGTTCCATCCTCATTTCTACAAACCAAACTTTGTTTTGGTTTGTGAGACTTGCCTCGTGAACGCGCTTACAGACAAGTTTACTTCTCAAAGTCGCGTCGAAGCAGCGACGAAGCAGCATTGAAGCAGTGTTGAAGCGGTGTCGAAGTGGGGAAGGGAGGAAAATAAATTTTCCAGGACAATTCAAGCTTTTTCAGGACATTTTACTCTTTTCCTCATTTTCCATGTGTCTTCCATGACTAGAAAAATGTTCAATCATTTTCCAGGTTTTCCAGGACGCGTGGGAACCTTGCATGATAGTGATACTGAATTTAGTTTGTCAACTTTTTAAGGATTAAACTTGAATTTTAAGTGAAACATTGAAACTTTGAGAAAACTCACCTTTTCCTCGAGAGGCATCACCAGGATGCCCCCCACCTTCAGCAGGTTCTTCATGTAGTCCTCATTTTCTTTCTGCACCCCGGCCCCACAGTAGACCCTGTCGTACTGCCGGCTCTCCAGAGGAATCTCCAGGCAGTTTCCCACCACGAAGGAAGGCTCGCAGAACTCGAATCTGAAGAGACACGAACGGAGTAAAAACGGGTTTGCAGATGCACGAGGAGCAGAACGTCAGACTTCTGGAGACCTACTTGTCGAAGCTGTCGCTGGTTTTGATGAAGGAGTCTAACTTCTGGTAGGCGTACTCGATCACGTCTGCGTGTAACTCGATGCCGTGATTGACTCCAAACGGTCCTGAAACAGCAGAACGGCTTGGTGTGAAAAAAAAAGTCATTTCAACTCTGAAGCATTAGGACATAAATCCTTAACAGGAGTCCGGATGAGGTGAAAACCAACAGCAGACTTTATTACTCTCTTCAGTTTATCTGCCTCATTGTTGGGTAACGATTTGAGTGGGTCCCTGGGAAATTCAATGGGCCCCCGATAAAAAAAAAAAAAAAATCATTTTGATCTAATTCTTACATTCTTCTGTTTTTTAAATTGTAGTGTTTGGTGTGTCTGGTATGACATGGTTATAATTAACAGACATATTCATGCATGTATATGAAATTAAACAAAAATTTAAATATGAAACGTTTATTAGAAAAACAACTGTCAGTGGCATGACATAAAATTCAAATGCCTCTAGGATTTAATTACAAGAGGAGCTTAGGTCTCATAAAATAACATTTAATATTTCATCCATCCCTCCATTCAAGTCATGAAACCAGTTAAAGCAGACTTCCTCCTTCAATTCTTTTCTATTGAAAAGCATTATTTTAAAGTTCTTTTAAAGGGATATTGTGTAAGTTCTCCTGTTATTTATTCACAAAAACTGATTATTTGGTTCAAAAGTGTTTTTTCATTAATCAGTAATCACTCCCATCAACAAACTGAAGTGCTCCTCTAAGTTCTAAATTTGCCGTTTGTATCATTCATTTACACATCGAGCGGGTCGGCTGGGTGGGGGCTGCCATGTCGTATCGCCATGTTTTTAGGTTCAGGAGAAGCGTGACGGTAGGAAAACACAGAAACTCACCGGACACACCGGAGTTTTCAGCTCAGTTCGAGGTAATGTCTTTGAAAAGTCACCGCGCTGCAGTGGGAGAAACTAGCGTCTCACTGATGCTGGGTTCAAGTGCAGTCGGGCAGACGGCCGTTGGTAACAAACCAGATGTCATTTTAATCAATGAAGCCGAGCAAAGACGGTAAAACATGGGTCAGGAAAAACAATACGACATCGCCATGACAACAAATCAGATGTGGACTGATGTCACTGTAACTGACGGACCACATCTTCACACAGAGGCTGGTGATAACTTTACATGCAGCTGCTGTCGTCGGTCTGCCCGGTTTCACGCGAATGCAGCATGAAAAGTACGAGGGAGCTGCTCCCAATTACACAATGTCCCTTTACACACATCATGACTGTGTGGCATGAACTACCATGACCATACTGGACTACCATGACCAAACTGGACTACCATGACCATACTGGACTACCATGACCAAACTGGACTACTATGATCATACTGGACTACCATGACCAAACTGGACTACGATGATCATACTGGACTACTATGATCATACTGGACTACAATGATCATACGGGACTACCATGACCATACTGGACTACCATGACCATACTGGACTACCATGACCATACTGGACTACCATGACCATACTGGACTACCATGACCATACTGCACCACCATGACCATACTGCACCACCATGACCATACTGGACTACTATGATCATACTGCACCACCATGACCATACTGGACTACCATGACCATACTGGACTACCATGATCATACTGGACCACCATAATCATACTGGACCACCATAATCATACTGGACCACCATAATCATACTGGACTACCATGATCATACTGGACCACCATAATCATACTGGACTACCATGACCATACTGGACAACAATGACCATACTGGACTACCATGACCATACTGGACTACCATGACCATACTGGACCACCATGATCATACTGGACCACCATGATCATGCGGGACTACCATGACCATACAGGACTACCATGACCATACTGGACCACCATGACCATACTGGACTACCATGACCATACTGGACTACCATGACCATACTGGACCACCATGATCATACTGGACCATCATGATCATACAGGACTACAATGACCATACTGGACTACCATGACCATACTGGACTACAATGATCATACTGGACTACCATGACCATACTGGACCACCATGACCATAGTGGACTACCATGACCATACTGGACGACCATGATCATACTGGACTACCATGATCATACTGGACTACCAAGCCCATACTGGACCACCATGATCATACTGGACTACCATGACCATACTGGACTACCATGACCATACTGGACTACCATGACCATACTGGACCACCATGACCATACTGGACCACCATGACCATACTGGACTACCATGACCATACTTGACTACCATGACCATACTTGACACCATGACCACCCCATAATCATACTGGACCACCATGACCATACTGGACCACCATGACCTTTCTGGACAAACAAAAGTTTGTGTTTGAGTGGATTTAGTTTTGTCTCTTTTTTCTATTTTCGGCCTACGAACACAAGAGCAGTTGAGCAGGTTGTGGATGCAGGAGAAGTACTCAGAAACTAAAACTGCAGTACCGTCTCCCAGAGACAGAGTAGTCACACCATTAAAAAATGAAGCTTCAGAAATCCAGGGAGGTCCATCTCTCCGTTGTGATGCAATACAGACCGTAAGGAAATGTCAATATGCAGATGTTGTTAAAAATAAATAAATACACTGCAAAAACTCCAATCTTAGTGTGTACATTTTTTCTTGGCCACTCTTAAAATAAGTAAAAAAAAGATTATTTTTTGCCTGTAATAAGCAAAAAATTTCTGCCAATAGAACAAGCTAAATTTTCTTGATAAGATTTCTTGAAATAAGACGCATTGCCTTAAAACAAGACCTTATATCTCACTGAAATGTTTCATTTCAGGTGATTTTGTCTTATTTTGAGTGTGATGAGATATTTTGACTAGAAATGAGAAAAATATACTTGATAAGATTTCATTTTTTGCAGTGTAGGGCTCAAACTACATCTCTCAAGTCCACAGCAGCATCCTGCTTCTTGTTTGCTGCACATTTATGTAAAGGAGAGAAAGATGCTGGCTGTTTGGAGGCAAGCATGCAGCTGAGAGGACGTACCCAGTATGAGCCCGACCATGGTGCTGAGGTACCCCGTTCCGCTGCCCAGGTTGAGGAAAGACAGGCCGGGCTGCAGATCCAAAGCCTCCATCACCTCAGAGTAGATGCACGGAGCAGACAGGTGGATGTTTCCGTGCCGCCACGCCAAGTCCTGCCAACAACAGTAGCAAAGGTTGACAGGTCTGAATCTACCCGGACCCTGGCCGGACCCCGGCTGGCTGACTCCACGTCCCTCACCTTGTACGCGTTGTCCCTGTATTCATCCAGGTAATAGTCCGCCCTGTCAATAGCTCGAAAAGCTCGCTCCACCAGGTCTGAACGGATGTAATAAGCCTCCTTCAGGTTGTCAATCAGGTCGTCGTTGTCCTCACCGGCACTCACAGCCCCGCCCATCCTGCCTGGAGGAAGACAGACAAGAAACGGAGGGGAGATCAGGAAAGCTGGGTCTCATCCATCTGCTCCGACTGGGCGAGTTAATGTTGGGGAGGAAACACGGGGAAGACTTTCAGCCTCGGTGAGGAACACGGAGCAGAATTATCAGCTTTGTCAGAAAGTCACCAGAAAGTTTGGGAGACGTTTTCTGCTGACGCAGATTTTATGCGCGGTCTGGAAACGCTGCAGCTTCCGCTACAGAGACGCTGATAACAGCCCTGCTGTCACCATCAGATCATGAAACAGGGGGCCCCGGGTGGAGACATGCGAGAGGCCCCCTCCCGTCCAACAGCTAGGCCTCCAACTGTAGAGCTTTCCTGATCACTGGCAGAGTCGTTCTGTTCAGGTCATTATTCCGCATTCACGGTCGTATATCATCTCAGCTTGGATATTTTGTTTTGGCTTTAATTTCTGCCAGTCTCTGGCCACATTTCTCTGGATGCTTCGTATGATATGAAAAACTGTTCTGCATTTTTTTCTGATTCATTCGGTTTTTCTTGTGTCTCCTTTTGCTTATTTTGCATCTCATTGGGGATGTTTTCTCTTTGTGGTCATCAAAGCAGGTTTTTCTTCCTCTTTTTGTCACATTTCTGCGCCTCCAAGCTGTTTTTCATTCCTATTTATATATTTCCTGTCTCTCTGGTCATTTTATGATACACACGACATTTATTGTTCGGTGCTTTCTGACAGGGGTTTGTTGTATTTGTGCTAATCTCAGCTTTGGTCTGGATATCTTGGAAAATATATTCTAAATTTCAAGATTTTTATTTACTTGATAAATGCAGGTTAAATGTTTTTTTTGTTTTTCAAAATAATCTACATTTTGTTTCCTGACATTTCAGCTACTTTTCTTTCCTTCTTTAAGTAATTTTTTTATTTTTATTAAACAGATTTTATAATTACCATTATTTTATTCGTTTTTACTTTGCTTTTGTCTTATCTACCACCTAACAAGGTTATAATAGTTTTGGACCTTTTATAAGTTTCCTTTTTTATTTAGTTTTGACTTTTAGTTTTTTCATTCAGTTAGTTTTAGTTAGGTTTTTGAGCAGGTTTGCTAGTTTTTATTTTTTGGAAAATGCTTAGTTTTAGTTTAGTTTTTATTACACACACACAACATACACAAATGATAGGTGTTTGTCTGGTGTGACATTCAAAATCATCAGAAAGTCACTCAGAGTAAAACCAGTAGGGCAAAGTAAACAGATTAAATAGAAATAGATTTCATGTCAACCGAAAAGGCTTACGTATTAAATAAATTTACAAAGACTAAAACTAAGGATGTTTTTGCAATAATTTTAGTTAGTTTTGTAAAGACAATACAGTTTCAGTTATCGTTTATTTAAAAACCTGTCAACTTTTTATTTTCATTTCAGTTAACGAAAATGTTATTTCAGTTTTGGTTTTGTCGTTAGTTTTAGTTAACTAGAATAACCTTCTTTCTATCATTTTAGGCTTTTTTTTCCTTTCATTTTTGACCCGTTACAACTTGGGGCCCACTCATCAACCAGTCCATGCTTCCTAAAAGTGCTGGCTCTGAATGTGAAGTAATACTTCCAACAGAAAGTACTGTATTGGTAAAGAAATGGATTTTTTATGAGATTTACACAAGAAAACGTCCAAATTTGACGACATCAAAAGGCAGTTGGTGGTTTAAAATACATTACGGTAATACTGCAGGTAAAAGTAAGCCTGTGTCGACCAAAGCTAGTAAAGTGAAGCTTTGGTTGAGTTACAGCAGCGTGTAAAAAGCAACACTGAAGGGCAGAGATCACAGGCTGCAGGCCATAAAAGAACAAAGACCGGAGGATTTAAATATTACAGCTCCTGCCTTTCATGCCACTTTGAGTTGAGTTGAAAGGAAGTTTTCAGGTGCCGAATCATAGAAGGAAAAAATGAGCTCTACCATCAAAATGAAAACTAATATTAAGAGAGGGATCCGGAGAGACGTTTCCCTGCTGGTATCACAGCTGACCAGCAGAGGGCGCTGCAGTCCAGCCCGTGCTGTTTAGTACAGGACACACTTCCTGCAAAGCACTTGCTTTTAACCCCCGTGATTAGTTGGCTAACTCGGTGTTATGGCTAACAAACCCAGTCGGTTAATTACGTGTTTTGTGAGGTCAAATGTCCGATTAGGACCCGCAGTTCAAGTCCAGCAGGTTTAAAGTGGCGCATCTGCAGCCTGCACGCTGCTACGGCGGCTGTTTGCGCCACCCCGTTAATTTCAGTTCGCAGGAAACACACAAATTAGCCTTGTTTACAAAAATATCTTCAAATAAACAACGAAAACATTATTTCACATCTGTAACAGACTGCCATGTAACTGCAAGGTCAACTCAAACAAGATACAGCCGCATTGTCGCCTCGCTGGAAGCGATGAAAGATCGAGACAAGGCGGAGAAAACAGCTCGTTTTTGCGGCTGTCGGAGCCTCCAGCAGCCGCGGCCGCGGCCTCGTGTTCCGCCCGGGCAGCTTCACCTGGTACCTGCTGGAAATGTCGACTGCTTTTCCCCGGCTTTGCGCTTTTTCTGCTGTGCAGTCTTTTGTTGTTTGGGATCCAGTCAACACAACACTGCTGGATGTAAACATTCGACCATCTGACGCTCTGACGTCAGACGTCACGCACGCAGAAAGCCGGTCAGTGGAGGATGGCCTACTTTCAGGATTCGGGGCTGTGGGACATGAACGGTGTAGATCTGAAATCTGGTGTGAATTAAAGATGTATCCGCGTTAACCACCAAACCTTCCACTAAGAACAGATTTATGATCTTTCCTTCGGCACGTGCATCTTAACGAAGTTACTTAATCACGTGTCTCAGCCAATCACAGCTGAACCTCTTGTCTTAAGCTCAGCATCTGTGCTCCGATTGGCTTGGAAATGTGACTTTGTCACCTTTAATCAGTCTGTAATTAATTATTTAACTGGATAAGTGGTTTTATTGGTGTCCAGTTGGACAACGAGCCGCGCTTCCCAATCAGCGGACCGGAAACAATCCTGGAAAGATAAAACTATGGAAACTGGACTTCAGCGGGGAAAAATACTGTTTTCCTTTTTAGTTATTCTTTGAAAAAAAAAATATTTAATAGGACCTTTTGTTTTAGGACTCGTATGTTTTCAGTTCTCATCAGTTCATGTCGTATCCGTTTTTCAGTTTTCAAAAGTACTTAAAAACAAGCAAGTGGGGAATAGAGGACAAAATGGAAATGATTAAAAGGTTAACAACACTTATGAAAGTAATTTGCAGTGAAATATTGACATGAAAAGCAAAAAAAAAAAAAAAAAAAAAGTAAAAAGTGAAATAAGAAGATGATAAAAGAGAGGATATGAAAAGAAATGGTAAATTATCAGAGAGGGGAGATTATAAATGAAAGATTATGGAAATGATGTTTTCAACATACCAAAAACTGGAGTTTAGAAGATTTTCGGGAGATTATTTGGAAGTTCAGTCAGGACAGCTTTACTGTAGACCTTTCAGTCTCGCTGTAATAAATTAGCGGGCCAGTTCTTCAACTTTGCTTTGGGACAGGATTTTCATTTTGTAGATGCACATCTTTATATTGATATGTGGGTTAAAATGCCAGCAGCAGCCTGAAGCCTTGATCCAAGGCAGGATGGATCCAGGCTTTCATGATGTTTCCAGCAGATTCTGATCCTAGCATCTGAATGTGGAGCTGAAATGGAGACTCATCAGACCAGCAACGTTTCTCCATCTTCTATTGTCCAGTTCTGGTGAGTCCGTGTGAACTGTAGCCTCAGTTTCCTGTTCTTATCTGACAGGAGAGGCACCCGGTCTGGTCTCCTGCTGCATTCTGGTCCAAACACCTGCTGCTACGGAGATTTTCTCTTCTTCAGACCATTCGGACCTACATTTATGACAGAACTCAGCAGCGCGAATTCTGACGAGGACCAGAGGGCAGGAGCACATTAGAGCAGATTTAAAATGGCTGCATTGGTGTTTCAGAGTTGATTTTAAGCTTCTTATAGTGGTTTATAAATGTCTTAATGGTCTTGGGCCTCCTTACCCATCTGACTTGATGCTTCGTTCCACCATTGCGGTCCTTGTCTGTGGAACAGCCTGCCAGAGAACCTGCGGGCTGCAGAGACTGTTGATGTTCTTAGGCGCTTTCGGACTGTAGGAACCCTCTGGAGTTCCTAGAACCTTTTTGGGAACCAGGCTGTTTTTTTGCGGATTCGGCCATGTAAGAAGTAGAACCTTTTTAGCTCCTACTCCGGGGCAGGGTCTTTTCGGGGTTCCAACTGAAATACGTCGTAGATGTTTGGTGATTGGTTGAACTGGCAGGCCCCGCCCCTTGTGTGATCTCCACTTCTTCCGGCCCCGCCATATTTAAAAAGCTGTTTACCTATCAAACTGTTTACCGTGATCGTAATAACGACCAGAACTATTACAATAGGAGTGTACCAATTCATTATTAAATCCATCACAATGGTGCATGTCCTGATTCCAGAACTATTATGAAATGTCCAAAAGCAATTATTTGTTTTCATACTAATTTAATGACCCAAATACAGCTGCAAAGTGTGGCAGTAGAATCTGCGGCTGCTACCGGGAGACTTTAGTGGACGGAATGTCTGGGCGCATTTCAACAAAAGGTAAACTGGACGTTACGTGATACATATGACTGTGATGAGGGAAAGCTGGTAAGCTTTTATAATAGCTTTGAATAAAAGAGATGGAAAAGCAAAATACAGCTGCAAATTGTGTCAGTACAATCTGTACCACTTTAGTGAACGAACCGCGGTCTGTCCACTAAAGTGTCGGGGCGTACTTCAACAAAAAGTAAACAAGACGTTAGTTGGGCATCTTTCTAATGGGGGGGGGGGGGGGGGGGGGGGGCTATTTGATAACGTGATGCAGTAGACCGTGGTGAGGGAAAGCTGTTAAGCTAGCTTTTATTATAGCTTTAAATAAAAGAGATGAGAAACCTCAGTTTTGTATCAGATCTGCTGGGGCATAAATTTGTCTCTGTCGCAGACGATTGCGTCAAACATGGTCCCTAACAAGGTCCCCCGTCATGTGCAAAAGCAAGCTGATGGGGAAGAATGGTTCTGATAACTAAACTCCAGACAGGTAGTTATAGGAACTGCCTTCTATGAACCTCTCTGTCCGAATGCACGTTTGAAGAAGAGGCTCCAGACCTACCTTTTTAGCCCAGATTTTTTATTTAATTTTGTTCTATTTCATTTGATGTTAACTTTTGATTTACCCAGTTGTTTAGCCAATATTATTTTACATTATATTCTAACATGTATTAGATAAGGTATAAGTATATCTGGACCTGATTACTAGCTGTCAACATAGAGCAACCATGTCGCTACTCTGCTGCAGGGACCTTGCCAAGATCAAAAACAAGGCATTGTAACTATCTCAGGAGCGTGGCCGTCTCTCATTGGATCATGTAACCTGGAGTCGCTCTGATTAACGGCTTGATGACTTTTAAAAAACAGCTTTTCAAAGTGGTCTGCAACATTTTTCCAAAACACCAGACTGAGACTGTTTAATTTTTGAGACAGTTGTGGTGACCTGTGGGAAGTTACAAGGTGTTAGTGCCCATAGTGGCCAAAAGTTACACGGTATAACTTTAATTTTGTTCTATTTTATTTGATGTTATCTTTGGCTTTATTCAATTGTTTATGCAGTATTATTTTATGAATTCCTGTGGCAGATAAAGGTAAAGCATATTTGGACTTCCTACTAGCTGCTAAAAACAACCATGTTGCTACTCTGCTGCAGACTGAGACCTTACCAATGAGCAAACATGGAGCTAACTGTTAGCCACCAGCGCTAACGCTGGCATCCTCTCTGCCGCCTGTCAAACAAAAGGTCACACCCCTGATTATGTGTATTTTCAATTTTAAATAACATCTATACGGATAAGTTAGGAAAAATTCACCCCCATCACAGTTAACATTGGATGGTTAATATTGACCTATGAAACCTAAAATGATGTTTGAACCAGGCTGTAAACATGTTTAATCCTTTATTAAACATGTTTATCTGCTGTAAACGTGTTATTTCTGCTGTAAACGTGTTATTTCTGCTGTAGATGTTTATTCCTGCTGTAAAGGTGTTTATTCCTGGTGTAAACATGTTTATATCTACTGTAAAGGTTTTTATTTTTGCTGTAAAGGGTGTTTATTTTTGCTGTAAACGTGATTATTTTTGCCGTAAACATGTTAATTTCAGCTGTAAACTATCTCTGCTGCAAACATGTTTATTTTTGCTGTAAACATGTTTATCCCTTCATGAAACATGTTTATCTCTGCTTTAAATAATTATTTTTGCTGTAAGGGTGTTTATTCCTGGTGTAAACATGTTTATATCTGCTGTAAAGGTGTTTATTTTTGCTGTAAACATGTTTATCCTGCTGTAAACATGTTTACTTCTGCTGTAAACATGTTTATATCTGCTGTAAAGGTGTTTACTTTTGCTCTAAAGGTGTTTATATCTGCTGTAAATGTGTTTATTTTTGCTGTAAAGGTGATTATTTCTGCTCTAAATATATTTATATCTGCTGTAAAGGTTTTTATTTTTGCTCTAAATGTGTTTATATCTGCTGTAGTTTATTTTTGCTGTAAAGGTGTTTATTTTTGCAGTAAATGTATTTATTCTGCTGTAAACATGTTTATCCCTTCATTAAACATGTTTATCTCTGCTGTAAATAATTATTTTGCTGTAAAGGTGTTTATTTTTGCTGTAAATTTGTTTATCCTGCTGTAAACATGTTTATATCTGCTGTAAAGGTGTTTCTTTTGCTCTAAACGTGTTTATATCTGCTGTAAAGGTGTTTATTTCTGCTCTAAACGTATTTATATCTGCTGTAAAGGTTTTTATTTTTGCTCTAAATGTGTTTATATCTGCTGTAAAGGAGTTTATTTTTGTTCTAAACATGTTTATATCTGCTGTAGTTTATTTTTGCAGTAAATGTATTTATTCTGCTGTAAACATGTTTATCCCTTCATTAAACATGTTTATCTCTGCTGTAAATGATTATTTTGCTGTAAAGGTGTTTATTTTTTGCTGTAAATATGTTTATATCTGCTGTAAAGGAGTTTATTTTTCCTCTAAATGTGTTTATATCTGCTGTAAAGGTGTTTATTTTTGCTGTAAATGTGTTATTTTTGCTGTAAACGTGTTAATTTTGCTGTAAACATGTTTATTCTGCTGTACATGAGTTTATTTTTGCTGTAAAGGTGTTTATTTTTGCAGTAAATGTATTTATTCTGCTGTAAATGTGTTTATCTCTGCTGTAAACATGTTTATATCTGCTGTGAAGTTGGTCTTTTTAACATGGGAGTTTATGGGGATTTGCTCTGTTAATGCAGCTCCTAGTGCAAGTGTCCATTTCTGGTCGTCGAGGGCCACAATACTGCAGGTTTTTCGATGTCTCCCTTCTCCAACACACACCTGACTGAAATTCATAGGCTTTTAGATTCATTTAATTTGAACCAACTGTGCTGCTGCAAAGAAGGCATGGAAAACCATCAGGACAGGGGCCCTTGAGGATGACTTTGGACACCACTGCCCTAGTGGATGAAGAAAGAACTACAATTTTTTAGCACTTTTCTGGATTTGCACATTGGCCTCATAGTTGGCCACCGGAGGTTCCGCTTGCTCTGGACTCTGACGTATCTGGTGTGGACCGTCACACAGAGGAAACGTGGATCAGTACTCCATGTTCACATTTCCATCAGCATACATAGAAATTCACATCAAAGTCTAAATGTTGATCATTTCTGCAGAAATACAGCTTTCTGTGAATGTTAAAGCAACTAGACTGAACTTTGGCAGATTTTCCCCGTGAGGTGCTTCCTCACAGCTACTAATGCATCATCATCATCATCTTCATCCTGTTTTTCTCCCCCAGCGACGTCTAATCAGACATTATTTTCGTCCCATCGCTTCTGAGATTTCTCCAGCCAATAAAAAGTAGTCTGTACTCTCATCTAATCTTTTGTTCCGTCTCTTTCGTTCTTTTCCTCCATTAATGTCCTCTTGTATATCTTTCATGATTTAGCCACCCTGCGCGTTCAGAACCGCCACTGTGTTGATATCCAGTTGCCAGCATGTGATACTGCTGGTAAAGAGAAACTAAGCTGTAAGCCCCGTCCTGGAAGAAACTGAAATACAGTTCCTCAGCCTCAGGGCGCTGCAGGGCAACAACGGCTCCAGGAATGTACATAATAAACATCATTGTGCCATCAAAACAAGTCATTATAGGGTCAGAAAGTTACATAAAGCCACTTTAAAGGCGGGGTTAAGTTAAAAGCAGCCACAGCAGATAGCAGCCGAGATGCAAAAAGGAACAGAGTACTTCAGTCGGTAATGTCAAAGTTGAGACAAAGTGGACAAAGACATGATGCATCTCAGCCTCAGGAAGGCACAAAGGGAGTTTTATCTTTGCTCAAACCACCTAAATATAGATTTGCTGAACAGACTGAAAGTGAGTCTCCAGGTCTTTAAATGTCCACCAGATGTCAGTGCTGTTCAACACAAAACTGCTGCACGTCTACAGCAAATGTAATGAAGTTCCCTATTCTGCTGACAGTCCAGAAAGATGGTGTTACGCTGCAAAGACTCAGCCTGCAAAAACAGCAAGATAAAGAGATAAGAGGGGGAGGTGATTAAATGAGCAGAAGTATTCACTAACACAACAGGAAACTTTGACGTGTCAAGACTTGTTACGTCCCAGCTCGGATAGAGGGTGGAACGTAACAAATGAGAACTGTGACAAGGTGGATGCAAGATGGTGACTGGAGATTTATTGTTCCAAAGAGGGATTTAACAGACAGAACACCACAACGGTAACCTGGAGTTGGGTTTTGCGATGCTGCTCAAATCAATAAAGCAAACAACAACAAGTACCGCCATCTAAACAGAAGTGTAGGTCAGACAAAAGGGTAACAAAGGAACCAAACACAAACCAAAAAAAACAGAAACTGACCTCCTAAACTATGGTTATAAAAAAAAACAAAAAAAAAACAAGCGGCACCAATAACTGAAGCTTTCCTGTCTGTCACATCTTTTCTATTTACAACTATATACAGCCTAAAAAAAAAAAAAAAAAAAAAAAAACCTCTCTAGCCCAACTCAAACTACCACTTACCAAAAGCTGACTACACATAAACACCAACAAATTAAAAAAGGAGCCTTAAGGGCTTTTAATTAAAAGAGAAGAGAAAAAACAGAAAACTTAACAGAGCAAGACCTCTAACAGTCAGATATAAACACAAACTAACTCAAACCAAATTGGTTTGAGCCCACTAATAAATAAAAGAAAACAAACCCAAAAAAAAGAAAACATCCACTAAGCTAATCTACAAAATGTTACCAAATCAGACACAAGTCAAAATCCACAGCAAGCAAGGGGCAGACTGCCAGGTCAAAACAGGACACAGGTCTTTCATCTCCCAGCTGGGTGAGGGTTTGTCCGTGATTGGCTGGACAATTATCCAATCGAGAGGGAAGGAGACGAAGGTGTGGTGGCCAGGACCAATCCTCAACATGCCGTGGCACACAGGAATTTGCATGGGAAACAAGCAATTAGAGCAAGCAGTAGGCAGCTGTAACAAGACTTTTTTTTTTTTAAACAAGTAAAACTTTAAAGCCTGAGATCCCACACACGTCTTGAAACGAGAGGCCAGACAACACTTTACTTATTTCTAAGGATTATTTTGAAGAATTATTTCTTGTTTTGTACAACAACTTTATAACTTTTAGCTTTTGTAGTCTCAAACGTTAATTTATACAGAACCACAGCAACAATTTACTAGAGTTTTAAAGGAGCAAAGCAAGGAAATGCTCTGATGCGAAAATAACTTCCATCAGGGAAAAAAAAAACTAAAACTTTCTTTTATTTAAGGTACAGTATGTAGAAAATCAAAGGTAAATTGCAGAAAAATGTGATCTATAATTCAAAACTGTGTTTCTATTGATGTGTAATCGCTTAACTGGAATAGCTGTTATATGTTTATTTCCTTAGAATGAGTCATTTATATTCACTTGTTGGGCGGTGCACACATTGAGGCTGCCATATTTGTTCCATCATTTTTTGCTATGGTGTCCCTGAATGGACAAAACAATGTATGTGAAGTAAGAAACCTCTGAACTTTAAAACTGCTGTACCAGCTTTGTTTGATGGGAGTTAAAGACTGTTTGGGATCAGTAATGCCTTTAAAGACATTAAAAATATTTACTCATTGTCCAGTCATAGCTACACCTGAGACCACTGGATCCACTCACAGATGAAAACATATTTTTGTCTGGGAGAATTTTGGCCACTAACAGCCACCGTTACATTCACAACAGTGCAGAGAATATGAAGTCATTTGAAAGAGAACATTTTTTCTTTTAAATACCAATATTTACCACTAGATGTCAATAATTCTTACATACTGTACCTTTAAAGTCCCACCGATTAACTTTGGCAGTGTGTCCCACTTTGGGACCCCAATGAGGGCTAATCCAGCATTGTCTTCATCCCGTCTCCATTCTCAGATCTGTTGCAGATCAGCAGGAATAAATCTCACCGTGTCTTCATATCAAGTCAGAAGCTCAAAGTTCTAAGTTTGAGAAGTTATACATTGTTGCTGTGATGATAAAAGGAGCTAAACTTGAAGCGGTTCAAGAATTTAAATTCTTTGGTGTTTTAATTGATTCGAGACTTTGTTTTGAACAAAACATTGTGACAAAAATGAAATATACTATGTCAAACTTCAGGTTTGGATCACCGCGAGCATCTGGGAATTTTTGCCAAATTCGTCACATTCGGTTAGCTAGGGGGTGAAAACATCGCTTCGTTGCATCGGAGAGCCATTTGATTACCTGCTTCACTACAAGTCAATCTTCATTTATTCTACTTTGGAAATACCGAGAAGTCCCGCTGTGTCTGGCTGCCATAAACATAACTACCACACGGACAAGAGCAGATGTTTGTCCAGTTCCCAAAACAACAACAATAAAAAAAGTCCCGAATGACATGCTAAGTGGCTAGCGGCTATCAAGCACATCAATGCTGACAGTTCACACTGGAAACCATGGAAACATCTAACAATATGTTCAGATCTCTTTGTGACTGATTAAAAAAAAACATATATTGTGGTCTCACTATTTAAACCCTGTAGTTTTAATACAGATGATAGAAAACACCATTAAATCAGTGGATGTACAGAATCACAGCCCCGCCCACTGTTCCCGTCTCCTCAGGACTGTTATGGTGTGTTCAGACCAAACGTGATTTTGACACCCAAATCGCGTTTGGTCTGAACACACTGTAAGAAGGTTGCTAGTTCAAGTCCCGGCTGGGGAAGGATTTTAGCAATTCCAACTGTGGCCTTCCTGTTTGGAGTTTGCATGTTCTCCCCGTGTATGCGGGGGTTCTCTCCGATTACTCTGATTTAGTTTATTTCAAACATGCCTCAAGCAAAAATATTGATACAATAATAGACAAACATAAATGATGAAAAAGTAAACATAAACTGAATACTGCATATTTAATGTACATATCTGCAAAGGAGTGGGAAGAAGTACAAACTTAATTTTTTCCACCTCCTCTTAGCAAATCAAAACTGAATTGTTTAACTTCTCATAAAGACAGTAATAGTGACATCTTCATCATTGTTATAAATAATATACATGCACATAACTGAGGAGGATGATCCCAAAATACGTTAATAGTAAAAGGGAAAATAAAAAAGCAGTAAAGAGCCAGGGGTAGGGTTTTTAAGGTGGATTTGAGGAAAAGCTAGTCATAAAACATTTAAATAGGTCAAATAAATCATTTGTATAATAAACTTTTATTCCTATGTTGTTCTTGACTTAGAATGAGAAATAAGATAAAGTGGACATGGGCAACCAGTTAAATCGTTGTGTACCGTACCGTCTTCTTCCGCTTATCCGAGATCGGGTCGCGGGGGCAGCTGCCTAAGCAGGGAAGCCCAGACTCCCCTCACCCCGGCCACAGCCGCCAGCTCATCCGGGGGGATCCCGAGGCGTTCCCAGGCCAGCCGGGAGACGTAGTCCCCCCAGCGTGTCCTGGGTCTCCCCCCGGGGTCTCGTCCCGGTGGGATGTGCCTGGAACACCTCACCAGGGAGGCGTCCAGGAGGCATCCTGACCAGATGCCTGAGCCACCTCATCTGGCTCCTCTCTATACGGAGGAGCAGCGGCTCTACTTTGAGCCCCTCCCGGATGACCGAGCTCCTCACCCTATCTCTAAGGCCCCATTCCAATTCCTATCTTAACCCTCAATCTCAACCCTCAATATTAGTAGCCCTCAAAACCAAGTGTTAAAGACACACAACGTAACTTTTAGACCTTAAAAATCTGCGTTTCTGACTCGTTTTGATGTCACACCAACATTCATTTTGCGCATTTTCGAGCCGTCACTGCCCAGAGGCGTCCCGGGGCTCAGAAACAGCACTATGTAAGATTCCCATCCGGGACGCGACTGTGACGTTGCAGCCGACTATTGGCTGCAGCACCGCGTCACTCACTAGCAACCGGATGTAAACCAGGGATCAACCCCGCGAGTGTTTTGAATGCGCATCATGTCGGATTCGGTAAAGAAACATTACAGGAGGAAGAGAGGAAAAGGAAGAGAGGAAGGGACAGAACAAGAGTCAAGATAAGACTGTCTTTTACTGGCTGGAGTGAATCACGGTGCAGGTATGATACAAGATGGTTGCTAGTTTAGTCGCCGATAAGGGGCACGTCACTGAGAAAACTGCTAAAAGTTCCGTTGTGTGTCTTTAAGGGCTATTTTGTGACTTGGAAATGGGACACCCTTAAATGCAGATACGTCTTTAAACTGTGGGGGGCAGCATTACGCCAAAGCGGCGTTCAGTCTGTCAATTCAGAAGAAGAAAAGGAAGAAGAAGAAAGAGATGCAAGAAGAAGAAGAATTTATTTACATTTATTTGCACTGCTAACTCTGCCTATGGACATATTCAGCTGTCACCGCATACCACGGCTTATTGAAAGGTAAACACCAGCTATAAAGTTACGTAGGTTACTCTAGTTCTGTGAATTCCTGGATGACTGCCAGTCAGCTGGCCTGCACGTCACCTGACTGACAATTGTCATTAGGACTCGACCTGCGAAGAGACACGAGGAGCTTTGTTTAGAGATGGAATGAAACAGAACTATCGTTCCATAACTTTGTGACTACGGGAGATGACTTCAGCCCGGTTTTCTTATACTGTTATCGGCACAAGCACGTTATAAAACAACAACATTAGCGCAGAGAAAAATGACCATTTTGTAACGTTAACCTAACTTAAATGATAGCAACATAGCTTGAAGCACCGGCTGCTATTGACAAAAGATCGTAAAATAAAAATAAATATTATGCAACAATGAGGTAACTAATCCATAACATGGGCCTAAACTAAGATAAAACAATGGTTTTCGTAATATTTATACCTCCATTAACAAAGAAAATACTTAAGATTTGTAGGTCGCCTTCTTTACAGCTTGCATTCTGGGTAGTCCTTACTCACAAGGGTGGTGTCGGAGAATCTCAATATTGAGGGGGATTCAGCCGTCAAACTTGCCCCTTAACTTAACTTTCTTAGAATCGGGACAGAACATGCACTTCGCGGGAGTGCACATTTTTAAGATCGAGGGTTAAGATTGAGGGTTAAGACAGGAATTGGAATTCACCCTAAGGGAGAGCCCGGAAAACTCATTTCAGCTGCTTGTACCCACGATCTCGTTCTTTTGGTCATGACCCACAGCTCATGGCCATAGGTGAGGGTAGGAACGTAGATGGACCGGTATATGGAGCTTCGCCTTCTGGCTCAGATCCTTCTTCACCACGACGGACTGATGCAGTCTTCCTCACTGCAGACGCCGCACCGATCCGTCTGTCCATCTCCCGTTCCATTTTTCCCTCACTCGTTAACAAGACCCTGAGATACTTGAACTCCTCCACCTGGGGCAGGACCTCACTCCCGACGCGGAGAGGACACTCCACCCTTTTCCGGGTGAGGACCATGGTCTCGGATTTGGAGGTGCTGATTCTCATCCCGGCCGCGTCACACTCGGCTGCAGATCGTTGTGGTACAGTGAAAGATAAAAATAATCTTGTCCCTATGAAATAACCCCCCAAACTGAATAAAAAACCAAAATAATATAATTTTATATCAATTTAAAAGAAACACTCATCAAATGTGAATCTGTCAAAAATAATTTCTTACACATGACACATCCAGTCAGTCCCTGATTCTGACAGAACACCAGAGGTTGGTCTGGTTCATCATCACAGAGAAGGATGCTGTGCCTGGAAGTGAAGGTGTAAAGCACAATCTAGGAAGAATTATGACCAAAGATTGTGCCTTAAAGTGGCTACAAAACTATCTGGAAGAGAGAGAATAGTTGGTTTATGTTAAAGGTGCCATGACATCAAATTTCCCTCTTCTGGGGTTTTGGGTGTATAATATGATCTGTTGTGCACTGATGAGGCCATGTGAATGTCAGAGTGAGAATCAAAGTTCCTGTTTATGGTCTGTCAGCTTTGTCTCTCTGCTCAGAAACTGTTGAATCAGACAGCAGGCTATCATTCTACTCTCTCTCATCTCTTCTCTAGTTCCATCATTCTACTAGTTCTATCATTCTACGTAGTTCCATCATTCTACGTAGTTCCATCATTCTACGTAGTTCTATCATTCTACGTAGTTTAATTGCTCCAATAAAAACACACTATCAAGTAAACAGCCCTCCCCCCCCCCCCCTCCTCTCTCTTAACGGTCTATGCACCGTTTGCTTCGCTCCCCCCTCCCCCTCCCTGTCTGATTCAGCTGCGTGTATGGAGCTAGTAGTAACTTCTGTGCAGTCAGGTCTGGGTTTTCAAACAAATGGATTTAAAGGAGTGATGACATAACAGTTAAAAACTAGTTTATGTTGTTGGCATTACTTTATATGTAAATACTCCAAAGAAAAAAACGGCATTTTTTACAGCGGAGTATTGTTTTGAAACACCAGACCTCACTTCCTCAGTAAAACAGTTGGGTCCGGTGATGATATGGAGCTTTACCCGGAGACCACGTTGACTTCATTTTGATTGGCTACACCTTATTTGGCTATGACCTTATTTGGAGAATCTAGGTCAAGCTGCGGTCGGAGTTTGCTAAAGGCTAACTGCTAGCAACATGGGCACTTCAGACAGTGTGAGCTACGTTTATCAGACAAGACAGCATCCCCCCCCCCCCCCCCCCCCCTTCCCCCCCCTTTTATCCCCCCCCCCCCCTCCCCCCCCCCCCCCCCCCCCCCCCCCTCCTCATCTTCCCCTTCCCCCCCCCCCCTCCCCCTTCTTCTTTCTTCTCTTCCCTTCTCCCCCCTTTCCCCCTTCCCCCCACCCCCCCCCTCCTCCCCCCCCCTCCCCCTCTTCTTTTCCCCTCCCCCCCCCCCCCCCCCCCCCCCCCCCTCTCCTTCCCCCCCTCCCCCCCCCCCTTCCTCTCCCCCCCCCCCCCCCCCCTCTTCCCCCTCTCCCCTTCCCTCCCCTCTTTCTTTTTTTCCCCTTCCCCCCCCTCCCCCTTCCCCCCCCCTCTCCCCCTCCCCCCTTCCCCTCCCTCCCCCCCCCCCTCCTTTTCCCTTCCTCTCCCCCCCCCCCTTCTTTTTTCCCCCCCCCCCCCCTCTTCCCCCCCCCCCTCTCCCTCCTCCCCCCCCTTCTTTTTTTTTTTTTTTTCTTCTCCCCCCCCCCCCCCCCCCCCCCCCCCCCCCCATTTTCTTTTCCTCTTCCCCCCCTCTCTCCTTTTCCCCCCTCCCTTCCTTCCCCTTCCCCCCCCCCCCCCTCCTTCCCCCCCCTCCTTCTCCCCCCCCCCTCTCCCTCCTCCCCTTCCCCCCTCCCCCCCCCCCCTTCCCTAGCCCCTCTTTCCTCCTCCTTTCCCTTCTTCTTCCCTCTCCCCCCTTTCCCCTTCCCCCCCCCCCCCCCCCCCCCCTCCCCCCCCTCTCCCTCCCCCCTCCCCTTCCCCCCCTCCCCTTTCTTTTTTCCTTCTTCCCCCTTCCCCCCTCCCCCCCCCCTCCCTTTCCCCTCTCCCCCCCCCCCCCCCCCCCCCCCCCTCCCCTCTTCATCCTCCCCCTCTCCCCTCCCTTCCCCTACCTCCTCTCTTTCTCTCTTTCCTTTATTTCCTTTTTTTCTTTTTTTTTTTTCTTCACCAACTCCTCTCTTCCCTCCCCCCCCCCCCCCCCCCTCCTCCTTTCTTCCCCTTCCCCCCCATCCCCCCCCCCCCCTCCCCCCCCTTTTCTCTTCTCTTTCCACCCCCCCCCCCCCCCCCCCCCCCCCCTTCCCCCCCCCCCCCGCCTCCCCCCCCCCCCCCCCCCCCCCCCCCCCCCATCCCCTCCCCCCGTTTCCCCCCCCTCATCCCTTTCTCCCCCCCCCCCCCCCCCCCCCCCCCCCCCCCCCCCCCTCCGCCCGCCCCCCCCCCCCCCCCTGTGTGTTTTCCCCTTCCCCCCCCGTTAGAAAATAAATAAACTTACAGGTAATGACAAGGTTGTGGCCCCCTCCCTCAGTGATGCTGCAGAAGTTTGCTTTTAAATCCATTTGTTTGAAAACCCAGACCTGACTACACAGAAGTTACTACTAGCTCCATACACGAAGCTGAATCAGACAGGGAGGGGAGGGGGGGAGGGGACGGTGCATAGACCGTTAGGAGAGAGAGAGGGGGGGGCGCTGTTTACTTGATAGTGTGCTCTTATTGGAGCAATTAAATTACGAAGAATGATAGAACTACGTAGAATGATAGTCTGCTGTCTGATTCAACCGTTTCTGAGCAGAGAGACAAAGCTGACAGACCATAAACAGGAACTTTGATTCTCACTCTGAACATTCACATGGCCTCATCAGTGCACAACAGATCATATTATACACCCAAAACCCCAGAAAAGGGAAATTTGATGTCATGGCACCTTTTAAAACTTCTGCAGCAACACTGAAGGAGGCGACCACAACCTTGTCATTACCTGTAAGTTTATTTATTTTCTAAATGCTGTCTTGTCTGATAAACGTAGCTCGCTGTCTGAAGTGCCCATGTTGCTAGCAGTTAGCCTTTAGCAAACTCCAACAGCAGCATGACCTAGTTTCTCTAAATAAGGTCATAGCCAAATAAGGTGTAGCCAATCAAAATGAAGTCAACGTGGTCTCCGGGTAAAGCTCCATATCATCACCGGACCCAACTGTATTACTGAGGAAGTGAGGTCTGGCGTTTCAAAACAATACTCCGCTGTAAAAAATGCAGTTTTTTTCTTTGGAGCATTTACATATGCAGTAACGCCAACAACATAAACTAGTTTTTACTGCTATGTCATCACTCCTTTAACAACAAAAGCTCAAATAAAGGTAAATTAATTTGCGGAGTACCACAGGATTCCATTTTGGGACCACCTTTTTTTTTTTTTATAATTCATGTTAATGATTTAGGAAGAGTTTGCAACTATGTTTGCATTGTTACACATGTGTGTGTTGTTATTCGTTTGTTTAAATAAAATAGAACAAAAACTCATTCTCGCCTGATAATAGCTGGGATAGGCTCCAGCAACCCCCACGACCCTGAACTGGATACCTGGTACATAAAATGAATGAATGAATGAATGAATAAATTAACAAATGAATACAAACTGAAATAAAAAAATTGTTGCACACTCCCTGTGGCTCCACTTGGGAAAAGAAAAGAAAAGAAAAGAATGAAAAGAAAGAACGGTAGGAGTAGATAAACTGTCTTCTAACATTTAATTAGTTTTTTTTAAGTGTTGGATTTTTTCTCTCTCTTTAAATCAAATATGAGGGTGATCCCATAATATTCTACCTATAATTCTTCATTGAGCTCATATTGTAATATTTAGTCATATTTAGAGCACTTTTTATCTGGATTTGGTAATCCTTGTGTGTCTGTATCTGGATCAGAATAATCCAATCCATGGTTGCTTTGAACAACCAGGATAAAAGTAAGCCTTTTATCCTGGATTAAGTCTTTTGAACAACCGACCTCCAGTGATAATCAAACAGACTCTTCATTTCTGTACCTTGTGAAAATAACTTCAATATTTGTTCTTAATCTGGTTTATATTACATTCCCTGAGTGTGCCCTCCAATGTGGTCCACAGTTTAACCCACAAATGTAAATACAAAATTTAAAATCAATACCAGAACAAAAAAGTCAACAATAATAATAATAATAATATATTTTTTTACTTTTGCCTTTCTTACAACATTATTTTATTCCGCTGCAGTGTCCATTGAAATGATATATACCTGGACGATTATGCAAATTAGATGATGACATCATCTAGAGACTTGTAGCAACTTTTCAGGCAGCCAATAGCGACTTTTCTCACTAGGGAGTTGGCTTTTAATCCGCTCACCTCCAACTTACTTTGCAGTGTAATAGTCCACACTGCAACGTTGGCACCTCCATGACTTGATACACATCTGTGTTTTCTTTTGGGTGGATTTATCAGAGCAAACAGCTGCACAGATAATAGCAGCAGTCTGGCGGCCATGTTTGTTTACATTGTGAGATGCACGGAGTGATGCACGCTGGAGGGGGAGTGGTGAGGGACAAATGACAGTTGAGTTTGATTTTGATTGAGTTTTCCAGTTGTGACGGCATTTTTACATTTTTGTGTCAGCATTTAATTGGTTGGCTGTGATGGGGGTGTTGAGGAGAGTTTAAGCAATATTGCGAAAAATGCTCCTGGAAAACATCACCCAGCTCACCTCTAAAGGTGCATTGCGTAAGTTTAAGTCTTAAATACTAATCTTGTGTTTCTTCCACATGCTCTTACATCTTCCTGACGTGTAGAATGAGCTGATCTTTCTTCACTGCTGTGGTCTCTGATACTGTTTCTGCTCATTGCCAGAGTTTCGGGTACCAATCCTTTAGGGCCTTAGATACAGGGAAGACGAGCGGTGTGTACTTGTTCGTCTGGCTGCACTGCGACCGATGCCGTGTATTCGGCCTCCATTAGCGCTTCGTTGAGACGACAGGACTGCTGATGAAAGACAGATAACAAGTGCCTGTCAAACTCCAACTCAGACGGGGACACAAATAGCCAAACTGGAGTCTGACGGCACTGGAATTAGATGCGAGTAAGAGGAGAGTAAACAACCAAGGAGCTTTTTTCCCCTTTTTAAAAAAAATGGGTTTAATGCGTTTTATTCTGGTAATAAAACGGTCCTGCAGTTGCTTTCTCACTAACAAGGTAAATGTGATGAATGATGGAAATAGAGATGCATAATATTGCAATGCTAAGTTTGTAGCATGGAAATGTGGCCGTGTGACAGCCATATGACTGTTCCTGGGAAACAGATACACTCTGGCCACTTATTAGATTTAGTTGATGCAGTAATTTTATGAGGTAATCGTGGTCTCAGCCTCTGAATTTGGATATTTGATCTACAAGCCAGCGTTAGCCTGTTGTTACCGTTAGCATACAGTCAGTCAGTTTACTCAACGATCAAACTGAAAACAACTTGCAGATTTATAACTTTATAACTTCAGCAGACATCGTATCTCTAACTCTGGGCTCAGACTGAGTGAAATGTGGGTTAAATTAAAGACCAACAGAGTCAAAGCAGCTCATGCGTGTGCACGACATTAGCGTCACCTTCACGTGTCGCCAGAAGGGCCACGCTTCTGGAAAAAAGCTGGAACTTGCGCTGCACTCCTTTAAGAAATGTTGATGTTGTGAAGTATTTAATTCTCTGCATTTTGAAGTCGTGGTGCGAAAGATGTAGCCGTGACGGGCTGCCATAAGAGTCTACCGGAGAAACACTGGATTGTGAACTGCACATTCAGTAGTTTGTTTACAAGACGTTGCTACACCAGTCAACATTTTATCCAGTTTCTACCAATTTTAAACCAATTCACAAAGCATCGCTACCTCCCTAATCGAAACCCATATTGATTTTCAATGAGTAATTCATGTTTCTGTGAATTTATCTGGTCGGTTATTGAAGAGCTTTTCAAGAACGAGCTAATAATGACACAGGTCTGTAGTTTGTGAATGTGTTCCCAGATTTGTACAGAGGTATGACTCCAGCCAGGTTCATTTTGTCTGGAAATGCACTGGTTTAAAAAAAAGCTACAGATATGTGTTGATGGTTGTGGAATCTCCTCTGCACAGTGGTCACATGGATGTCCTCACAGTCATCACATGTCTTGTTTGTACATTTAGCAACAGCACTTATGGTTTCTCTCTCATCCACTGCTGAGAGAAAGAGGTTAGAAAGAGGTTTACATTTTGCTCCCAAGAATGGTCTTGATCAGTAGTTTTCCAGTGTTCTGAAGGTCTGTTAAAGTTTTTCTCTTCACATTTCCTGTTTTTTTTTTTTTTTTTTTTTTACTTTCAGTGCAGTCGTTGTACCTGACCATGTTTGCTAAATCACAGACCTGTGAATCATTCAAGCTTTAAAAAGGCTCCTGTTTTCCGAACTTTCTTGTCTTTTAACCTGATACTTTTTAAACAAGCATCATGTGCTGTCCTGGTAACTACGACTGAAACCATTTCTGTTAAACATGTCTCTTGAAAATGAGACTCCATCTCAATGAGATTGCCTGTCCACAAAATGGTTAAATAAATACAGTTAAAAAAGAGATGAACTGGTGTGTCGACACATAACAGACAACTTAGCTAAGGCAAGGCAAGTTTATTTCTACACCACATACAAGACAGTTCAAAGTGCTTTATGTAGGATATTAAAAGCACACTGGGGTAGAAGCAGTGCATTAAAACATTAAAAACAAACTAAAAAGAAATCAAATATAGATCGACATAAAATATAAGATATAATGCAAGAAATAAAAGTTCCAGAGTGAGAAATTTACATTTATTCTGATAAAAGGCAGCAAATAAAAAAGTATTAACCTTGAAGTAAAACTGCTGAGTTTCATCAGACCTGCAGGTTTCTGGGAGTTTGTTCCACATGTGAGGAGCATAAAAACTGAACACTGCCTCTCCAGGTTCAGTTCTGACTCTGGGACCAGGAAGTAGACCTGACCCTGATGACCTGAAGGATTTAGTTGGTTCATAACAAACCCAGATCCTGAATGGATTCTGGTCCTAAACCATTCAGCTGGAAACTCACAGCAGGACTAAGAAGTCAGTGTAAAGATCTGAGAACTGGACTTCTGTGATCCAGGTTCCTGGTCTTAGTGAGGACTGAAGTTCTGAAGTTTTTTCCACAGAGCTGGTTCGGAACCGGAGCCAGACTAAGTACTGGCGCCTGGCTCTCAAAACTGATTCTAAACAGGCACCAGGTCTTTTCTGGGCCAGAGTGAAGAACTGGTTCACGTAGCTTGGGCGTTGGGGGCGGGGCTACCAGGACAACACAGTACTGTTTCAACGTGGACCATCCCAGCAGAGCAGTGGATGAAATAAAAAAAAAACTAAACTGGTCCGAGTCGGACACTCAGTGTTTCTGACCCGGAGAGCCCTGCATGATACCATCCAGCATCCCTGGTTTCAGCCTTGGTTCTGTATTTTACTCACTCTACACTCTAAAAAAGGAGTGTAAAGCTGAACCCCATCGGACTAAATTCTTGATCCAGGCGGCCAATGACGTGCTGCCTAGCCCATCCGACCTGTGTTAGAGCTGTGATTGGGAGCTAACAGTTGATCTGGAGAAGCAACTGGAGTTCTCAGAAGTCGTCACCAAGACAACATAAACGTCAGGCATCGTCCTCACTTCAGTAGCATCCAAGCGGGAAATTCTCTTGGAGCTTACTGTGCCGTGGTAGGACTGTATGGAAGAGGTCCACAAGGGAAACAGGGCCAAGCACTCCGAGCTCGGAGTGGAGTGCTGGAGCGATGCTTGAAGTGGGACGCTGAGTATTTGTGGGTCAATCGCTCTGCAGGGCCATCGAGCTCACTACTGATGGCTGTGGATCAGTAAGGGGGCAAACAGGGTAGCACTACCTGGACACAAGCTGGGGCTTGATCAACCCTGGCTCGGTCACCTGGGGAGAGTTTGGTGAAAGATCCCCCCCCCACATGGTCCTAGGCAGCTTCACAGAAGATGTGTTCAGGGACACCAGAAGGTGTATTTAAGAATCGTGCGCTCAGATTTACGGGTACTTATAGACACAAGGTAGTCTATCTTTTAAATGGGTCTTAAATTATTTTCAGGGCCAGACTGGGTAGGACTTCTACTCAGTTTAGATGGTCTGGTGAGATGTTAAGGTCAACCGTGTCAAACACAACACTGAGATCCAGCACCTGTGAAATGTTTTTGTAAGCTTTCACTTCCTCAGAGGAGAAAGCTTATAAAACCTCAAAGCTATTTTAGGTTTTTTTTTTTTTATGTTTATTTTATGGTTTGGCATTCCTGCATCCCTGATTGCTGTTCAGGGTTTTATCTGTTCTTGATGTGATTTTATTGCTGGTGTTTTTATCTCCCTGTGTGACCCCTGCCCCTGGCACTGCAGATGGAAATTAGCTTTTGGCTAGAGTCTGGCATGTTTACATTCATATAATCTCATGTCTGTCCATTAAAGGAACAGTACACCCACAGTATGATGTGCATTCATTTTTTACTCACCCTCATGCTGAACAAGACTCTGGAGCACTTTTTAATATCTCAAATGCAGCCGGAGATCGGACAGGTTTTCATTTTCCTCAACTTTTATATAATGGAGTTCACCGGTAACTAAAAAAGGTCCATAAAATCCAGAAAAACTTGTCAATATTCCTCCATACTGCTCGTCCAATGTAATCCAAGTGTCCTGAGTGTGTAGCATCCATAATTTACTGTAAATGACATCATTTAGTATATTTTTAAAGCTTAAATAGTAAATATAGCCTACATAAATGACAGATGACATAAATGACATAAACTACATTTATTTTTTTATAACTTCCACTTGGGCATTCGTGTTAAAAATAACAGTCCTAAAGAGAAAACACAGGAATGTTTTTCAGACCTGTAGAAATGACGAGATCCGGACAGCGTCCTCTGTTTCATATGCTGAGTTAGACCCAAATAATCAAGAACATAATTCTCCGCTTCCTCTGTCTTCATCTGCATGAATGTTGGAATCACCAACAACACAGTCAGCGTCAAAACAGATTATTGACAGCCGATCAGCGGAGTGATCAGAAAAGGTTGCACAGTATTTAAGTGGCATGTTAATGATCACATGAGAGGGAGAGTTATGCACCCTGATGCAAGTGTATCTATCTGTAGCTTGTAACACAGGGGCGTGTCCTACAGTGGGCGTGTCATATAGTGGGTGTATCCTGTAGTGGGCGTGTCCTATAGTGGGTGTATCCTGTAGTGGGCATGTCCTATAGTGGGTGGGTCTTGGTTAGGTTTAGGGGAAGGGTCAGGGCTAAGGTTAGATGATTACCATGCTCTCATAGGTCTGGTGGGCGTGTCGTAGAGTGACATCACTCTACGACACGCCCACTTTAAGACACGCCTCTGTCTTGCCAGCAGCAGATAGACCCGACTCCCATGATGCAACGCATCCTCAAGCCTCTTAATGCTTAACACTGGCTGTGTCCAACTTCAGGGGCTAGGTCCTACGTTGTATGCAGACAGTCTAGCCTCCTCTGCATATTTCTCGTTGCCTAGCAACTATGACGGCGCTAAACCAAAGCAACAATGGAGCCCAAAAATATCAGCCTTACCATTGTTATGCTCATTTTAGAGGAGTTACAGCAGCTTTACCGTCGTTGGCGGCATTTTTATTACTCCGGCTGAGAGAAAATAAAATTCAGGTAAATTTATTTTGTAAAGATTACAAGGCTTCAAGAGTCTAATCCTAACTTTAGGTAATTTTTTTTTTTTATTAATTCTTTTTCGGACCTAGTGGATGACAGGCAACATATACAGTATATGTTCATACACACACACAAAAGTATATATACAGTTGTCCTAAAAATTGTTCATACCCTCCAATTAAAGAAAAGGCTAAATTGACTAAAGTAATTTAAATAACTAGAAACTAGAAATAAAAAAATGATAATAAAAAAAAGAGTAGCAAAATATTAATTTAGTGAAATAAAATATTGCTTTTGAATTGTGGTTCAAAATAATAATAAAAATAACAAACAAACTAACAAAAATGTCCCAGACACATTAGAGCATCTTTACCATGAACAGTGGACCAACATAACTGTCAACATACCTGATTGGACGTTACAGAAAACACTTGATTGCAATGATTGTCTTCAAGTGTTGCTCAACAACATTTTAGCTTCGGAGCCCCATCATGCTTGTTTATTTGTTTTATTTTTTTTGTGTGTTTGTTTTCAATATTTCTGTTGAACCACAATTTAAAATCAATGTCGTGATTTTCATAGAATTTTTATCTATCATTACTTTTGTCAATTTCAAATTATTTCACTGACAGCTGATTTTTTCCTTCTTTAATTCAGGGGTATGCATCATTTTGAGTGAGTCTGTAATGTCCAATCAGACGTTTTCACCTGTTGACAGGTATTTTGGTTCATGAGCAAGGTGCTTTAATTTTTCTGGGATAGTTTTGTTTGTTTTTTTATCATTATTTTTACACAAAAAACCTAAATCAATATTTTATTTTACTAAATAATAATTTAGTAAATTTTTATTTATCATTACCCATCATGCTTGTTGACTTGTTTTGTTTGTTTTTGATGTTTCTGTTAAAATCAATGTCATGATTTTTTCAAAATTTTTATCTATTGTCTATCTATGTCAATTTCAACTAACTTCAGCTTTTTTCCCCTTCTTTAATTTGAAGGTATGAATAATTTTGAGGATTGTTGTTAGGTTAATTCTTTATGAACCCAACAGGAATGAGCCTTTTTTCTGAGCCTTGCAGCTTTTTATTCACACAGGTCATGTTAGACAAAACAACTCCTTGTATAGAAACGGGTTGACAGATACAGTAGCAGAAGATAGTAGTACTTCTCTATAGCAGTAATTTTCTACTGAGAGCATGTCACACTGAAGCAGATCATGCATGTCACACACTTATTGATAATATACTGTAGAATTATTCTAACAAGGACGACTGTACATGTTCCTGCCTAGCCTCAAAAATAGTTTCTTTTTTGGTCTGAAAAAAGGGAGTAGGCTGAAGTAAAAAATACTTCTCTGGGCCTGTCCCCTTACATTCATTATGTGTGAAATAATAAATCTGTTTGACAAGTTACACTCAAACAAGTTTCAACAAACACAAACGCCATATCAAACCATCCTATCAAATTTCCATTATTTTGAATAAAGAAAAAATGACATAAATCACAACAAGGAAAACAGCAACAAAGTAAATCCTCATTCAGTTTCCAAGCTGTACTTATTTAGTATGTCATTTTTGAAAATACTTTTGAATCTAGTTATTGCGTCACATGTTTTCATTTCATCACTACAGTTATTCAATAATTTAACTCCTTTGGTTGATAGACGATGATACTTGGTATTTGTTCTTACCAATTGCATCTTTAGCGCACATGTACCTCACAGGGCATGTGTACCTGCCCTCACCTGAAACAACTCCTGGATACTATGTGGTACTTTTTGATGTATTACCTTGAACATGAATTGTAAAATCTTATAACTACTAATCTCTAAATTTCAGTGCTCTCAGTTTGATGTAGAGTTGCTTTGTTGGCTGTCTGTAATCAGCATTACATACTGTTCTTATTAGGGCTGCCGTGATTGGTTGATTAGTCACGGTTACATCAACTTTTAACACTTCAACAACTAGTTTAATAGTTGACACATAATTTTTTAAATCTTTAATCCTTGTTTTTCTCTCAAAACTGCTGCGGCATGTTCCACTGCCGTCTACCTTTCTGTCCTTGACACATGCAGTAGTGGTAATCGGGGTCAGTCGTGATGTCACCAGAAGTTTTAACAGACAGGCCCGTGTGCCGACAATGAAGCTCAAAAGTGTGGAAACATTTTACGAAAACACATGAGAAAAGTGTGCAGTGCAGTATCTGCCAGACAGAAAAGCATTCGATGGGGGAACTACTGTATATGCGTGCTGCCTTTGCTACGATCCGCAGTGCTTCGCCTGTGATTGGCCTGTACTTCCGCAGCATATACGGTACTACCCCAAAAATTTGAATATTGTGAAAAAGTTGATGTATTTTTATGATTCAACTTAAAAGGTGCAATTTACATGTTGTATAGATAAATAATATGCAAATCAATATATTTCAAGCTTTTATTTGTTAGAATGTTTCTGATTAGGACTTTCAGCCTAAGAAAATCTCAAATTCAAAAACTCAAAAAATTAGAATATTGCATGAAATCAATTTAGAAAGGACTTTAAATACAGAAATATCAGGCCTCCTAAAGTAAAATCTCGCATCTGTACTTAGTACTTGGTTTGGGCCCTTTTGCTTGAATGACTCCTTAACCCGGCGTGGCATGGATGCTACCAGCTTGTGGCATATCTCAGGTGTTATGGAAGACAAACATGCTTCCATCACAGCCCTGAGCTCTTCTCTATTGTTTGGTCTCTTCCTGTTCAGCTTTCTCTTGACAATGCCCCACATGTTTTCAATGGGGTTCAGGTCATGTGGGTTTGCGGGCCAATCCAGCATGGTGATCCATGGTTGTTGAACCAGGATTTTGTAGTTTTGGCAGTGTGGGCAGGTGCCAAGTCCTGCTGGAAGATGAAGTCTGCATCCTCATACAGCTGGTCCACTGAAGCAAGCATGAAGGTCTCCAAAATGTCCTGGTAGACGGCTGCATTTATGCTGGACTTGCTGAAGCTCACAGGTCCATTCCTGATGAAGTCCTCCACACAGCCCTTTCCTGACCATCTTCTCCAGGCTGCTGTCAGCCCTCCGGCTTCTACACCGTTTTCTTCCACACTTCTTCCTTCCACTTAACTGTCCATTAATGTGCTTTGAGACACTCTGAGAACATCCAGCTTCTTTTCTATCACTTTTTGTGTCTTTCCTCCTTGTGCAGAGAGTCAATGATGGTTTTCTGAACAACTGTCAGATCAGCATCTTCCCCATGATTGTGAATTCTTCTAAACCAAGACAGAGACTTTTTAAAGACTCAGGGCACTTATGGAGGTGTTTTGGATTACTTACCTGATTAGAATGTGACAGTCTGAGCTACAATACAGGAGCTTTTCACAATATTCTAATTTTTGGAGTTTTTGAATTTGAGGTTTTCTAAAGCTGAAAGTCCTAATCAGCAACATCCAAACAAACAAAAGCTTGAAATATATTGATTCACATATTATTTGTCTAAACAATATGTAAATTGCATCTTTTAAGTTGAATTACAGAAATATGTGAATTTTTTTCAGGATATTCTAATTTTTTTGGGTAGTACCTTAGTTCCCCTACTGAATGGCGCCTAGTCAGTCCTTTGATATGAAATCAGCTTGTCATTTGTACTTGATCAGAATGTGTGGGTCACAGAACGTAATTGGAAAAAAATCTTGAGTTAATTAGTTCAGCTTCGCCAAGTGGTGCTAGTTGGAAACACCAGATTACAGCAATTATGCTAAGCTAAGCTAAAGTCAGTGCTGCCAGATTCACATCAGAGGCCTTAATCAATTTTTCACATATCACCCAAACCTAGACTATTCGCTCATACATGTTCCGGACGGTGACCTGGATGTTATGGCTCGGGGTGGGGGCGCCTCATCTGGACTCTTTGCTTGGGGCCTCACTTTGGTTAGGGGCGGCGCGGCCTCTAATCTGGACACAGGCCCTGACCTGAACCTGGTTCCAACCTAAAACCAGGCCTCACTGCTGTGTTCAGAAGCTCAGAGTTTCCCTGTCAGAGCTGCAGACTCCCCCCCCCCTCCCACACACCCGCACACCCTTTTTCCTCCCACCTTTTCCCCCCCCCCCCCCACCCCCCACCTCCCCCCCCCCACACACACACACACACACACACACACACACACACACACACACACACACACACACACACAGAAACAACGCAGTCCTTCTCGTCTATGAGTCTTTATTGGAATTTTTCATAGAGAACATTTAAAATGGTTCATACCCCCACAATTACTGACATCACTTCTCTGCTTTGTAACACTGACACAGGAACAGGGGAACATGTATACAAGTACACAAACACACAGTCACAAACTCAGCCCATCTACAGTGATGCACTCCCGTCCCTCCCCCCAACCCCCACCCGGAAAAAGATGAACAAAAACATGAGACCCCGAGGACACACAGCCAAGGCCTGTCCCACTTTACAAAACGGTGCAATAGCAAAGAAACCACGTCTACAAAAGTAACAAAAATGACCGTACAATCTATCGTTGTGGAAGTGCTTGTAATTCTGGAAGTTTTGTACTTTTTTAAAAAGGATTTTAATATCAGTGGCTAGAAAATCACCAGTAAAAATAGCTCATCTCTGTAAAAATGTGCTAGCAGGACAACCCTTGGCTGTGATTTTTTTTTCTCTTTGTCACAAACTTTTTTTTTCTTTTTTTTTTTTAAAACCATTTTCAACTTGTCTTCAATACAACAACAATAACACTGTTTCTTCTGAATACAAATATGTACAGAGACTTCCACTTGTTTTTAAAATAATGCCCTGCACACTGATGCGTTATCTAGGGATGAACGATGACGACGATCTTCAGATTCCTTCACAGAAACTGTCCGTGCAGTTCGGTACCTGAATCGACAGAATGAGATCACAGTTTCTTTAGCCAAACTAAAGTTTCTTCTTTTATTTCGTCTGAAACGTGAATGTTCCCCGCCCCCCCAACCCCCCCACCCCTGAATGTAAGACATCGAGATCCAGACTGAATATTTGAAGCAGGTGTAAACACACCAACGTTGGGATGAGTGGAGTGAGAAAGGCACACATGATAAGACCACACATCTGAGAACGACAGTGGGGTGGGGGTGGGTGGGGGGGGGCAGAGATGGGGTTCTTTTGGTTTTGGTCAGCTTGATGGAAAAGTGCCACTAAGTTCCTTCTCTCTCTGTCATATATGTGTGTGTGTGTGTCACCCTGCTTCTGACAGGTGAAGGCGAACCCCCCCCCCCCCCCCCACTCCCTCCCTCCCACATCCTCACATTTTGGTGCGGATTTGACTTCCCTGAAAAGTTCTTTCCTGTTCAGATAGACTTATTTTGGGGGGAACAGAGCCCCGTCCAGCTTCGCGCTGCGCTCCTGTTTGGAATATTAAAACTGGTACTTTTATGGAAATAAGAAAACACACAAGTGCGTGGGCGCAGAATCGACCTGGGCTGCGTCGGCTTTCTTCGCTGACATATCTTTTTGCTTTTTCTTTTAAAACGCTCTGCTTTCATGGCCTCAGTGTTATTCATTTACATCCCTCAGTAGACAATTTCATCAAGCAGTTTAAAAGGGGTCATGCCATATCAAATAGGTTAGGAGAATATTCACAGTCTTACCGCTCGGGTAGGATTCTCGTGCATTTCAAGAGGAGGAATACACTACTTTGTTAACCAAATGCATCCAAACTATCTTTCCTGAGGAAAGGTTACACAAGACATGAAAGCAAGGGAGGGCTGGGTGGGGGGGTGGGGGGGTAAAAAGTCATAAAAAGCTTTGACATTCTTTTGAGTGACGTACACATATTTATGCAACAAACGCCTCCTCCTGAAACAAAGGGGAGATTGTGAAGCCGGCAAATCAATTTCCCACTCCCACACACTCATCCCATTCCACACGAGGCCTTGATCCAGCCGCTGCGATCGCCTCTAGCCTCAGCTGACTGCTTGACCTATGGCATTGCTCTGCTTCAGCAGCCCCCCCGCGCACCCCAACCCCCCAACCCAATCCCCGGTCACCTGAGAACCAAACTCTCGCTTCCTGTCAATCTCTTTTGGTTTTCCTTTTTTTTTTTTGTTTGCTTGTTTCCCAGAACACAGAAAGTCTGGCTTCCTTTTCATTTCCTACACGTTGAACCTCAGACGCGTCTATCTGACGCAAGCTCGTCAAAAAAACACGCGAACAGCAACAAACAGGAGGGACGACGCTCGCTATCGCGCAAGTCTACGCTCAAATGCTGGCATTTTCAATGGTTATTCAGAAAGTGCACAAAGGAGTTTCATTCTACGTTGGCTAAGAGCACATTAACGACATGCCTTTGACATCAGAGATACGCCACAGCAGTTTCCAACACGTCACGCAAAGGCGGGTAACTCTAAAGTCTCCTACTTGTTTGCTTCGACACTGATGAGCTCACAGCGAGCACACCTTCGCCATTAATAATACACTAGGGATGCACGATACAATCGGCCCCCTATCCGTATCGGCCTATATCGGCCTTAAAACGGAGCATCGGACATCGTCCAATCCACCAATATTTAACCGATATGTAACCAATCAGCCCGCTGTTTCTAAAGTCTGAAGAAAGAAAAACTTCTTCTTCAAAAACTTCTAACAGACTTTAAAACTTCTATAGCCTAGGGGTGGGAAAAAATGTTGATACACTGAAATATCGCAATATTTTCATATTGACATTAAAAAATGTGGTATTTATCCATTTTCCTAACAAAATCTTGCGTTATTCCATTTTCCTGTTACGACATTTCGCGAGAATTTACAAAAATTTCGTGATATTTTCATATTCTACCATATTGAACGTGCTATCGATCTATTTTTCCAACGAAATCTCACCATATTTTCTCGTTCTGTTACGAAATCTCGCAAGAATTTACAAAAATTCTGTGATATTTTCATATGCTATCATATTGACATTTTAAAACGCAGTATTGATCTATTTTAGTAACAAAATCTCGCAATATTTCATCGTTCTGTTATGAAATTTCGCCCAGAATTCACAAAATATTGTGAGATTTTGTAACAGATTGATGAAATCTTGCGAGATTTTGTACGTAAAATAGATTGATACTGGCATATTAAAGTATAGTAATATTTCAGTTTATGGATATTTTTTCCCAACCCTATTTTTCAAAGTGTTGGAAACAGATAACAAAACTGCTTTTTGTAATGACTGCTCATTTTTCAGCTTTAATATCGGTATCGATATCGGTTATCGGCTATCGGCTACATGAGTTTTAAAATATCGGTATATCGGATATCGGCCAAAATTCCAATATCGTGCATCCCTATAATACACCATAATAAACTGCACAATGCTGCTATGTGCAGAACGTTACTCAGACATCTTTTTTTCTCTTTTTAACTGTACATGAACTCACATGACACGTAGGTACAAAGAGCCAACCACCTAGTTTTACTTCTCGGATTCAGCCGTAAAACACACGGTTGATGTTGTTGACATTTTTAGATCAAAGACAAGTAAAGGAAGGAGAGGGGAGGGAGGAAAGAAAGGAAACCTATGAGAATATGTCCACAGTATGGAAACTATCATCAGAACACCCACTTTGCCTTCAGCTTGACTGAACGGTGTGTTTAAAGCCACAGTTGAGCAGGTCTTCAGATATTAAATAAGGTGTAACTGCCTCCTACTCACAAAACGCCCTCACATCTCTTCTAAACACCTAGTGATCCTTTGAGAAGGTAATACAAGAGAAGAAGAAGAGCAAGTCAACAATTACACTGGAAAAATATATGTATGTTTATATTCATATATATAGCATCTTTAAAATCTATTTGTACAGAATGTATATATAGTGTACTTATGGCCATCTTGGCAGAGAAATAAAGGCATCTGAAACAATCACCACTCTCTCGATGCCGTGGTCGTCTCCGGACCAGACATTATTACATTGCAGAGATGCGAAGAATCAGGAAAAAACAGTTAAGTTTTCTTTTTTTTTTTTCTTTTAAATTTTTTCCTCAGTGGCACTTTGTGCATCAAAATAAAATTAAAATCTAGAGTAAGGCTACAAGGGTGTGTATGTTTATCAGATAGTTTGTCAGAGGAGGCCATGTTATTGTATCCTCGAGGGCTGGATATGTCACCGTGTGTGTGTTTTAGACCCATACATCCGGACTAAAACACTGCTGGAATACAGCTGTTTATGTACCATTGTACTGAAGACAGTCATAATAATAAAAGAAAGGATTATTCAAGCAGCCGTGGTACATCACAGAGGTTTCGGGTGAGCCGGTGCTGGCTGCTACAAAGCGCTTAGGAAACGAAACACATTTTTCCTTTTGTAAAATTTTCTTTCACCTGACAAAAGCAAATCAACAGAGAGACGGGACAGCGACAGGACAGTGTCGGGTTATTTTACAATCAGCTGCTGGTATGTCTACGCCTAAGCAATCAAACAGTATCTGGATTGGTTTCCTTTCTTTATTTAAATATTAGCAATTGATTTTTTTTTTTTTTAGGACTACTCAGACTCAACCGTCACATCACGCACATAAATAACAAAATAAATATTACAGCCACATCAGTCGATTTCTCTAATATTAAATAAATAATAAATACATTTTTCTCCTCTCAGCAGTGGGCTTTTTAACGAATGAACAGAAGAAACGAGCAAAAAAAAAAACAAAACAACCCCAAAAAAACGTTGTAAAGTTATTTAAAAAAAACCAAACCAGTCTGTTATAAAAAATCTGCACTTAAAAAGGTTTTTAAAAAGTACTCCAAAACAAAAAAGCCTCGTCAGTTCTCATATAGATTCTTAAAATATTGACGCAAGACATCTGCAAATTGGTAATCAGTAAAGATGTTTTTTTTAGTAGTTTTTAAAAAAACAAAGTCAATAATAAATAGATTGCTTCAAATAAATAAACCTCAATAACATAAATGGCAATAAGTTACAATTTAAAAGTTCACAAGTTTAAATAATTCATTTATAACAATAATTATTGTACCACAAAACTAGTCATTGAAATGAAGTGCAATTCCTATGTTGATAAATACTATTGATATGACTAACTGAATCTGAAACGTGTGCACACTATTACCATCATTTCATTAAAAAAGGGGGGTGTAAATCTACTGCTTGTTACAAGATATCGCCGTCAGCTGTTCTGAGATCTGTTTCTTGCAGACGACGTCTGCTGCAGAAAAACCACCGAGCGGACGCACACCTCGAGTTCGGTGCATGCTTCATATTGCTGGGTGTGTATGCGTGTGGTGGAGCTGGTGAACGCACACGCTCAGTGAAAGCTACAGGACAGCAGCGAGTCCTCGCGTCCTTCCCGTCCTTCCCGTCCTTCCCGTCCCCAGGCTCCTGCCTGAGCAAACCAACCCCCACCGTGTTGACGGTGAATCCCTCTTCACAACAGTTGAGGACACAAAAGAAACAACAGGTAAACATACAGCACGTCAAACCCCCCAGATGCAGTTTCTAGAAACATTATCTTCTTCCATCCGTTCTGGCTGAAGGATCCGTCTCCTCCTTCCGTAATCCCAGCAGCAACATGATGTGGATTTTGGTCCGCGTCACTTTTCTCCATCACTGTTCCCTGGGTTGATTTTTTTTTTTTTAAAGTTGCTGTTTATTTAAATAACCTGAATTCCCTTTTTTCTTGTTTTTGAATCAAATTTCAATATGTTGTTGAGTATTTGAGCATCTCCTTCAACTCTCCATCCCTTCATCTCCGCTTTCATCCAGCCTCTCAGCGTGCCGGACACGTTGGGTCCCCCCCCCCTCCTCTGTGTCACGCAGAGCCTCACACTTTGATGCCCTTCACAGCTTTGTTGATGCTCTCCAGCAGGGCCTTGTTCTCCGGGCTCTGGAAGCAGTCCTTGTTGGTGTACATGTCGGTCAAGGTGCTCACGTAGCTGTCGAAGTTCTGCTCGGTGATCGGCTCCTGCTGCGATGCAAACGACAACCATTCTCAAATGTGAGGCGCGGCGTGGTCTTTCGGCCCACCAGAGTCACCGTGCAGGAAATGAAGGAAAGGCACTCACCATGTGCGGCAGGCGGATATTTGCCAGGCTGCGGATGAGGGCTCGGCTCAGACCGGACAGCTCCACGAAGAGAGCTTCGTTCTGCTCCTCGATCATCTTGTTCTCGTGCTCGATGCTCTTCAGGTTCTTCTCCATGGAGGAGATCTGCAGCGCACAGTTACAGCTCGTCAGCAACAGCACTGAAAGAGGCTGCCTTTCATCGATGTCCAGCTCTGTGGTTACTAAGAGTGCAACAATACTTCGAATATATCGGTCGTAAATTGATCCAAAAATCCAATATCGACCAAAAATCGATATCAAACCCACTTTTATTATGAAAATGACAGTTATGTTGAGAGAAAATAACCTGATTTATTACTTGTACTATTTTTTCATATCGTTTAATATCGATCGGTGGATCCTAAATCAAACCAAACCAAAATTGTAGCATGACTGAGTTTGAGATATCGGCAGACAGTGAATTGCCGATCCACTGTATCGATTAGGGATATCTGATATTGTCGGCCTACCGATATCATTGGCCACGGCCGATACTGGCATTAAAATTTGATATCAGAAAATACCAGTATCGTTTTTTTGGGCCAATATTTTGAAAAATCTTGTTCCATTAGCAGCAGGCCAGCATGTAGAAAAGTCCCTGTTATCCTGGAAAAACTTCATATCCCAGCATTCCTTTCAGTCATGTGACTACAGTGCAGCTGCTGCTGCTACAGACTGACTTGCTTTGAAGCTGCTTATTATATGTCTGGTTTTAAGTTCTTGGTTAAGTTACCAAGTTGTCAGAAACATTAGAATTAGCCACATGTTGGCTAATATCTGCTAGTATCTGATATATGTAAGTATCTAATACCTGCTAGTATCTGATATATGTAAGTATCTAATACCTGCTAGTATCTGATATATGTAAGTATCTAATACCTGCTAGTATCTGATATATGGTGGTATCTAATACCTGCTAGTATCTGATATATGGTAGTATCTAATACCTGCTAGTATCTGATATATGTAAGTATCTAATACCTGCTAGTATCTGATATATGGTAGTATCTAATACCTGCTAGTATCTGATATATGTAGTATCTAATACCTGCTAGTATCTGATATATGGTAGTATCTAATACCTGCTAGTATCTGATATATGTAGTATCTAATACCTGCTAGTATCTGATATATGGTCGTATGTAATACCTGCTAGTATCTGATATATGGTAGTATCTAATACCTGCTAGTATCTGATATATGGTAGTATCTAATACCTGCTAGTATCTGATATATGGTAGTATCTAATACCTGCTAGTATCTGATATATGGTAGTATCTAATACCTGCTAGTATCTGATATATGGTAGTATCTAATACCTGCTTGTTTCTGATATCTGGTAGCCTGATGTCCAAAATGAACTCTTCTGGCTGAGTTAAGGAGATTTTGTTCTCAGAGCAGAGTATAGTTGTATTTTTCAGAATATGAAAGATACAACCTCACAGTTGTATGCATATATCGGTTGATATCCGATATCGGAATTTAGGAGTTGAACAATATCAGTATATCGGATATCAGTAAAAAAGCCTACATCGAACATCCCTAGTATCAATATAATATTATATTGTGATTAAACCAGTGATTTACACCCCTTGTGGTTACTTTTCTGAATTACAAACAACAAGCATCCCCAACTTCTGTAAACAGGGTTGCCACTGGATGCTGCGCATGTGTGCTGCCTTGGCTACTATCCGCGGTGCTTCCCTGTGATTGGCCTGTACTTCCACGGCATATAGTTTCCCTATTGAATGCCGTCTAGTCAGTCCTTTGATGTGAAATCGGCTTCTCGTTTGTACTCGATCAGAATGTGCGGGTCACGAAACGTAATTGGAAAAAAATCTCAAGTTAATTAGTTCACTTTTACCAAGTGGTGCTAGTTGGAACCACCTGATCACAGCAACTATGCTAAGCTAAGCTAAAGTCAGTGCTGTCAGATTCAGAGAATGACTGGGTCGGTTAGAAAACACTTCTGCCCACTTGTTCAACTCAGTGGACTGCGGGGGGGAGGTTCAGTTTCATCCAGGGGTGGCACATGCCTTTAAGTCTCAGACAGTATTCTGGATGATAGCAGCACAAACCTGGGTCTGCAGGTTGACCATGTCAGCTTCCATCTCATTGTTGGATTCGTTGAGGTCGCTGATCTCTTTGTTGAGCTGCTTGATGTCTTCATCATTGTCCAGCACTAGAAAACCAGGTAAGGTAAAAACCATTAGATACAAGCCTGGAGGCTGCGTTCAGCCTGGCTGTCCAGCAGCTTTCCACACATCCAACATGCTCTGAGTTAAGGAGGAATAGATTCGTTCTGCAGGCGTCTTACCATCAGTGGCTCTGAACTTGGTGCTCAGGTAGTCCTCTGTGGGGAACTTGGCCTTCTTCTTGGCATACAAGGCTCTGGGGCATCCTGAGAGGCTGTGGAAATGCATGATGAACAGACAGGACTAATGCCTCCGGCCAGAGCTCAGACATGTGAAACTGCATTTACATTCAGCATATCAGACGCTGTAACTCGTGGTGGAGGCTATAATGTGACTGCTGGGAGCAACAGCCAGCCTAACACTACCCAAGGAACACTTCACAATATACAGCACATAACCATTTGTTGTAGCATATACTCTCTTTTACTGGACAAAGATGTGAAAAACGATGCAAGCAGGTTGGAATACTCATTAGCATTGCTAATAACCCCAGCTAGCTTGTTTCTCTGCCTTCAGGTTTTAAGTAGAGCCAACAGCCACTGGCATTAACTCCATGATCAACCATAGATGCAACATTTGTCTTCATCTAGCTCTACAAGATGCCAGTAAGACCTCCAGAAACAATGTCTGCACGCGACCTCACAGAAAAACACGCCCAATGTAGCGGACAACAAGAGGACTGGGCAACGCTGCTCTTTGTCCTGACGCTTCTCCGGGACTGGAGTGCAGGATTGAGTGACATCTAGTGGTAAAACTGCAGATTACAATCAATGGAATACCTCTCTCCTCACCCTGGCCCTCTAGGTTAGTAAAAAAGTGTTACTTTTTTTCTTCTTTAAAGGCTTTAAAGTTTGCAAACAGAGCGACGTTTTGGTGTGGGCGGAGCTTAGCCGAAAGGCAAAAACAGAGGAACTGTGTTGTCAAGTGGCAGCAACAATTTTTGGTGGCATTTTTGTAAATGGAGAGTTTTCAAACGAGTGTTTCAGTCAGAGAACTGTGGGAATATCCAGACCAAAAACTGTAAAAATATGGATGTTGTATCCCGCTACATCTGAGGAGGGAAAAGTGAGGCCAGTTGGGTGTTGCCCATCGTCGCCATGTCGCGTGTGTCGTCACTTCCAGAAAATACTAACACGGGCAAAGACAGGGCCGCTCTGAGCAGCGGGGCAAATGATTGACAGTCAAGCTAATGCTAACTGAGCTAATCCAAAGGGAACAGGATCGAACGAAGATCGACGGTTTAAAGGTAAGACACGTTCAGACTTGCTGTTAACCAGCTAAAAACCACCACTGTGCAACTCTGCTACAGGCTGAGGCCTTCCTGGGAGCTAGCAGGGTGCTAATAGCTAAAACCACAGCTAAAACCGCCACCCAGTCTGCTGCATGTCAATTAAAATGACACGCCCCTAATTATGTGTAATTTCAAGATTAAACATCTAAACGGATGAGTTATAAAAAAAATTCACCCCCCCTCACAGTTGACATGAAGGTAAACTTGACCTATTAAACCTAAAATGATGTTTAAACCAGACTGTAAACATGTTTATATCTGCTGCAATCATGTTTATTCCCGTTGTAAACTTGTTTTTCTGCTGAAATTACGTTTATCTCTGCTGTAAACGTGTTTATTTCTGCAGTAAACATGTTAATTTCTGCTGCAATCATGTTTATTCCTGCTGTAAACTTGTTTATTTCTGCAGTAAACATGTTTATTTCTGCTGTAAACGTGTTTATTTCTGCTGTAAACATGTTTATTTCTGCAGTAAACATGTTTATTTCTGCTGTAAACGTGTTTATTTCTGCAGTAAACATTTTTATTTCTGCTGTAAACGTATTTATTTCTGCTGTAAACATGTTTATTTCTGCTGCAATCATGTTTACTCCTGCTGTAACATGTTATTTTTGTAGTAAGCGTGTTTATTTCTGCAGTAAACATGTTTATTTCTGCTGTAAACTTGTTTATTTCTGCTGCAGTCATGTTTTTTTCTGCAGTAAACATGTTTATTTCTGCTGTAAACTTGTTTATTTCTGCTGCAGTCATGTTTTTTGTTTCTGCTGCAATCATGTTTATTCCTGCTGTAAACTTGTTTATTTCTGCTGCAGTTATGTTTATTTCTGCAGTAAACATGTTTATTTCTGCTGTAAACATGTTTATTTCTGCAGTAAACATGTTTATTTCTGCTGTAAACGTGTTTATTTCTGCTGTAAACATATTTATTTCTGCTATCATGTTTATTTAGTCTGTAAACATGTTCATTTCAGCTGAAAAGTTTTTAACATTGGAGTTTATGGGGATGTGCTTTTTTTTGGTGCTCCTAGTGGATGAAGAAAGAACTAGAATTTTTTAACTTTACTTCTGGGTTTTACTTTTCTCCAGCTGAGTTTGCCACTTGGTCCAGACACTCTACGGACCGTGACAGCTGTTTTAGTAAATTAATGCTAGCAGATGGAAGCAGGCTGGCTGATCCAGACACCTTACAGGGGAGGATGAAGATCTTCTGCACTGCAGATGGTGGAGCGGCTGGACATGTAATCCAGACACCATGTGTGTCCAGCAAAGAGGAACCTAAAGCAGAGAAATATGTAGCTGGATGCTTACAACTACATAAGAAATGCTCACGTTCTGATTATAAAGTATATCAATCTACATCCGGATATTTGTGAGCTGCAGTTTGAAGTTTTACCGAGCCATTTGAAAGCAAGGAGAACGACATATACGACATTTGGGTCATCGTTAATCTGGACAACATTACCATTTTAACAACAACCTGCTCGTACATGGCTGGGTGAGTTTAAGTAACGGAAATTCTTGCAACGCAGCAGCTGTTACAGCTGTTCTGATGTGTGTATGATAATTCGTTGTATTGCTTTCAGGGAAAAGCATAAAATATGACTTTTTCAGGTTTATATAGCAGACTAGGGTCTGTTGTTGTCATGCAGCAGTTGTACTATTTAAACAGCAAACGCAGCATTACTATTATTATTTTTAACCTTCATTTTGCCAGGAAAGTCTCATTGAGATTGAAAAATCTTTTTCAAGAGTGTTCTGGCCAAGACAGCAGCAGAGCAACCAAGTTACAGAACAACCAAACACATTCAAATGAAGTAAAGTTTAAAAAAAAGGTTAAAAAAAAAAAAAAAGTAAAATAATAATAATTATTGATGATCGTCTCTGTTCTGTATCTCATCTGATTACAATGAACCATAATTCTCTTGTTTTTTCTGAGCTCTAGTGTTCGCTGGTGTCCTAATAAACTTTAATTTACTGCCATGAACAATGTTCCTCCTATTCTGGCAACGAAACACAACAAGACGGCATTTAAAGTTGTAATAACACTTGAGATGCTCGTCTCTACAGTCTCCGCTGTGTGCTGTCCTCTGTTTCTGCCTCCAGCTACAGCGGCGATGGCGCTGTGATGTACTGTCGGCCGTGAAGGGGCCTCTGTGTCTGGGTCACTGCAGAAACTCGGTGGCCGTGGATACAGGTGACTCAGGCTTAGTTCAGGACACTTTTCCTTTTCTTCTCCGATAATTCTTCATTTATGAATACATATCTGTAGATGTTGGACAGTATTTTGACGTGGTGAGCACTGAAAGGAGAACTTTGGGCCTTTGACGCACAGACGTGAACGTGTTATCCATATTTTATCAGTAAAGTTTTAGTGAGCCAGTCATTACCTGGAAGCTGAACCAGTGACAACCTGCTTATAAATGAATTTCAGAACATTTGAGTCTCGTGTTGAATCCCTTATTAAATGAATTTCTTTTCAGATTTCAACATTTGTCACCAAATGTGAAATTTCACTGGCGTCTGTGATTTTAGTGGCAGCACATGATAATTATTGCTCAAAGGCCACGATAAAACTAAATGTGAAATTCTTCTGCAATTTTATCAAACTGTCTGAGGTCATTAAATTCATGATTAAACTCTGACAAGAGTCCAAGTCGTGTTACCTTCGTCCTCACCTCCACTTTACATTCACGTTTAAAAGCACAGATATGGAAGTTCAGACTTTCTCGGCTTGTTTGATTTACCGTATTTTCCGGACTATAAGTCACACTTTTTTTCATAGTTTGGCTGCTTGTGCGACTTATATATCAAAATATTTATAATTTAACATATTTCTAAGTGTTAATTCATATTGACTGACATGAGCCGAGGAGCAAACTTTACTGTGTAATGTCACATGATGGCGCTCTAAGCTTGTGACAACTATATTCTGCTGCAAGAGTAAAGATCCCAAAACAGCCTTATCTCAGTGAGAGTAGTTCATTTTGAAAATGTGGCTGCACTGCATGGAACAAATCCTCAAAAACCATGATTATCCTTCTTAATCATGACGTTTATGATCATTTACAAGCATTAAATTTGGAATTGGAGTGATTGGGACGTTTTAGCAGTAACAAAAAGGATATGAAAATCTGAAAATTGCCCTACTTTGCTGTTATTTGCTGTTATATCTATATAAAATCCAGTGTGACTGATATGTTTTTTCCTCTTCATGATGCATTATTTGACTGGTGCGACTTATACTCCGGAGCGACTTAAAGTGCAGAAAATAAAGTGGTGAAAAGAAGTTGTTTTCACCTGCGGTGCGTGAGGAAGCTCCCGTTGGCGTGTCCGGACCCATCGCAGCCGGGGGTGGGGCAGGTCGGCCCCTCTGTCTTGAAGGCCTTCCAGTTGAAGGGCGTGCCGTTCAGGAGACCCTCCTTCTGTCTGCGGGCTGCCAGCGGGCAGCCGTAGGCGCTGCGGTGGGTGGCGTACTTGCCGCTGATGTGGCCCAGGCTGTCGCAGCCGGGCACCGGGCATCTGCAGAGAGCGTAGGAAAGCAGATGAAGAGAGAAGTGTTGAAGCCAGGCAGAGGGAAAAAAGAAAAACAAAAGGTTGCAAAATGGATTAGAAATGGGAGAATCCAAAAATGAAATCTGTAGAGAAAATTGAGATTATTCTAATAAAAATGTTTAAATATAGTCTTTTTCTTTTGGGCCAGATTCATTTCCATCATATTCTGTGTTTTACAGTGTAGTTTCAGAGATTTTGCCATCAACATGCTGCTCTATTAACATTTTTGTGTGCAAATGCAACATGAAGCCCATGTTTTTCTCTTCTATGGTACTTTATCAGACTTCCCATTCAGAGTCAGTATCTGCAGTAAGTGTATTTTCCCATCAGTAAGGGCCTTATTGTTTGATTCAATTACGGGGGCAGGTCAGTACCTCTGCATATGATTCACAGTGGCTGTCCTCTCTCTCTCTCTCTCTCTCTCTCTCTCTCTATCTTTCTGTCTTTTATTGCATTTTACTTTTACCGTCAGTCACGCTAAAAGCAGACATTATGGCTTTCTGAGCGGTACGAACTTTAAAAGCTCGGAGTCCTCCTGGTTGTCCTTGGTAGGAGTTTTAATTCCACTTTTCTTGGCACGCGGGCACCCAGAGAGACTGAAAACAGAAAGTATGGAGTTGATAACATAAGGTTGAAAAACTTCCTGATAAAGTGATTGCTTCATGAAGGGAGTGAACATCAGAAGGAAGAATAATTTTACAACTCAAAAACGCCTGAAGGTGTAAAATGTGCATGTGGTCCCTGTCTGATTCTACCATGAGCTGTCTCTAGGCCTCAGACTGACTGGGTGTGTGTGTGTTTATGTGAGTGTGTGGTTTTTTTTTCTTTGTTGGTTACCTTCTATGAGAGGCGTAGTTTCCTGTGATGTGGCCTGAGCCGTCGCAGCCTGGCGTTGGGCATCTGAGAGAAAGAAGAGTTTAGAAATTTAGCAGCCAGAAGTAAACTACTGCATCTTTCCTGGTAGCCATGAAAATGAAGTTATGCAATGAGAGAAGCTTTTCATTTCATTTCAAACCCAGTCCTTTTGGGCTCGTTGCCATTTAAACACTTCTGGTGTCTGTCTATACCGAGCCGTGAAAGGCTCAGCTTCTGCACTGCAAAAACTCAAATCTTACCAAGTATATTCTTCTCATTTCTAGTCAAAATATCTCATCACACTCAAAATAAGACAATATCACTTAAAGTTATAAAGGTAACATATAAGATCTTGTTTTAAAGTTATACCGTGTAACTTTTGGCCACTAAACCTGTAACTTCCCACAGGCGCCACAACTGTCTCAAAATTAAACAGTCTGAGCCTGTGTATTGGAAAAATGTTGCAGACCACTTTGAAAAGCTGATTTTTAAGTCATCAAGCCATTAATCGAAGCGCTCCAGGTTACATGATCCAATGAGAGACGGCCCGCTCCTGAGAGGTTACAATGCCTGGTTTTTGGGAATGACAGCCCCCCTGGAGCACCGACATGCATTGAGTGCTCTATATTGACTGCAGAAATCAGCTATAGTTACTTATATTCATAATAATGTTAGAATATAATGTATCATAATATTTGGCTAACATTGGGTTCAAAAGTTACACGGTATCACTTTAAGGTAATGCATCTCATTTCAAGAAATCTTATCAATAAAATTTTGCTTGTCCCATTGGCAGATTTTTTTGCTTATTACAAGCAAAAAAAAAAAAAAAAAAAAAAAACTTTTTTCTTTTGTTACTTTTTTTTTTTTAGAGTGGCCAAGATTTTTTTGCTTGTAATAAGCAAAAATATCTGCCAATGGGACAAGCAAAAATTTTTTGACAAGATTTCTTGAAATAAGATGCATCACCTTAAAACAAGTTCTTATATCTCACTGAAATGTTTCTCTTTAAGTAGTTTTTAGGGATGCACGATATTGAAATTTTTGCCGATATCCAATATGCAGATATTTTAAAACTCATGTGGCCGATAACCAATATCAATACCGATATTAAAACTGCAATAATAAGCATTCATTGCAAGTAGCAGTTTGTTATCCGTTTCCGACACTTTGAAAAATAGGGGTGGGAAAAGATATCGATACACTGAAATATTGGGATATTTTCATATGCAGATATCAAATCGATATTTAAAATGCGGTATTAATCTATTTAACTTACAAAATCTCACAATATTTTGTGAATTCTCGTGAGATTTTTTGGTAAAATAAATCTATACCGCATTTCTGAATTTCAGTATATCAGCATATAAAAATATCGCAAAGGTTTAATGAATTCTTGCGAGATTTCATAACATAATGATGAAATATCTTGAGTTTTTATGAGTAATATAGATCGATACCGCATTTTTGATGTCAATATAATATCAACATATGAAGATATTGCAATATTTCAGTGTATCGATATTGTTTCCCATCCCGAGTCTTTAGAAGTTTTAAAAACTTGTGAAAAAGACGTTTTTTAAGAAGAAGTTTGTTTGGGTTTTTTTAGACTTTGGAAACAATGGCCTGATCGGTTAAATATCGGTGGGGAGTCTGATGTCCGATACTCAGTTTTAAGGCCCACAGGCCGATATTGAAAGGGGGCAGATTATATTGTGCATCCCGAATAATTTTGTCTTATTTTGAATGTGATGAAATATTTTGGCTAAAAATGAGAAAAACATACCTGCTAGGATTTGAGTTTTTGCAGTGTAGTGGCGAGCTCACTGCCTGCTGCAGACACACGGTTTCATTTCACATTTACATGAACTGATGGAAGTGAAACAAGCATAGACCAATCCAATTGCAGAAAAAAACCACCATGACAGATGAAGCAGCAGCAGCAGAGACAGCAGCCAGCAACAAAAGATGAGTTAACGTCAGCAGAATGGACGGTATCAGCAGCAGCACGCTCAAGTGGCAGTGAAAAGGCAATAAAGGTGTAGAGCAGACATACTTGAGTTCAGGGGTGTGGGCCGCCATGAGGGACCGAAGGCTCTTATCAGCGAGAGGACACCCAGACAGACTGAGAGGAAGAGGAGGAAGAGCGAAGGACGGGCCGAGGAAGAGGAGGGCGGAAAACGGGGGCGAGGAGAAGCAAGGGGTGTGAGGGGATTGAAAAGGAGAGAGGAGAAGGACATGAGTGAAGGGAAATCAGGAATGCAAGACATACCAAGGTCATTTAGGAATAAGAGGGCAGACAGAAAGAAGTAAATTACTGATGCATATCAAAGTCAATGACCGTCTTTGCTTCCCAGGCTCACGCTACATTACTGCCTCTGGCATGTCAGGATCAAATAAAATATTTGAATTAGTCTTGGTGCGCCAGCTCGGAGTGGGCAGCAGAGGAAGTCTCAGCAGAGCTAACATTTCATATAAGAGCTCATATAAAACCAGCATGCTGTTTAACCCCAGTCAGCCGGCAGCTGCGCGCACCTGCGGTGGGAAGCGTAGTTTCCAGTGATGTGGCCACTGCCGTCGCAGCCAGGTGTGGGGCACCTGCAGGGGGAGGGAGGAGATCCACAGGGGAGCAAGAAGAGGAGATGCAGAGTTAAAAGAAGGAAGCAAATGTTGTCTAAGAACTCATTGATTTATAATCCTCTTTGTCATACATTTGTGTGAAAAAGTATTTGCCTCCTTCCTAATTTTTTTTTTTTTGCATGTTTGTCACACTTAAATGTTTCAGATCACCAAACAAATTTAAATATTAGACAAAGATAACACAAAATGCAGTTTTTGAATGAAGATTTTTATTAGTAAGGGGGAAAAACCCAAACTTACATGGCCCTGTGTGAAAAAGTGCCCCCCCCGTAAAAAAAACCATAAATAAACTGTGGTTTATCACATCTTTGAAAAGCTGAGTTCAATTTCTCTATCCATACCCAGGCCTGATTACTGCCACACCTGTTCTCAATCAAGAAAAGATCACTTAAATAGGACCTGCCTGACAAAGTGAAGTAGACCAAAAGATCCTCTAAAGCTAGACATCATGCTGCGATCCAAAGAAATTCAGGAACAAATGAGAAACAGTAATTGAGATCTATCAGTCTGGAAAAGGTTCCAAAGCCATTTCTAAAGCTTTGGGACTCCAGAGAACCACAGTGAGAACCATTATCCACAAATGGTGAAAACATGGAACAGTGGTGAACCTTCCCAGGAGGGGCCGGCCGACCAAAATGACCCCAAGAGCACAGCGACGACTCATCCAAGAGGTCACAAAAGACCCCAACTTCCAAACTGACAACTTGGAGAACAACATCCAAGAACTGCAGGCCTCACTTGCCTCAATGAAGGTCAGTGTTCATGACTCCCCCATCAGAAAGAGACTGGGGGGCAAAAATGGCTGCATGGCAGAGTTCCAAGACCAAAACCACTGCTGAGCAAAAAGAACATAAAGGCTCGTCTCAGTTTAGCCAGAAAGCATCTTGATGATCCCCAAGACTTTTGGGAAAATACTCTGTGGACTGACGAGACAAAAGTGGAACTTTCTGGAAGGTGGAGGTCCCATTACATCTGGCGTAAAAGTAACACGGCATTTCAGAAAAGGAACATCGTAGCAACAGTAAAATATGGTGGTGGTAGTGTGATGGTCTGGGGCTGCTTTGCTGCTTCAGGACCTGGAAGACTTGCTGTGGTAAATGGAACCATGAATTCTGCTTCTACCAAAAAATCCTGAAGGAGAATGTCCGGCCATCTGTTGGTGACCTCAAGCTGAAGCGCACTTGGGTTCTGCAGCAGAACAATGATCCAGAACACACCAGCAAGTCCACCTCTGAATGGCTTAAGAACAACAACATGAAGACTTTGGAGTGGCCTAGTCAAAGTCCCCACCTGAATCCCATTGAGATGCTGTAGCATGACCTTAAAAAGGCGGTTCATGCTGGAAAAGCCTCCAATGTGGCTGAATTACAACAATTCTGCAAAGATGAGTGGAACAAAATTCCTCCACAGCGCTGTAGAAGACTCACTGCCAGTTATCACAAACGCTTGACTGCAGTTGTTGCTGCTAAGTTATTAGGTTTAGGGGGCAATCACTTTTTCACACAGGTCCATGGAGGTTTGGATTTTTCCCCCTTAAAAATAAAAACCTTCATTTAAAAACTGCATTTTGTGTTTACTTGTGTTATCTTTGTCTAATATTTATATTTGTTTGAAGATCTGAAACACTAGTGTGACAAACATGCGAAAAAATAAGAAATCAGGAAGGAGGCTAGCACTTTTTCACACAACTGTATGTCTTGATGATTTTTCCTCTGTTTTATTATTTTGTGTTGTACTATTTTACCATGGTGTGATATTATGTACTTAAGATGCTGCAATTATTCTTATTATTTTTACTTCTACATTCCTGTTGTACTGCATGCAAATTTATTTATCATTATTATTTATGTGGATAGAGCATAGCTAGCCTATACATATTTTTCGCTTTATTGTTTTGTATTTTGTTTTCTTCTTCTCTTCTTGCCTGCTCATTAATAAGCTTGCAAAAAATTGGACCCCCCAATATAAGCTTGAAGTAGTTTCTCTGGGGAGACCCATTTCACACCTCATTCTCTGAAAAAGAATTGTACGTCTGTGTGAATAAATCTGAACATGAAACATGATATTCCTGAATATTTCTGAGGAAATCTGGCAGTTTAATTCAGTTATCTAAGAAGAAAGAAGAGCCTACCCACGCACACATGTTACAGCATTTAACCTGCATGTTGTCATCACACAAACAACCAGACAACAAACACGCTGCAAATGTGTGCAGCGTCTGTTTCATCTGGTTGTACGTCATTTATTGTTAATGAGGAGAAATGAAGATGATTGTTCAGGCAGCCTCTGCGCTGCTTTCAGATGTCTTAACCAAGCTGACCCACTCCATGTCTCAACTAGGGATCAACCGATACAGATTGTTTAGGGCTGATACCGATATTGGTGGCGGTAATTTGTCAGAGTTCAACAAACAAGCAGAAGAAGACACTAAGCTAGCTGCTAGCCTGTAGCAAATGTAAAGAAGTATTAAAACGAAATAAAGAAGACAAAAATGGTTCCACATTGTCCTTAAAAAGGCAAAAATCCACTCCAATTTATTAAATACAGATTAGTAAGAGGAGATAAAGCAGAGCTGAGAACGTCTGGATGGAGCACCAGCTAACGCTAACGTCAATGCTAATGCTAACAGAAGCCCTTAAGCCTGCATCTGCAAGCTTCATCTAGAAAGCAAACATCTTACACTCGTAAAGAAAGGATTTTTAAGAAAAAGAGAGAAAATCACCAGTTGAAGCAGACAATGTCTGTTATGTTTGGAAGTTATTTTAAAGATTCTAAGAAAAGTTTAAATAAATAAATTATTCAATGAAACTTTGTGCTTTAATGGCCTGTCTAAACAAATAAAATACAGGCTTTTACCGATCATTTAAATTGAGTCTTTTTATTTTCAACGTTATCTATCACTGCACCATTTTATCTCTTTTAAATCCGTTTCCATCAGTTTTTTTTGTTGTCCCTCTTTTTGTAGTGAAATGTTGTAGATTTTGTGTTTATAGCCTAATTCAGATTTCTGCTTGTAGGAGTCTGATTTTATTCCATAAATTATACGTGTGATGATCTCATAATATATTTTTACATTATGTTATTCATGTTTATCATGCCACATTTTACCAGGTTCAGTCTGTTAAAGGCAGGTGGATTTGGTTTAGTTATTGAATAAATAAACCTAAAATGAGATTATTACTCTCATACAGTGTTAAAATGTGAACGGGCCCTGGACCAGTTTGGACTGAAAACTTGGGCCCCATCATGAAAAAGGTTGAGAACCCCTGCTAGATGGGATTTTTAAAAATACAATGAAAATAGAAATAGAAGAAACCTGAACTACATCAGTGTAAGTGTTAGTAAATGTTTTGTAAGCCAGTTTCTGACACTTTCTGCCCACAGATGCGTTCACATGAATGAAGCATGTCGGACATCAGACTCCCATGATGCACACGTGTCACGTAAAGGCAGCGTGGAGCATTTGGAAATAAAAAAAGAACGGCTCATAACTGAGATCCGATTCTCATCGTTCATTTAAAAGAGCTTCTCAAAAGAACCGATTCGTTCACGGAGGTCACATCTAAACTGCTGTGTTACTTACGAGAGCAGCTCCTTCTTGCTATCCTTGGGCTGAAACTTGACTTTGAAGCTTGGGGTTGTGACCTCTCCGGGATACTTCCTCTCCTCCAGACAGTCCTGCATCATGTCGCAGTCCTCTGGGTCCGATGAGACGTACGACTGGCCGGTGTGCTCCAGCTACAGAACGATACGAGCGCTCATGATGAGGCTGCTGTTGTTTTGCTGTGAGGACTGATATTTCTCAGGCCTTTTCCAGATGACTTTTTCCTTGCATCACTTTCTATAGTTGTATACAAGCAAAGAAACTTTGCGAAGCACCATGTGCACACAACCCCTTTTATTCTTTTGTAGACATGTCATGTTTCTAAATGCAGAATGTCCTCATAAAAAATTAACATTCAAGAGCCTTTATATTTCTTTTGAAAAAGTTCAAAGGAGTGAAAATTAGCATATGCCAAATCCAGGATGGTGCAATGCACCTGACACACCACCTCTGTTACACAGTGCAATGTTTTAACTGTACAGTAACTCTTGCATTTCACTGAAATAAATGAATAATAGAAGGAGAAAAACGGGACAGGAAATAAGGAAAGGCACTTAGACGAAGACAAAGTGATGTAAACAAGAGTTTTTCATTCAAAAGGCTTAAGGGGAATTTTGTCTGTTGTTATTTATGTTGCAATATTTCCTTTGTGACTAATGTAGCAGGAAACGCGGCGTGTTTGGAGCTTGCACCTTTGTGCTGTCTAATTGCACTGACCTCATCTGCTTCCTCCTCCCTCTGGCGGTTGGGTTTAGTGAAATCCAGAGGTCCCTCCCAGTCCTCCTGCTTGTACGCATGTAGGTTTGGTGATGTCATCCCGCTGTTCCCACCATGATGGAGCGAAGAAGAGGAGGAGGAGGAAGGGTCCGGGGACCGAACCCCGGGGCTGGTGCCGGACAGACTGCCCTCTCGTTTAATGGGCTTCTTCATACTCAGGTCCAGGGTGCCGTTTTCATCCACCTCGATGTCCATCTCCTGGGGGGAGAGCACAACAATAAACTAACTTCTGAGTGTCACAACCTGACACTTTACACAAGTAATACACATAAATATACCAAATAAATGTGAAATAAGTCAGTAAATTATTACACTGTCAAAGGAAAAGTGTGATTCATGAAGTATTAGAAACATTTTGACACCAAAACCTTAGCCAGCTAATTACTACTTACCAAGTAAGCAGGAGACTACTAGCTAACCAACTCCTGATTGATTGGAGAACCAAAACTTTAATTAACCAGCATTAATCATGTCTTGTTTACAAAAAAGCTAGCTGTTGCTATTAACTCACTTTAAAACAAAAGACTTTAACCGGCTCGGTTTAGCACGTTGGCTGGCCGTATACTTCACATGGATTCCAACACAAAAGCTCACATTAACAGAAAAAGAGACAAATGCTCACAGATTGTTTTATAATCTATATTCATAAGGAAAAAAAGGATGGTATACAGATATGCAAAAATAAAATATGTTCACATATTTTTTTTTTTTTTTTTTTTAAATATGTCCTGTCCAGCATCATCGCAGCAGAATGGGGATCTGAATGCTGTGTTGTTCCAGGCAGATTTGCTTTGCCAAGAGGAGCTTTATGAGTGTAAGGCTCCTCTTGATGTACAAATATTACACCTTATTTATTTACTTATTTATTTTTTCTTTGTAATTATTATATTATTGAATTTACATATTATTGCTGGACCTGACAAGAGGGAAAAGAAAAGGGGACAGAGAAAGGAGAGTGAAAAAGAAAGAGAGAAAAGAGAGCTGATAGAAAAAGAGAGAGCAGCTGCACCTGTAAGAAAACAAAATGCCACCTGCAACATCTTCAAAGACAAAGCTGACAATCATTAAGACCTCTGATAGACAGACAAGCTGGAACAGACCATAATAATCACAAAAGCAGACACTGATCGCACAGAGGAAGGAACAGCTGTAGTTAGTGGTGATGTCACCACATGACATCACAGTGATGTCATCATCATGCAGGTTAGTAAGTGTGGGATGTTAGATGGAAGAATGAGGAGTGATTGTGTGAATGTGACCAAGCCCCCACGAAAATCAGAGGCAGGCCGGGGGGGGCACCAGAACCCAGGAAACCAGCAGCCACCCAGGAGCACAGACCCCAGCCAGTCCACCGCAGAGACCACCACACATCCACCCAGATAGCGTCAAAGGAAGACCCCCCCCCGAGCCAGGGTGCCAAGTGGTCGTGAGGCACAGGCACCCGGGGACCAGGGACAGCAGTCGTCGGCCCCGCCAGGCGCCGGCCCCCCAGAGGCAGGCAGTACCCAGGGATCAGGGCCCCAGGAGACTGGGGTTCGACAACCCCCCCTCCCCAAGGGCACGGGCACGACACCCAAGCAGCCGCCCAGTGTGGATAAGATCTGCCTGAAGGCCCAGCCAGGCACCTCGGGACCAGGAACCATACCATACCCCCCCGCCCCCCAGACCCCACACACTCACACCACACACATACACACGTATGCACACACACGTACTCACACACCCACACATGCGTGCTCACACACCGACTCACACAGCCCCCCAAATACTAAAGGTAACTACACACACATGTGCCAACCCACACACACACTCAAGCATGCGCACCCACACAGCCCCCCCAAACACAAGCGTATCACCACACACACGCGCAAGCTTCTACATGCAAACCCACACACACGCCCCAACACCTCCAACACACCCACCCCAACATACACCCACTCACAAACATGCCACCCCGCCGCCCGCCCAGCCACACACATCCCCCTCCCCATACTGTGTTGGGCGGCCTGGGCAGGAAAGAATGCAACGAGTCCCAGATGGAGACCCAACAACCACCTCCAACAGGGTCGGATCCCGTTAAATCTTGAATGAACTAGATTCTTTCTAGGAAACAGAAAACCCTATTTACCATTTTCACTGCGTTAGCTAACGGCAGCGAGGTGGCTAAACATGTAAGCAGCTACTGAGCCTGTCAAAGGAGGTAATTCTTTATTGTCATCAGGGCTGCGCGATTCTGGGAAAAATGTCAATCACAATTTTCTTTTCCATTTAACCTCCTAACCAGCTACAGACTGTCCTCCGCTTCAACTCTCGTCTCGCTCACTCTTCTGAAAAACCAGCTAACTGCAGGTGGGCTCGCACTGTTGTAAAGAAGCTTTATCATTGGTTAGGAGGTGGGGAGGCAATAGCAGTGCTGCGTTTGAGGGCGCTTAAAAAAAATCTGGGAAGAATGGAAACTTATTTGTGATGCAGCTCATGATTAGCTCGTGATCAAAAATGCTTCACAATCGTTGTGGGTAGAAATGAGATCACATGTATGGGTGAATTGAGATTGTGATTTTTAAACGATTAATTGTTCAGTCCGAATTGTCATCCTGCATAAACGTGATTTTTACTGGTAGGCGTCAACAATAAAAAAGGCACAGCATCCTAAAGGCCACAAACCAACCAACCAACTCTAAACATATGAAACAAGGTGAGTCATATGGATTTTAATCTCATCTTCTATTGTGCACTTCAGTGTGTGATTGGCAGCCTTGCAGGATAATAACGAGATTATCTTTAATTACCCTCTTCATACATCTGCACTGCTACAAATAAATTAACATAAAAGCTCTCCAGATCTCCTGAAGAACAAATTCATGAATCTCAAGCACAAACTGAACGTTTCACTGGGTCCAATGACTGCTTTCCCACCATTTCTCCCTACACTCCACCTCCTTTAAAACTGCCCTCAAATCAAACGCACGTTTATTCAGTAAAAACTGGCACAATGATGCACGTTATCTGCTCTACACTCAGTTGGTTGACATCGCCAGCAGTGATGTCTTCAGTAAACTAGTGCTCGTAGCCTAGTCAACGTCTCAAAATATCACTGGATTATAAGAGCAGAAAAAACTGGAGCAGTTCCCAGAAAGGTCCAAGGTTGGCAGGCACAGTGTTCATGTGTTTGGATATTGGATTTTAACTGACTCCGACTGATTCTAGATCAGTCCCCGGCTGATCTGGCCCGCTTAGACCTGCTCTGGAATCAGTGCCGTGCTGAACAGCCCCTTGCTTTGCTTCGCTGTCATACACCAATTTTCTGTTTTGATCATCATAAAACTGTGTCAGGAAATCAAAAAATGATAAAGCCGTCGCTTTCTGTCATGTGCGAGGCAAAAAGGCCTTCAAAAATCCCAATATGGGGGGAAATGGGACTCCAATTACACCTCCTGTGCACAGACAGGGGACTGAGGGAGAGCAAAATAGAGAGGTATAGACCGAAACAGACCATGTGAGACTTACAGAAGGAGAAAGAGAGTGAGATAAAATAGAGTTAAAGGAGATGTGAAAAGTAAATGAAAGAAAGAGTGGTAGGGTGGAGAAACAGAGTGGGAGATCCGTCCGGCAGATAATGAAAAAAGGCTACCTGGTGGAAAAGTAATCCAGGGAACTGGCAGTCGGCCAAATTCAATAACAACATGAAAAGTGTGTGGGATGGAGGGATGAAACGATGAAAGAGGATAGGAGAGGTGATGCAACTGAATCTCAACACCATCCTGTTGCTGTAAGCCAGTGCCTCCTGATGATATATTCATGCAGGGTTGATGGGGAAAAATATGAGGCGAGGAGTGGAGAAGGCACACCCTCTGATATCTCCTCTCATCTCACCAGCTGTGGCCTCAAATGTTTCATCTGCACTACAATCAGCTTATGATCCTGCTGCAAGTGAAATGGTGAGAACAACTAATGCTCATTTCTTGCACAACTAGCTGCTCATGAGTTAATCTGTTGTTCTCATTTAGCACTTTGCTCGATCTCTGCACAGAGAAGACGGCCGAGACCAGTTTACCTTGTTCTGCGGTTTGATGCTGAGGTTCTCGGGCTTCTCCCAGCAGCGAGTGGACAGGTTGAGGATGGCTGTGGCGGCCATGTGAGCAGCTTCGGCATCGTGGGAGTAGTCGTAGGCCAAGGCGGAACTCTTCCCATAACCATGGAGACTGAGGCAGGGCGATGACGACTTGGGGAATGAGGGTTTAGCTGGAGGAGGAAAGAGAGCAACGGTTACAGCAACGGGACTAAAAGAGCGTCTTCAATTCATTTTAACTGCTAATCAATAACGACTGATTATAAACAGGTAATGATGTAAAAATGCTGAAGCAAAGTGTCTGGAAACAGATTAAGGCTTGTAATGTTTGCTGGGGACGTACTCACACCCTCACAGCTCACTGATCCCCAGCACACAGCCCTCCGTAAAACATCCTGCTTTTACTACAGTTTGATTCTAGCATGAATAAAACAAAAAAACAAGCCGTGTTAAAGGAGCTTTGGACGGGTTTTATTACTTTTAGGCGGGTGCAGTGTGACTATTTCACCTTGCCTCCAGTGTGGATGCTAAGCCACCAGAGCTTGCAGCCATTACCCTTTAAATCCTGCATGGATTAAACAAGTCACAATATCATTCATTTGCCGTTTTTCTAACTATTTACATAAGAGGCATGCAGTGGAAAACAAAAAACATTTGTAACCTACTCCCCAGTCTTTATTATACTGCCTGAAATGGCAAAGAAGGGGGCATGGATTGGATAAAAGACAAATTTGTACATTTCAACACAGTCTGACCCTCTAAGAGAAACTTTTTTTTTAAAAACTTTTTTATAAAGTACCACGACTTAAACTCTGTGTCTGATGATGCCGGATTAGCCGTTGCTAGGGGAGATCTCGGAGAAGAGACAGGAATAAGACAATTCTAGATTGGTTGTTGCTAGGGAAGATCTCGGAGAAGAGACGGGATGAAGAGGATGCGGGACAAAGACGATGCGGGATTAGCCGTCGCGAGGGGAGATCTCAGAGAAGAGACGGGACGAAGACGATGCCGGATTAGCTGTTGCTAGGAAAAATCTCGGAGAAGAGACGGGATGAAAAGGATGCGGGACGAAAATGATGTGGGATTAGCCGTCGCTATGGGAGATCTCAGAGAAGAGACGGGACGAAGACGATGCCGGATAAGCCGTCGCTAGGGGAGATCTCGGAAAAGAGACGGGATGAAGAGGATGCGGGACGAAGATGATGTGGGATTAGCCGTCGCTAGGGGAGATCTCAGAGAAGAGACGGGATGAAGGCAATGCTGGCTTAGCCGTTGTTAGGGGCTGCAGAGGTATATGGAAAATCTGCTGAAGTGTGGTTTTCCGTTGCCTTCAGGAACAGGTCTGACACTTGTTCTTTTGTCCTCCGCTTCTTCAGTTTCCTCAAATGTTTTAAGGACTCATCGCCCTTTTTGGTAAATCAAAATAAAAGAGCAGGGAATTATCTTGTTGGTGAATACTACACTATTTTGATATTTGTCTTTTTCCAGCTGCAGTTAAAACCAACAGGAATTAACTACGTTTTTTTAGTGCCTACAGAAAAAATACAAAGTTGCTTCTCTGCCAAGTTGTCTGTTGTGTCAACAGCGTTTTAAGTCCAGTCCTCCAGAGCTACTATCCTGCACACTTTGGTTGCTTCCCTTCTCCAAAACACCTGAATCATATTGATGGATCATTAGCAGGCCTCTGCAGAGCTGAATGACACGTGTGCGAGGTAATTAGCCATTTGATCCAGGTGTGCTGGAGAGGGTATGCTCTAACAATTGCAGGATAGTGGCTCTCCAGGACCGAAACAACAATACTTTGACACAAAAACAAAATTAATATAGTGAAAATATATAAATATATGCTCCAAATGAATAATAAATAACCAGAGAACATCCCAGCATGAGCCACAGAGAATAATCAAGTCTTACTTTTGAAGGCTTTGGGTGAAATATCGCTGGTGGTCATCTTTGGAGCAAGCATACGCTTCCCGAACACTTGAGCGTCGAAGCTTGCATAATCGAAGGAGACCTTGGAGTACTTCTCCAGCTCCTTGGCCAGGTTGGCGCGAGGCGTGGAAGGCGCCATGTTGGGCTTGTAGCTGCCGTACTGGGGCACCTCCAGTTGCTTCACAAAGCACATGGGTCTGCAGGGCGGAGAGGGAGAGGACGTCAGGATGGAGCTGTTCGGTGGGGGATTAAAGATGAAATAAAGCGCAAAACAAAATAGATTAGGAGAGATGAGAAATAAAAGACGATTGATGAAAAAAAAGACAAAAAGCCAAGCTGGAGAGGAGAGAAAGAGCGGAAGAATGAGAGAAAGAGGTGAAATAGAAAGAGTAAAGATAGGGGCAACGGTGTTCTTAGCAGGAGTGCAGCAGGATTAAAAGCTCTCTTATCAGCAGAGGGCACATTTGCATGTTGTACAGCATGGAATTTATGAGCTTTAAGCCCTCTCGTTTTCCTGGAGAGCCTGGGCTTTTGTCAGACCTGTTGGCGTAAATCCACTGATAGACCAGGGAGAGGCAGCGAGAGGAGAAAAGAGGGAGTGGTGAAAGAGACAGAGGGGAGGAAGAAGGGAGGGAGTGGAGTGACCTTCCTTATCTTTGCTTTTTTCTCTCTCCTTTTCTTAAACACTCTGTTTCCACCACATTTCCAAGCCCCTCGATCGCCGTCTTTCCCTCCTCTGCAGCTGTGACATGCCACCTGGAGACCAGCAGACTGCGGTCTCTGGTCTCCAACCATATGCTCATTGATAAGCTACATGACCTGGCCTGTGGTCGCATGGCTGCAGGGCCATCCCATCCATCCCAGCAACACAGCACAGCCAATTTAAAGGAAGCAGAGAAATACTTTCAACAACTGATCACAGGGGACTTTTTCCTCTTATTAATGCAACATGGATGCCGTTAGAACATGGACTGCATGAGGAATTCAGCTCCGTGTATAACGGACAAGAAGCTCATTTGAATAAGAATCTGAGGAGGAAAAAACAAAGCAAGCCTTATTGTGTTTTAATCCGATGCTTTGTCCAAACACTGATGAGGTTTTCCTTTAGGAAAGCAATTATTTTCCCCATCCGCCGCAATGCCCCTATAACTTGCATAATTAGCATATCAGCTGCATTATTAATTAAAATACCAACGAGGGAGAGCGACGATTTAGCATAATACCAGGGTCTGCTTTGCGTTAATTATCATTCTTGTGGCCATGATCACGCTGCCCGGCTGGTTTGGGAAGATGAGTGAGGATAAAGAGATCTCTGCGTTTGAGGTGACGTGCTGACGATCCGAGCGGACTGGATGCTTTAAGACTTTACTGTGGAGCCGATCGGAGGACACCTGTGGTAACCAAGGTCAGGATCCCCCCCCCCTCCCCGGCAACGCAGTCAGAGACCGCCAGGGACTGGGACTGGGACTAGTCAAAGGGTCACTATGTCCAGTATACATTCCCTCCTCCTGCTCTTTACCCTTACCAAAAAGAAGTATTCCTTAAGTACATGTCATTAAGTATACTCAAGTATAGAAAAGTAAATCCTCCAAGTGTACTTTTATTTACCAAGTACACTGATACCAATGTACTAGTAGTATACAAACAAGTATACTTCTTAGGACTAAATTGGCCCACTTTAAGTATTTAAAAGTACACTTTCAAGTATACTGAAAGTAATCTTCTTCATATACTGTTAGTTTACTCCAATAAAAACTCCAAGCTTACTTTTACTTTTAGAGTACATTTTTAAGTATACTGAAGTACACTTTTAAGTAGACTAAAAGTAATATATATGATAAGAACCGGGTGTTTTCAAAGTGTGAGCGAGCTAGCGCCTAATTCTTACAAGACAGGATTTAAAAACATGATAGAATGTACATCTTGCAGTACAGAGAAACCAGTATGTGTGAAAATGTACTATGAATGTACTACTATTAAAGCATATTGTTTAAAAGTTCAAATAGGCTAAATACACTTAAACTTCTAGTATTTTCATGAAGAAATGGAAAGTAAACTTTAAGTATATTTCTGATAAGTACAAAAATAATAAACTGAAAGTATACTGTCTTATTTAAAATCTGAAATAAGTATACTTCAAGCATACTTGCATACACTACTTTATCTTATCTACGGAGCCCTGAAAGGAACAAAAGGCTTGCCACACAAGTCAGAGAAATGTTATTAGCTGCTTATTGTGTGCATATCAGTTATATTTCTTCAGTTGTTTTGCAGATTTCTTGCTCTGGGCAGGAATGGCAGTGATGTTTCCCATTTTAACCAGAGGTGATCATTTCAGGAGCCAGAAAGTGAAAAATGCTGCCATATTCCTGGATCTGCATGCACATGTAGAGCAGGAGTTTCACTAACCAGCTCATCTACCTGCAGACGAGCTGTGCTGGCTGAATCAACTGCTGGACAGGATTTTTCATTTCCGAACCAGGGATTTTCACCTCTGATCAAAAATGAACCCTCTTAATGTTACTCTTTAAGAAACAACTTAATTAGTAAATATAATTATCATTTTCCCATGTTTACTGTATTTGGGTATTCATAACCTGGGCCGGAGGTCATTCATGCATTAGCAGCAAATAGGGATGAGAAATACCAAGTTTTTCCTGTCGATACAATACCAGCGGTTTATGGTACTTAATGATCGATACCGATTTTGATATTGATACATTTTAGCCCTTAAAAGAAAATCACGATTTCACAGTTTGTGTTAATATCTCGAATTCAAGGGCAATATCAGATTTAAATAAAACTTGAGAACAAAAGTACTGGACAGAAATGATTTTAAAACAATGATAAATTATCTTAATTAAGAAAATAATAAAAATAAGGTTACAAACTTCTTTCAATTATAAAATGACTCAAGTACAGATTATTTAAATCTATTCAGTGGAACATGTTCAAGTACAAAATGTAATAGTAATATAACCTGCGTTAAAGTAGTGAAAGATACCAGAACATCATCATCATCACTAACAGTAGCAGCATCATTATGACATCTGATAGGCTACCACCATCATGTGATACAGAAGCTAGAATCTGACAGGCTGCCACCATCATGTGATACAGAAGCTAGAATCTGATAGGCTGCCACAATCATGTGACACAGAAGCTAGAATCTGATAGGCTGCCACCATCATGTGACACAGAAGCTAGAATCTGATAGGCTACCACCATCATGTGACACAGAAGCTAGAATCTGATAGGCTACCACAATCATGTGATACAGAAGCTAGAATCTGATAGGCTACCACCATCATGTGATACAGAAGCTAGAATCTGATAGGCTACCACCATCATGTGACACAGAAGCTAGAATCTGATAGGCTACCCACCATCATGTGACACAGAAGCTAGAATCTGGCTTCTTTCATCATTTCATTGCTAAAAACTCTCAGAAGTGGAAACAAGTTGCAAGTTTTGTATATTATGTGGTATGGCGATACTCAAAGTATCGATTCCGATATTTTGTCCGGCTGGTATCAAAGTATCGACTCCAGGGTATCGATATGGCCATCCCTAGCAGCAATATTTTAACAATCTAAGACAATATTCTGGTTCTAACGTTTCAAACAGGATGCTGCATTCATTCATGTTTAAATGATACAGAACGTTCTGAATAATGATTTATGCCTGAAGTGTGTCCTGCTGCAAGATTACAGCGTTTGCACTCATCCAAAGTCTGCACCCTTCAAAACATGGAGCAATACTTGAGTCCCTTTTTCCTGCAGTCTCCTTTCTCTGCAGGAGCCGGCGTTGCCAGATCTTGTGCAAGAAACAAGCAACCTGATCGATAAAAACAAGCCCTTAAAAATCAAGTCCAAACGGCTCCTGATAGGCAGACTCTGTACAGTAAGTCTGTGGCGAGAGGCAGCAGCATGCGCTGCAACATGCAGTGAAAACTCCTGACTACCAGCGTGACCTTACTCGAGTTAAGGTAATCAGAAAATTCTGCTTATGAGGCAGTCTATTTCAGAGTAAGGTTTTGCTGCGCATGTAAACGAAGCCACAGAGGCTCCACAACTACCACATCTAATGAAATGTCTGGAGAAAAAAGGATCTGGATTACTGCTAACCCCTGCTATCTACTACTTAAGGTTGCAATAGTTTGAGATTGAATAAGGCTCCAAAAAAAAAAAAGTTTAAATCAATTTAATATTTAATTTAACAAGTGACACAGGTGTGATTAATTGCATGGAGAGTCAACTTTAATCCACTAACTGCAGTTAGACTGTGGAAATGTGTGTAAATCTATGAGAAACCGTGACAAAAAAAAGTTTCACTCTAACTGTGCATCTGTTAAACTCCTGTTATTGATGAAGAAACCCAACACCTGTAAGGCTGTTACCACAGAGAGGCCCACAAGGCTTTGCTGGAGATATCGGTGACATTTTTGGTTTCTGGAGTAAGTTATTGTCTGTTAAAAAAGGCTGTCATTTAGGAGATTGTAGCACAAGATGAGTGAGTCTAGTTTTCTAATATTTCAAACATTTCTGTCTTTTTGTGCTTGGAGTCTACAGTTTTTCCTCAAAACCATCCATATCCTCCAATTAAAGAAAAGGTTAAATTCACAACAGCAATTCACATAACAAGAAACTAAATAAACTAAGAAGACACAAAAAAATTACAAAATTATAATTTAGTGAAATAAAATATTGCTTTTGAATTGTGGTAGGAAATAATTATTTAAAAAACAAATAAACAAAACTGTCCCAGACAAATTAAAGCACCTTTCCCATGAACATGGACCAACATACCTGTCAACAGGTGCAGACGTCTGATTGGACGTTACAGAAAACACCTGATTGCAGTGATTGTATCAAAGTGTTGCTCAACAACATTTTAGCTTCGAAGCCCCATCATGCTTGTTTGTTTATTTTTTGTGTATTTATTTTTAATATTTCTGTTGAACCACAATTCAAAATCAATGTCATGATTTTCATAGAATTTTTATTTAGAATCATATTTGTCAGTTTCATCTTTTTTTCCCTGACAGCTGATTTTTTCCTTCTTTGATTCGGGGTATTCATCATTTTGAGGACGACTGTTTGTGCTATGCGTGTTTGAAAGACCCACCTCAGCACTCTGTCGTTGGGGCTTCCCTTGAGAAGCTCAGCGCCCGGCTGAGAGAGATGCTGCTTGTCGTGGCTCTTGGACAGCTTCTCTGCAGCAGCGATGGGGCAACCAGAGAGACTGTGGGGGGGGGGGAGACCATGAATATGCTGCTGACCCTGTAAATCTACATCACACTGATGCGGGCTGACAGATTTGTTGTCGTGCATGCATGTGTTTGCAAATACACAGAGAAACGGACCCGCCCCAGCAGAAACGCCACAGATTAGGAAGACAGTGAGTGTACCTGCGGTGCGTGTTGCGGTTGCTGTTTACGTGGCCCTGACCAGTGCAGCCGGGAGTTGGACACTTCAGCACATTTTCATGCATGGCCAGAACTGAGCAGAGGACACACAATCAGGGTGTGAGGAGATACACACATCCAAACAGCTTCAAGCACCTTTTTCATTTAAATGACGGCATGCAAATGATGCTGCTGAGGGTTGAATTGTCTGTTTCTTTCCTTTTTCTTTTAACCTCCCTCTCAGCAGTGGGGAAAATATGAAAATGGAGAAAAAAAATTAAAAATTCTCCATTAGAAAAAAAAAAAAAACACACCAGAAATTGATTATTAATTTTGTTGTGAGAACAACAAACACAAGCATCAGCTCTGAGTCGTCACAGTTCGAGCACGAAATGAGAGAATTAAAGCAGAACTGGGACAAAGGTCAAACATCCCAGTTTTCATCAAAACCAGTCAAATAAAAGGAGCCTGCTTCATCCAGACAGGCACGCCGAACTTCTGAGGGTGGATTCCCGCCCCCCCCTCACCCCTAGCCCGTGGCCCTAACCCCTCGTTATGCGCGTTCATGTGAAGGTGTCCCGATTCTGGTTCAGACCGAGGGGGGTGGTTGGGCTATCTGGCCCTCCAAACGGGCACAAAACGAGGGGAATGATTTTACCCACAATTTCATGCAAAATACGGGTAAAATGGTGAAGAAATCAGCAGCGGCAGCCAAAGAAACACACAAATGTATGTTTTTGTAAATAAAATATAAAAATTGCTATTTTAAGCTCGCTGTAAAGGTAGAGTCCAAAGTTTCCCCGCGAAAATAAACGCTAGACTTGTGCAAGTGAAATCCGTCTCAAACCCGCCTTTGGGCCTTTGCTCGTGTGCCGTGGCGCGTTTGAATGCATCTCTCTCTCCTCCTGCCTGTAATTCGCTCTTTAGCTTTGTTTTGTTCGGGACGTTTCTGGGTGGAGATTTCTGTTTATATCACCAACCAATGACAGAGCTGAGGACATGACGCCGTGTGGGAATAAGCTCATGATTGGAGCAGACGCCAGTCACTCCAACTCTCGAAGGGAAAAAAAAAAAGCAAAACGGCAGATGCACCAAAGAAAAGGTAAGAGCTTTAGATAATGCACGCTGGAAAACCAGGTTAATATTAGTTTGACTTTGACCCGCTTCTGAGCTCTGAAGGAGTCGTTGAAGCTGAATAGGCTGAAGAACGAGGCGGCCATTAGCCTGAGAGGGAGGGGCTCAGTTTGAATACTGTTGTTTGCAAACAGAAACGGTGGGGGGGCTTCGGACTCTACCTTTAATGTATTACAGACAGTTTTATTACAAATGCTAAAAAAATGATTAGTTTTCGAACGTTACGTGCATCTGCTCATGTCTGTTACATCACGTAAACGCTCGAGTCAAAGGCGTCTTTTTCTTTCATTTTTAAATTTTTTGGCCCAAAGCTGAAAAAATAATCCAATCACCCAGGAAAGGGAGATTATTGCTGCTGCAGACGGCATTTAAGAAAAAAAAACAACTTCATTGACGATTCGATACTGCGGACGGCACGGTGAACTCTTCCGGAAACAGCTGTGATGTCAGTTCACTGCGCCACGGACGACTGTCGGTGACGCATGAGGATTTGGAAGGGTTGTCCCATTTCTCAGGGGAATAAATCACCCCGAACACTTCAAACTCTGTTTAAAGTGCTAGGGCCAAGGGGAGGGGCCAGGGTTAGGGCTAGGGATGAAAACAGGAATTGGAATTTGGCCTAAGTCTAAAGTTTACAAGCACGGGGCTGAAATCATTCACGTGCTGCTTTTTTAACGTTTGTGTCGGTAAATTTGAGCTTAGACTGAGGAAATCACGATCAGATGCAGCAAGCCCTTCTCCTCCACCTCATTTCCTCTCTTCCAAGACGCTGAAATAAGTAAGAGACTCACTCTCTGGGGGGATCCTGTCCTTGTGTGGACAGCCTGACAGGCTGCGGTGGTGGGGGTACAGACCGGTCACGTGGCCCGTCCCGTCACACCCCGGCGTGGGACACTTGATCTCTCTTTTCTCTGGTCTGGTGCTCTCTGGATTACAGGTTAAAAAAGAACGGAGAGAGCAGGAGAGAGTGATGAGGAAGACGGGGAGGAGGTAGAGGAGGAGAGTGGGATGAGAAAGGAGGACAAAAGTGAGTGGTGAACGCCATCAGACAGTCTGCTTGGCTGAGCGTGAAATCCAGACGTATTTAAGTCAACTGTATGTCTGTAGGCCTTCTTCTGCACCAAGGACGCCCCCAAGGGGTGGCCAGGGGTGGCCACGGCCCCCCTGAACAAAAAGCTGGCCACCCCTGCAAAAATTAGATTTTTTAAAATTTATATCAATATTTACGTACTATTAACACGGTGCGGCATGCTTTGCTTATATTTGAATGTCAAAATCTTTATAAGCTAATAAAAATAAAGCAAATGAAAATATTCCACTAGACCTTCCATGTTCTGCTCTTTTGCCGTAGTTCCCTGCAGGTCCATCATTCCTAATTAACTCGGACTTTCTTATGCAAATTCATCCAGGAAGGCTCCACCCAGAACTGCCCCCACCAGTTTCTAATGCCCTTTTCACATCAGCACCTACTCAGCCCGGCCCTCACTGGGCCGACACCACCCCACCCCTGCTCAGTTTGTTCACATTACGATTGAGGACGACTGAGTTTTCAGTGTGAGTGAAGTCGTCATAGTGAAGTTTTGTGAAGTCATTTGTTTGCGACACACACACACTGAACTGCTTCTGACATGCAAAAAAATCTTGGCCACTCTCAAAATAAGTAACAGAAACAGACTTTTTTGCTTATAATAAGCAAAAAAGTGAAATTTTCTTATAAGATTTCTTGAAATAAGATGCATTTTATCTTAAAACAACTTCCTATATCTCACTGAAATGTCTCTCTTTAAGTAATTTTGTCTTATTTTGAGTGTGATGAGATATTTTGGCTAGAAATTAGAAAAATATACTTGGTAAGATTTGAGTTTTTGCAGTGTATTGGTGAAACTAAGGAAGTTTGCTGCAGATAATATATACACACTCGAAAATAGAGGTACCAACTTGTACTTAAAAGGGTACAAAGCTTGTTGCTGGGGGGTTCCTTTTTGAAAGACATTTCTGCACCTTTCAGTCCTGGTCCATTTTTGTACCTTATCAAGCTGTACGAGTTAATAAAGTACAATTAAACTAATTAAAAATGATGAATAAAATCAATAAAATAAAGAATATGACAACAATCAAAGATGCTAATAATAAATGAATTATTATTATATGAATATTAGGCCAAACACATATATAATTATACATGTAATTATTACTATGATTATTATGAAAATCATAATATAATAACTATAATTATACTACTGTTTAGAAGTACTGCTATTTATAGTTATTGTACACGCTACACACATGTTTCAATGCTGCAGGTACCCTTAGGGTTGAAATGGTACCAATTTGTACTTTATATTACTTTGGACCCTTTTTCATAGTATATAGGTACTTCTGGCCTCATAAAGACCAATATTGTACTTTTGAGAGAACATTTGTAAAAAATGTACCTACAGGTACAGAAATGTTCCTGTCTTGTACCTGTATTTTTGAGTGTGTAGAGGCCCGTTCATTCTGCCCCCTTCACTGCCGTTACATGGATATACGCGATCTATGACTAATCTAAACAGTGTCCAAAGGAGTCAGAGTGATGCAGAAATGTTACTGGTGGGTAAATGCATGTATAAATTCCAGAAATAAGGTTAGAAACAAAAGTTATCCTTTAACAACCCTCGGCCACCCTGATATTTTCTCTGGCCACCCCTAACATGAATTTCTGCAGGCAGAATCTGTGCATGGGTCTGAAAGTCATTTGCATGTTTCTACCTGCGCTCATCCTAACTGGTTTGATCATTTTCCCCCTCTCTCTTCATTTGTCTGACCTTGTTTGGATTTCAGAGAAAACACCACCTGAAAACGCATCGAGAGGAAACCGCCACAAAATCTCCCCTTAATTAAAAAAGCCTGCTTCTCCCCGCTGCGTCTGGAGGTGGGCCAGCCGCTATCTGTGGCACCGGTGAGAGGAAAAACGAGGAAGAGGATGGTGTGACGCTCTATTGGCCTTCAAATTGAATGTTAACGAGACATGCATCTCCTAATTAGCGATGAGCAGAACAGGGACGTCACCACAGGAGGGAGCTGAGGCCAAGGAGAGGGCAGCAGTAGCAGGCGTGTAATCACACTGCAGCTTCAGCGAGAGCATGACAAGTGGGCAGAGTGCCAGCGCTGAAATACAAGGCCCGAACACATGCAGCCCGTAAACAAACACTCCACAGCCGGCGCTGCAACCTGCACTCCTCTCCTGATCTCTCTCCAGCACTCCTCTCCACTCTGCATGGAAGTCTGTTCAGCTGGAGACACTTCATCCCCATTACAACGGAGAGGGAGGGTCTTCCAGAGCGCCCTGACTCACTGTTTGTTTGTTTGTACGCTCTGCTCACATCATTAAACTCAGGACATGACAACCGGTCCCAGTTTTCCGTCTGCTTATCCAAAGCTGTCCAGTCTTTTACCGTCGCTTCACGTTTATTTCGTTATGCTGTGAAACTTCTGCTTTCTTGCAGCTTCAGACGAGAACGATGAAAGAGGTTTATTAAACGTCGGTTTAAGGTGAGGACGAAGCAACGAAGACCTGAGATAAGAAAACAACATTACTTGTGTTTGTGACCTGAGAACTTGCTGGTTAATACATTTATTTTCCAAATCAGCTAAAATATAGTTTTAGAAGAGGACAAGTGACTGTTTCTCGTCAGAGTCGCAGAGGTGCAGCTCGGGGTCGTAAACATGCAGTTAACTTTACCTACTGTCTGAAAAGATCAATGAAAAGCTCTGATTACATGTTGGAAAACACGTACAGTCCTTAAAATGATCCATATCCTTCTATTAAAGAAAAGGTTAAATTCACAACAGTAATTCAAATAACAAGAAACTAATGATGAATAAAAATTTACAAAATTATAATTCAGAGTAATAAAATATTGCCTTTGAATTGTGGTTGGAAATAATGATTAAAAAAAAAAACAAATAAACAAAACTGTCCCAGACACATTAGAGCATCTTTCCATGAACATGGACCAGCATACCTGTCAACAGGTGCAGACGTCTGATTGGACGTTGCAGAAAACACCTGATTGCAGTGATTGTCTCAAAGTGTTGCTCAACAACATTTTAGCTTTGGAGCCCATCATGCTTATTTACTTGTTTTATTAATTTTTTTTTAACTTGTTTTATTTATTTTCTATTTTATTTATTTTTTTTTTTTTTTTACTTGTTTTATTCATTTTTATTTTTTTTTTTATTTTTTTAACTTGTTTTTAATATTTCTTTCAAACCACAATTCAAAATCAATGTCATGATTTTCATCAAATTTTTATTTATTATTACTTTGTCAGTTTCAACTCATGTCACTGACTTTTTTCTTTCTTTGAATTGAGGGAATGAATATTATATATATATATATATATATATATATATATATATATATATATATATATATATATATATAGATCACTTATTTTAAGAGTGGCCAAGATTTTTGTTTGTTTGAAATAAGCAAAAAAATTCTGCCAATGTGACAAGCTGAATTTTCTTACATTTCTTGAAATAAGATGCATCACCTTAAAACGAGATCTTATATCTCACTAAAATGTTTCACTAAGTAATTTTGTCTTATTTTGAGTGTGATGATAACCTGACTCCCGCCACCTGGTATTTGCAATACCATCTGGGGAGGGAGTTAACCCGATGTCATTTCAAATTAGTCTTTTTTTTCTAAAACTCTTGCATGTGATTGGATAGAAGATCTGTCCGTCATCTTGACTGACACGCTACTTCAGCCACTCACGTTGAACCGAATGACGCAACCCGTGACGCAACTCAGAGCGACACCAGAGCCACCACGCATAGAGGATCGAGTTATCAAAACATGTTATCAAGCTCAAAAAGCTTCAGTCAAACAACATGGCGGCGGCGGCGACAGCTAGTACGAGCGGTGTACAGTCTGTGAACGACTTTTGTCGAATGTGCAAAGAAAACACTGAAATAACTGACTGACTACACTGCTGTCGCCTGTGCTTCTACATCACATCCGGCCAAAACGCCGCCCATCCTTCAAAAGTCCCACCCGCGATTAGTGATTGGCTCCTATTATTCTCTAACCAGACGAAATCACCTATAACTGTCGCCTTACTCAGATGGAGTGCGGAGGAAAGGGAACGCCCCCGCGTGTACTTGTTGAACGCACCCAGATGATGTAAATCAGGTTATGTGATGAGACATTTTGAGTAGAAATGAGAAAACTATACTTGGTCAGATTTGAGTTTTTGTCGTGAACTTGGGGAATAAATCTGGTTCTGGTTCTGGTTCTGCACGGTGGCTCGGTCCCCCCCTCTCTGCCCCTCCACTCTACCTTTGCTAAAGTAGCTCTTGCGGATGATGTCCAGGTGCTTGGGTCTGTCCTCGATGGTGAAGTACCGCTGATGGTGGATGTCGGGGGCCCGCAGGAGCTCTCTGGGGCCGGCGGGCTTCACCTGCTCGGCTTTCAGGGCGATGGCCTGCTCCAGCAGACCCAGGTTCCCTCGGGTCATGTCGAACATCTCCGACTCGTCGGTCACGGTGGACCGCTGCGACAGGCTGTCCTCGTCGTCGCGCTCCGCGTCTCCGTCCAAGTCGTCGAAGTCTTTCTCCTCGGACTTGTCCGACCGCACCTCGATGATGTCCGGGGAGGACGAGGCCTGGTGGGTTTTGTAGCTGTCTCTGGGGACGGGGAAGTAGTCCTCTAGCGGGCTGTAGCTCAGGGACGGGCTGCTCCTGTAGGTCTGCAGGGAGCTGGGTCTGTGTGCGTCGTACTTGTGGAGCGGACTGGTTCCACTGGGGTGGTAGTTCAGGACTGGACTGGTCCTGTGTGAGCTGTAGTCCTCCGGAGGACTGGCCCGGTGGTCCTCCGTCTTGATGTGTGTTCCCTGAGCTGCTGCTGTGCTGGTGATGGTGCGAACGGCGGTTGGCACGTCAGATATGGAGACAGCGTGGTCCCTGCGCTCCTCTTCCTCCTCCTCATCCTCTGCTGGAGCTTCTTGCCTCTGCTGCACTGAGACGATGATCTCTTCCACATCCTCCTCACATTTGATGCGTCCACGCTGGATCCCGGGGGTCAGGCACTCCGGGCTGACGCGGTCGCTCCGGTCCCGGTGCTCCTGGTGCTCCCGGTGTTCCTCCTCCACGTCAGCTGCCTCCCTCTGTGGAACGGATGACTCCTCCAGCACTTGAACTCTGTGTGCCACCTCCTGTTCTCCTTCAGTCATGCCCCCCTCCTGCTCCTCTTCCACTCCTTCACCCCGTTCAGCTGCCACGCTGACATCTTCAGTCTCCATAGCAACAGCGGGCTGAACGGCCACGCTCGCAGCGATGCTGCCGGAGACTCGGCCCAGGTGGAGGAGAGAGTTAGCCACCTCCTCGGTGCTCTGCGAGGCGGACTCCTGGGCGGCAGGTGAAGCTGCTTTCACCATCTCACACTCTTCCTCTGTGGAGACAAAGATGAAGAGGTTACGGCGGCGGCGGAGGAAAGGCTGAGTCATGCAGCGAGCTGGAGCTGGTGTCAGTCACATCTCCATCACCGCTTGCATCACCTCCCTGCCTCGCCAGTCATCCACCGTGAACTGGAAACAACACGGTGACACGTCTGTAGACGTAAAGCAGCTTGTAGCTCGCTCACATCGTCCCGGCGTCGCCCACAAAACTCAGCCCATCTGCTGACTCAGCACTTCCCAATCATCTCATTTCTGCTGCAACTTTATCGGTCAGTTCCTGATTTTTTTAACCAACATTGTTTTTTTTGTTTTTTTTAAATAATTTGCAACATAAACAAAGCCCATACAATTGTATATGGTAAACAAACATGCTAAACAAAGTAAACAATGAAACCCCATCACTTATTCCAGTTCTTAGTCAGGGGACTGATTAGCTGATCACATATATACAGTACATGAAGAAAAAAAAAAGAATACTGCAGAGGGCCACTTTTAATACATCCTGGTCTCGTCTATCATATTTGCCAAGTCTGTTCTAACGATGTAGTTAAAAAATGGTTCCCACATCTGATTAAAATCATGTTGTGGCTGGATTTTGTTCAACAGGCCAATTCTTCATTATTATTATCATTATCATTCTTATTAGGGATGTTTGATATCAGATACTAGCAGGTATTAGATACTACCATATATCAGATACTAGCAGGTAATAGATACTACCATATGTAAGATACTAGCAGGTATTAGATACTACCATATGTCAGATACTAGCGGGTATTAGATACTACCATATATCAGATACTAGCAGGTATTAGATACTACCATATATCAGATACTAGCAGGTATTAGATACTACCATATGTCAGATGCTAGCAGGTAATAGATACTACCATATGTAAGATACTAGCAGGTATTAGATACTACCATATGTCAGATACTAGCGGGTATTAGATACTACCATATATCAGATACTAGCAGGTAATAGATACTACCATATATCAGATACTAGCAGGTAATAGATACTACCATATGTCAGATACTAGCGGGTATTAGATACTACCATATATCAGATACTAGCAGGTAATAGATACTACCATATATCAGATACTAGCAGGTAATAGATACTACCATATGTCAGATACTAGCGGGTATTAGATACTACCATATATCAGATACTAGCAGGTATTAGATACTACCATATATCAGATACTAGCAGGTAATAGATACTACCATATATCAGATACTAGCAGGTAATAGATACTACCATATATCAGATACTAGCGGGTATTAGATACTACCATATATCAGATACTAGCAGGTATTAGATACTACCATATATCAGATACTAGCAGGTAATAGATACTACCATATGTCAGATACTAGCGGGTATTAGATACTACCATATATCAGATACTAGCAGGTATTAGATACTACCATATGTCAGATACTAGCAGGTATTAGATACTACCATATGTCAGATACTAGCGGGTATTAGATACTACCATATGTCAGATACTAGCAGGTAATAGATACTACCATATATCAGATACTAGCAGGTAATAGATACTACCATATGTCAGATACTAGCGGGTATTAGATACTACCATATATCAGATACTAGCAGGTATTAGATACTACCATATATCAGATACTAGCAGGTATTAGATACTACCATATGTCAGATACTAGCGGGTATTAGATACTACCATATATCAGATACTAGCAGGTATTAGATACTACCATATGTCAGATACTAGCAGGTAATAGATACTACCATATATCAGATACCAGCAGGTATTATCAACATGTGTCTACTTCTAATGTTTCTAACAACTTGGTAACTTAACCCACAACTTAAAACAAGACATATATCAGCAGCTTCAGAGCAAGTCAGTCTGTAGCTGAGCAGCAGCTGCACCGTAGTCACGTGACTCTGAAAGGAATGCTGGGAAATGAAGTTTCCACAATAACAGGGACTTTTAGACATGCTGGACCAACGCTAATGGAACAAGATCTCGCGAGATTTTGTTGCTCCGTAACGAAATCTCGTGAGATTTTACTAACAAAATTTTACAAAATTTAATTTTTCAAAATATTGGCCCAAAAAAAACTATACTGGTATTTTCCGATATCACATTTTATTGCCAATATCGGCCGATAATATCGGACATCCCTCGTTCATATTCTTTATTGATGTAAGGAGGTCTATGTCCAACATGCGAATCCAAGACAAATTCCTGGGACTGACATGTTGTACATAATGTATGATAACATAAAATATCATGTATTTATACAGTATATACATATCATCATTATCATTATAACTTATTTTTATCATTATTACTTCTGAAAATATCAGTGGTTTCATTCTTGGTCTTTAATATTCTAATTCATAATTCAATATAAGAAATAAATACCTCTTCAGGGGATAAAATATTTTCAAATTAAATTAAATTTTATTTGTCAATAATTCTTTTGGATATTTAAAATTTGATGTGACGTGACATCATCCTCCATCACCTGCAAACTTCCCGTCTGTCAGACATGTCTCTCCCTCGTCCTTCAGCTCCGTCTCCTCCTCTTGTCCATTCGTCTCCCCGTCCTGTGCGAGGTACTCAGGTGTCACCTCCTCTCTCTCCTCCTCTGCTACCGCCTCCCTCTCCTCCTCGTCCTCCTCCTCCTCCCCAGTCTCCTTGGCCTCCTCTGCTTTCTCCCCGTCCTTGTCTCCCTCGGCCTCGCTGCTGGCGTCGCTCTCGGCGCTGAAGCCCTCGTCCAGGGCCAGCTTCAGGGGGTGGGACTTCCTCTTGGACGCGGGCCTCTCCGCCTCCTGCTCTTGCTCCTGCTCGGCCTCTGCCTCCTCCAGACGGCGCTTCCTGGCTATGGGGCAGCCCAGGATGCTGGTAAGGGGGGGGGACGGGACAGAAAGGCACATGTGTTAATATTAGAAGCTGACTTTGACACGTCCAGTCACACCTCAGGTTCATGGAGGGATGGAGGGTGTGTTTGACGTGGAGAAGCGTGGGGCAGCTTCAGGATGAGGCGACGCATGTGGCCTGAAGGGGGCGCCATGCTCGCTCACTCAGACATCACAGCCAATCTCAGCCAATTGAGTGGAACGTTTAATGAACAACTTGTATGGAGAGGCGGGCGGGCGAAGCAGCGGAGGGTGAAATCCAATAAACTCCCCCTTATTCTCACCTGTGAGACGCTGAGGGAGGCTGAGGGACGATCCATAAACAAAGTGCATCTGAAATTGCTTGCTGACTGAATACACATGTAAACAGATAGCTAATATCTTCCCTTCAATAAAGAGGAGTCACAAGCCAGTGAGCTGCCCCGAGTCTGCCGGAGTCTCTGAGGGCGACGGCAGGCGAGGAGGGGGAGGGGGTCCCGTCTCACCGCTACCAGCTTCAGGGCTAACATCTCCAAGCTACTCTCACTGGAACACCGTCATTCTAAATCATACTGGCAAAACTGAGTTTCTGTTCGTTCGTTTGGGTCTTTAAATCCTGGATCATATAAAGATCCTTTCTGTCCGTGGCTGAAGGTGAGGGGGTTCTACGGCCAGCCTTCAGGAAACAGGGTCAGTTAAGAAACATGAAGTCATCACAGATGGCTGTAACTGACTGCAGCTCCAACTACACAAAAAAAATTTTAATTCCCTTCTTTAATGAGGATTGTTTTATTTGACTGCTTTATAATGCTTTTTCTTTTCTTCTGATGCTTAACTAGCTTTCAAGCCCAGAAACACTGCAAAAACTCAAATCTTACCAAGTATATTTTCCTAATTTCCGGTAAAAATATCTCATCACACTCAAAATAAGACAAAATTACTTAGAGAGAAACATTTCAGTGAGATACAGGAACTTGTTTTAAAGGAGTAAAGCGCAAGTTCCAGCTTTTTCCAGAAGTTCGCCTCCTCGGGCAACAAGTGGGAGTGACGCTAATGTCGTGCACATTTTGCTTGTTCCATTGGCAGAATTTCTTTGCTTATTACAAGGAAAAATTTTTTACTTATTTCAAGAGTAGCCCAATTTTCTTTATTCATTTCTTCATTATTTTTTTTGTTGCTTGTAATAATGATAAGCAAAATAAATAAATAAAATCTGAGCAAGGGAAATTTTCTTGATTAGATTTCTTGAAATAAGATGCATTGCCTTAAAACAAGTTCCTATATCTCACTGAAATGTTTCTCTTTAGGTAACTTTGTCTTATTTTGAGTGTGATGAGATATTTTGACCAGAAATTAGAAAAATATACTTGGTAAGATTTGAGTTTTTGCAGTGTTTCTGGGCTTGAAAGCTAATTAGACAACAGAAGAGAAGAAGGCGTTTATAAAGTAGTCAAATAAAACAATCCTCATTAAAGAAGGGAATTAAAATAGCTTTTTTTTGTGGGACCTGCAGTCAGTTACAGCCATCTGTGATAACTTCATGTTTCTTAAAACTCGGAGTATTAATTAAGATGAACAAAAGGAACTAGAGCAGCGCAGCAGCCCTGTTAGCTCCACTTTTACATCTGAAATGATCGGGCCTAGCTGCAGCCATAATTAGCATATTAGCATTTTTAAAGCTCATTAATTGAGATGTTATGTCTCATTTGTTTTTCATGTGAAACTCTCATGGGACTGCAGCATTTCATGGCTGGGAGCAGTGACTCACTGGTTTCAGTCTGTTCTCCCTGACGTACTGTTGTTTTCTCAGGACCCCCACTGGTGAGACGATCATGCACTTCTCTGTAAACTCGTGTTTTTAAACCACAGCAGTATGCTCGGCACTTTTCCTCCGTTTTCAGTAACTGTGACTACTTGTTGGAAGTCTCTGATGTGACAACGCTGTCAGGTAAATCCATTATTCTTTATGTCAGATTGACCCGCGGTCATCCACCCTGCTCAGCAGAACCCGGACCGAGCTGCTGGCCGTCTTACACCCACGAAAAACAAACAAATCTCTTTATTTGTCTGCATGTTGCCAGTTTCGGAGCATTCGTGTGTTTAGCGCGTCATGGAAAAAGTGACATGAAGCCACCTTCCAAGCAGCACCCACAGTCATAATGAGCATGTGCACCCAGGTGTTGTGTTGTGTTGCTGCGGAAGTACCAGCCAATCACAGGGAAGCACCGCGGATCGAAGCAAAGGCAGCACGCATGCGCAGCATCCGGTGGCAACCCTGTTTACGGAAGCTGTGGATGCTGCGCATGTGTGCTGCCTTTGCTACTATCCGCGGTGCTTCCCTGTGATCGGCCTGTACTTCCGCAGCACACACACTCAAAAATAGAAATAAAGATACCAATTTGTCTTTAAAAGGGTACAAAGCTTGTCTCTGGGGGTGTTCCTTTTTGATAGACATTTCTGTACCTTCGGTCCTGGTCCATTTTTGTACCTTATCAAGCTGTATGAGTTAATAAAGTACAATTAAACCAATTAAAAATGATGAATAAAAGTAAATAAAATAGAGATTATGACAACAATCAAAGATGCTGATAATAAATGAATAATTATTATATAAATAATAGGCCAAACACATATATAGTTATACATATAATTACTATGATTACTATGATTATTATGAAAATCATAATATAATAACTATAATTGTACTTCTGTTTAGAAGTACTGCTATTTATAGTTATTGTACAAGCTACACACATTTTTCAATGCTGCAGGTACCATTAGGGTTGAAATGGTACCAATTTGTACTTTATATTACTTTGGACCCTTTTTCATAGTATATAGGTACTTCTGACCTCATAAAGACCAATATTTTTTGAGAGAACGTTTGTAAAAAAAATGTACCTGCAGGTACAGAAATGTTTTTGTCTCGTACTTCTATTTTTGAGAGTGTATCGTTCCCCTATTGAATGCCGTCTAGTCAGTCCTTTGATGTGAAATCGGCTTCTCGTTTGTACTCGATCAGAATGTGCGGGTCACGAAACGTAATTTGAAAAAATCTCGAGTTAATTTGTTCACTTTCGCCAAGTGGTGCTAGCTGGAACCACCAGATTACAGCAACTATGCTAAGCTAAGCTAAAGTCAGTGCTGTCAGATTCAGAAAACGACTGGGTCAGTGGGAAAACGCTTCTGCACACTTGTTCAACTCAGGGGACTGCGGGGGGAGGCTCAATTTCATCCAGGGGTGGCACATGCCTCTAAGGAAGGTTCCTGACTGACCTGGAGGTTGTTAAGTGGTAACCATGATAAAAGCTGGTTTATTTCTCTAGTGCTTCATTTACAGTTGTGCTTGAAAATTTACATCCACTCCTATTAAAGAAAAGGCTAAATTCCTAACAGTAATTTAAATAACTGAAAAAGTAATAATAAATAAAAATGTACTAAATTGTTATTTAGTAAAATAAAATATTGATTTAGGTTTTTTGTGTAGAAATAATGATAAAAAAAACAAACAAAACTATCCCAGAAAAATTAAAGCACCTTACTCATGAACCAAAATACCTGTCAACAGTTGCAAACGTCTGATTGGACATTACAGACTCACTCAAAATGATGCATACCCCTGAGTTAAAGAAGGAAAAAAAATCAGCTGTCAGTGAAATAATTTGAAATTGACAAAAGTAATAATAAATAAAAATTCTATGAAAATCATGACATTGATTTTTAATTGTGGTTCAAAAGAAATATTTAAAACAAACACACAAAAAAATAAAACAAATAAACAAGCATGATGGGGCTCCGAAGCTAAAATGTTGTTGAGCAACACTTTGAGGCAATCACTGCAATCAGGTGTTTTCTGTAACGTCCAATCAGACGTCTTCACCTGTTGACAGGTATGCTGGTCCACTGTTCTTGGGAAAGATGCTCTAATGTGTCTGGGACAGTTTTTGTTTTTTTAAATTATTAGTTTCAACAACAATCCAAAAGCAACATTTTATTTCACTAAATGATAATTTTGTAAATTTTTATTTATTATTAGTTTCTTTAGTTTCCGTTATTTGAATTATTGTTGTGAATTGAGCCTTTTCTTTAATTGGAGGGTATGAAAAATTTTGAGGACGACTGTAAATGAAGACGAGACGAAAAGCATGATCACCCCGAGACAACATCATTCGCGTTAGTGGATTTTTATCTTTATTTTTTAATCAATTCGAAGTCTCTGAGGTGCTTTCGGAGGAATCTTTTCCAAACAGCTAGATTTTGGACTTGCAGTCTCATTTTCCAGCAACATCAACAGAAAGCACTTCAGATCGAACTATGGGGAGTATGGTGAAGTCAAGAATGAGTCACAGCCCTGCTTTTAAGTCCACTTTGTTGCTGTTAATAGCACTCTAAAACAGGGGTCATCAACCTTTTTCATGATGGGGCCCAATTTTTCAGTACAAACTGGTCCAGGGCCCATTTATATCTTAACACTGTATTAGTGTAATGACTAAACTAAACCAAATCCACCAGCCTTTAACAGGCTAAACCTAGCAAAATGTGATGTGATAAACACGAATAACATAATATAAAAATATATTATGAGATCATCACAAACATGTTTATATCACACGTATAATTCATGGAATAAAATCACATTCCTACCAGAACAAATCAGAATTAGGCTATAAACACAAAATCTGCAACATTTTACAACAAAAAATTAAGAGGGACGACAGAAAAAAAATGATTTAAATTGATTTTTAAAAAAAGAGAAAAAATGGTGCAGTAATAGATCACATTGAAAATAAAAAGGCTTACTTAAAATAATCTGTAAATAAACCTATGGTTTTCTTTATTTATACAGGCCATTAAAGCACAAAATTTGATTGAACAATTTGTTTATTTAAACTTTTCTTAGAATTTTTTAAGAACGTCCAAACATAACTGACATTTTCTGCATCAATAGCTGATTTTCTCTTTTTTTCTTAAAAATTCTTTCTTTCCAACGACTGTTAGATGTTTGTTTTCTAGATGAAGCTTGCAGATGCCGGCTTCAGGTCTTCTGTTAGCGTTAGCATCAGCGTTAGCTGGTGCTCCAGACTTCTCAGCTCTGCTTTGTTGCTTCCACTTACTAATCCGTATTTAATAAATTGGAGTGGATTTTTGCCTTTTTAGGGTCGTTTTGGGATCGTTTTTGTCTTTATCATTTAGTTTCTAACACTTCTTCACAACGTTAGCTACAGGCTAGCAGCTAGCTGAGTGTCTTCTTCTGCTTGTTTGTTGAACTCTGACAAATTAGCGCCACCAGGTGGGGGGAGGCTACATTGCAACTCATCCAGTCATAAATAACAGTGTAAATATACGGCCCTCGCGGCCCACACGTGTAAAAGGAAAGTTTTTTTGTGGCCTTCTAGGTGGCGCTCGAGGCCCGAGCGTGGGCCGCGGCCCCATGGTTTAGAATCACCGCTCTAAAAGACATCTCCTGCACCATGCACTCATCTTGGCCTGTTGAATGAGAGCAGGTTGCTTGTTTTCATTTTGTCGTGACACACCCAAACCAACTGCTTGCCCTGACCCCCGCAGCTTCATCATTAGTACATGTGCTATTGATCTTGGTGTTTAATTGTCTGCGTGAACCTGAATGGTTCCTTAAAAGCACAAAGCAGGCGCTGTGGGGCAGAGAGGGCGAGGAGGACAGACAGAAGAAGGACAAACAGAGGGTGGGTTTTTAATCCGCCCTACCTTCTGTGTCGTGAGTATCTCCCACTGATATGGCCGGAGCCATTGCATCCAGGGGTGGGGCAGCTGGATGGAATGGATGGAGGTTAGAGATATGTTTAAGACACATAAGTGCATTTTAGTCCCTGTGCAGCAGCAATGATAACCGCAGGCAGTAAAAACAAAATTAAGATAAACAAAACAAAGCAAAGACATGCAAACTGAACAAACATGCCGCACATGCACAAAGATATGCTTTCTGTCCAGCACACACACACACACACACACACACACACAACGCATGAATGCAGGTGGCAACAAGCCGGGGGGACGTAATATTGTATGTCGTACATCAAGCCTGGCCTATATCCTGTTACTATGAGCGATACGGATCAGCCGAGACCTGCTGTAATTTCCCCTGCTCTGCTCTCTTCACCAGTCATCATCATCATCATCATCAGGCCTCGCTCTTTCCCTCCCTCCCTCGCTCCTTCCTCTTCTGTCTCTCTGCTTTGATTCAGGTTGCTATGACCCCTCAGGATGGCTCATTTCAATTCTCATTAACTTCCCCCAGCAATTGCCCTTTATTACTCCAATTATCCTTATTATTAATTTCACTTATTAAAAAATGCTGCATTTGCATTTTAAATGAGGCGCTCCCTGGCTCTCCCTACTGTTTTTTCTCCCTTAATCCCGAGACCTAAATCTTTTTTTTTTAGAGTGCTAAGTACAGATCAATGCTCTGAGGTGAAGTGTGACAAAATGAGAGAGGATGAAAAAAATCATTTAGCAGGAGGGAAGGGAAAGAGGACAAGTGGCCTGCTGACTCTGAAAGCTGTTGCCTGGGTGGGAAATGATGGGGAGGAGTGGAGAGGAGGAGTAGGGATTGCCAAAAAAAAGAAAAAAAGCTAAATAATCGCTCTTCTCCATCCTCTCTCCTCATGCTGTATCCTTCGATCGGATGGCAAAAAGATCATACGCCCATTTCATTGCAACTACTGTATGTGTTCATAGCAGGAAATAGCAAAAGCCTGCCAGAAATCAATAGCAGCCTGTTGGAGCCCCCGATCACGCGCGCAGAAGTGCTGACGATAAGGAATAAAAACTAATAATATACAGCATCATCTAAAAAGCGCAGATGGAGAGTCTACGAGCGCTGGGGAGGCTGCACGGCGGCGCACATAAAAGAACTTTATGAAAAGGATTTGCACAAAGATGAAGGTGTTTCCTTACCTCAGCTCTTGTCCTACAAGCTCAATAGGAACTGAAAGAAAGGGGGAGGGAAAGAGAGAGAGGGGGGTGAGGGTGGGAGAACAAAGGTGAATGACTGCTCAGAACGCAGCTCTGCTAAAAGAAACCCAGATCAATAAATCACAAATGCATATGAATCCCATGGGGGTTTCCTCATAGAGGCTTACACACTGCTGACTGCATGATCTGGAGGAAAAAACACACATCTGCAGTCTCCTGAGTTTACACACACCCCCACACACATATAGATGCATGCAAAACAAACAGGAGCGTAAGCTTCAGCGTGCAGAAACATATCGACTAAATAACACAGAGAAAGCTTAAATCAGCTGAACTGCAGAATGCTGCTCAGAAAAAAAGTGACAATTATATGCAGACTTCAGCAACAGCAGAAGATTAATTGTTACACTTTAGTTATCATAATTGGCAAAATGAAATTAAAAGGAAAAGTGCCTTCATCAGTAGAAAACAGCACTTCTTTCAGGGACAACTTATAGTAATTGCCTTCAAAACATAAATCAAGCTCTGTTCACAGAACAACACGCGCCGCTCTGGACTGGCTATGGGCATCGATTGGGAGTTGAGCGATAGAACGGGTCTGGAGAAATATCCTATTTTCATTTGCAGCAAAATGAGAAAACAATACCATCCTGGAGAATTCAGTTTGGGCTCCGATATCAGGAGCATTAATCACACGTCAGAAAAACCCGGGTATCAGAATACTGCAAGAGCAGAGAAAATAAACTATCACACACACATATACGTGCATGGCTGGTGCATGTGTGTGTGTGTGTGGGGGGGGGGGGGGGGGGGCATCTCAGTTTCTTAGTCTTTCATCATGCAGTTGGGATGAATGGACGCCTGCTTGCGCTCTTTGTGAACTGTTGCTCTGCTGTCTCGCTTCTAAACATCAAACACACACATATTTGTGCACAAAAACACACAAAGGAAGACAAAAGTATAAATATGAACACAGACACTCTTTCAACAACTCACCAATGAGCGCACACACATGCACACACACACACACACACACACACACCACACCCCACACACGCACTGCATTTACAACGAGCATAAATTGTGACGCCCTCTGTATTCAGATTACAGCAGACGTCTATGACATGGTTGGAAGTTGTCTACAGTGGTGTCCCCCCCAATAATTTGCTCCCTGGGGGCCAAAACTCCTGTGATCCTTTAACATGGTCTTGGGAAGGAGATATCACAGGATCTGAAGGTCTTTCTAACGTTCTTTGGACATTTGGTGCTTTTTCACTTGTCTCCAGTCCAGTCTTCTGGCTGGTCCCTGTGATGGGACAGTGTGGAGGACACACGGGTCAACTGTCCTGCATCATCTTCATCCTACCTGCACTGTCCACCATCATCTTCATCCTACCTGCACTGTCCTGCATCATCTTCCACCCTACCTGCACTGTCCATCATCATCTTCATCCTACCTGCACTGTCCATCATCATCTTCATCCTACTGCATCATCATCTTCATCCTACCTGCACTGTCCTGCATCATCTTCATCCTACCTGCACTGTCCTGCATCATCTTCATCCTACTGCATCATCATCTTCATCCTACCTGCACTGTCCATCATCATCTTCATCCTACTGCATCATCATCTTCATCCTACCTGCACTGTCCACCATCATCTTCATCCTACCTGCACTGTCCATCATCATCTTCATCCTACCTGCACTGTCCATCATCATCTTCATCCTACCTGCACTGTCCATCATCATCTTCATCCTACTGCATCATCATCTTCATCCTACCTGCACTGTCCTGCATCATCTTCATCCTACCTGCACTGTCCATCATCATCTTCATCCTACCTGCACTGTCCATCATCATCTTCATCCTACCTGCACTGTCCATCATCATCTTCATCCTACTGCATCATCATCTTCATCCTACCTGCACTGTCCTGCATCATCTTCATCCTACCTGCACTGTCCCTCATCATCTTCATCCTACCTGCACTGTCCATCATCATCTTCATCCTACTGCATCATCATCTTCATCCTACCTGCACTGTCCTGCATCATCTTCATCCTACCTGCACTGTCCTGCATCATCTTCATCCTACCTGCACTGTCCATCATCATCTTCATCCTACCTGCACTGTCCATCATCATCTTCATCCTACCTGCACTGTCCTGCATCATCTTCATCCTACTGCATCATCATCTTCATCCTACCTGCACTGTCCATCATCATCTTCATCCTACCTGCACTGTCCATCATCATCTTCATCCTACCTCTACCGTCCTTCATCATCCTCATCCTGCCTCTACTGTCCATCATCATCTTCATCCTGCTTCTTCTGTCCATCATCATCTTCATCCTACCTGCACTGTCCATCATCTTCATCCTACTGCATCATCATCTTCATCCTGCCTCTGACTGTCCCTCATCATCCTCATCCTGCCTTACTTGTCCATCATCTTCATCCTGCCTCTACTGTCCCTCATCATCCTCATCCTGCCTCTACTGTCCCTCGTCATCCTCATCCTGCCTTACTCGTCCATCATCTTCATCCTGCCTCTACTGTCCCTCATCATCTTCATCCTGCCTCTACTGTCCCTCATCATCCTCATCCTGCCTCTACTGTCCCTCATCATCTTCATCCTGCCTCTACTGTCCCTCGTCATCCTCATCCTGCCTTACTCGTCCATCATCTTCATCCTGCCTCTACTGTCCCTTATCATCTTCATCCTGCCTCTACTGTCCCTCATCATCCTCATCCTGCCTCTACTGTCCCTCATCATCCTCATCCTGCCTTACTCGTCCATCATCTTCATCCTGCCTCTACTGTCCCTCGTCATCCTCATCCTGCCTCTACTGTCCCTCATCATCCTCATCCTGCCTTACTCGTCCATCATCTTCATCCTGCCTCTACTGTCCCTCATCATCTTCATCCTGCCTCTACTGTCCCTCGTCATCCTCATCCTGCCTCTACTGTCCCTCATCATCCTCATCCTGCCTCTACTGTCCCTCGTCATCCTCATCCTGCCTCTACTGTCCCTCATCATCCTCATCCTGCCTCTACTGTCCCTCATCATCCTCATCCTGCCTTACTCGTCCATCATCTTCATCCTGCCTCTACTGTCCCTCATCATCCTCATCCTGCTTCTACTGTCCCTCATCATCCTCATCCTGCCTCTACTGTCCCTCATCATCTTCATCCTGCCTCTACTGTCCCTCATCATCCTCATCCTGCCTCTACTGTCCCTCATCATCCTCATCCTGCCTCTACTGTCCCTCATCATCTTCATCCTGCCTCTACTGTCCCTCATCATCCTCATCCTGCCTCTACTGTCCCTCATCATCCTCATCCTGCCTCTACTGTCCCTCATCATCTTCATCCTGCCTCTACTGTCCCTCATCATCCTCATCCTGCCTCTACTGTCCCTCATCATCCTCATCCTGCCTTACTCGTCCATCATCTTCATCCTGCCTCTACTGTCCCTCGTCATCCTCATCCTGCCTCTACTGTCCCTCGTCATCTTCATCCTGCCTCTACTGTCCCTCGTCATCCTCATCCTGCCTCTACTGTCCCTCGTCATCTTCATCCTGCCTCTACTGTCCCTCATCATCTTTTTCCGGTCTGTACTGTGAGATGTCTCCAGTCTTATTTTGACTCGTCTTCTCTCTCGTTCCGTCTCTTTCTGTCTTTCTCTGCTGATGTTTTCTTGCGTATCTTTCCTGATCAGCTCGGCGTGTTTAGAGCAGCCGCTGTGTTTATATCTGTTTGCTGTCGTGTGACGTGAAGCGTGAACTGAAACTCAGCTGCAGCGTCACGCGACATCCTGGATGTAAAAGCAGTGAAGCGGTTTCTCAGCCTCAGGATGCTGCTGGACAGCGACGGCCCACAAATGCACATAATAGATGTCCAGTGTTAAGGTCGGACAGTTACATAATGTTTCCTTAAGACGCTTTTTTTCTTTTTTTAAATTACATTTCTCTAAAAAAATATGGGACAAAAACATGAAAACATCTAAAACTTTTATAAACCCTGAATAACGGTCACTTAAGGCCACTTTAAATGCTTAAAGACAGATCCTCGTGATTGTTGCACGGCATGGCGGGTGCTACACCTGCTACCTGAACAGTTTTCTGACCTTCTTCTTCTTGCTACATTTGTGACCTGTTAGCTCATCTGCTGGCTTAATGCACAAAGTAGTATTTAAATCAAGTTTGAAGGCCCTTTTCCAAACTGTGTAAGAATTAAAAGCCAGATTGTACTCACACAGTTATAATACATAAGGGGGGGGGGGGGTATGTGTGTCTGTGTGTGTGAGTCAGAGAGAGAGTGTGTAATATTTTGTCTAGTCATTCTATTGAAACATTGTTGATTATAACATGTAAAAGCACTTTGTGCTACGTATGTATGAAAAGTGCTTTATAAAATTTCATTCATTCATTTATCATATTCTATAGACCATATAAGAGATTTTTTTCTCTTTTAAGTTAATGATTAATCATGGTGGTTACCGACTGTCACTGATTATATTTATTCATATATGTATTTATCTATTCATTCAATTACTTATATTTATATCTATCTATATTTTTATTTATTCCTGTTTATATAGGTTTATTTATATATACAGTACACTTATTTGTGTAAAGCATATTCAGTCATTTATAGTATCATACATAGAATATAATCAATTTAGTAATAACTACATCTCTTATTCATTTTATCTTTACTGTTTATATATTGTGTAAATATACATACATGTATATTTCCCTTTCATCTCTATACTATATACATATACATGTATTTATATCTTTTCTTTTTAAAATGTTTTTATCTATATTATATCAACCATGACGGCTCAGATGCTCTTTTTCCTTTTTTACGTGACGTGTCTGGAACCTCAACTTCCCTGAAGGAACTTCCTGACAGGATAAATAAAGTTGTCTGAAGTTTCTGTATTTTAACCTTAAAGGCCAAAAACATATAATCTTTTTGGAGCTTTCTCTCTCATTAATCTCTACAGTTAGTGCAATTTTAATGAATGATTTGAAAACTTATTCAAACCCAACTGAATGAATTTTAACCTAGTTGGAGGCTAAAGAAGCTGCTACTATGCTAAGCTAAATCGCGTAGCCCTTAGCAGTGCAACGTAAACAATGCTTTTGACTTCTTTTGCTCTAGTATGATTCAACACATCTGCTGCTTTATTAAGTGGCGTAAGAAACTACAGAATGATGAAGCTGGACCATCAAAGTGAACTTTTTGAAAGACCAGAAAAGAAAAAGTGAGTGAATTAGCTTTAGCAGCTTTAGCTGAGGCAAAACGTCAGAGTTCAGAGGTCATGCTAACACTTTACAGATCACGCTTGTTTTTTGTGGAAATAATTTACCACATGTCTGACGGCCAGTAGAGGGTGACTCGTCTACTGGCCTCAGGAAACATTTACTGGCGGCCATTTTGCTCCTCATCACTACCTACTCGCTTCCCTGTAGCGATCAGCTGGGCTTCAGGTTAGACAGACCATGGTTTGCAGGACTGTAAGTCTCATTTCAGATGGCAAACCAGGCAGAATGAAGTCTGAGTGCAGCCTATAAACCAAAGACTGTAAAAAACATGGATGTAGCATCCGGTCTCGTCTGAATAGAGGAAAGTGAAGCCAGTTGGGCGTTTCCCACCGTCGCTAGCTAAGACATGTTTGGACTTGCTGTTAGCTGCTAAAAACAACCATGTTGCCACTCTGCTGCAGTCTGAGACCTTACTGGGAGCAAACAAGGAGCTTTGATAGCCACCGGCCCCGATGGCGGCATCCGGTCTGCCGCCTGGCAATCAAAAGGACACGCCCCGAATTATGTGTAATTTCAAGATTAAATAACATCTAAACTGATGAGTTATAAATAATTCACCCCCTCACAGTTGACATGAAGGTAAACTTGACCTATTAAACCTAAAATGTTTAGAACCAGGCTGCAAACATGTTTATATCTGCGGTAAACATGTTTGTTTCTGCTGTGTAGTTGGTCTTTTTAACATGGGAGTCTATGGGGATTTGCTCTGTTTTGGAGCCCCTAGTGGATGAAGAAAGAACTACAATTATTAAACTAAACTTCAGGGCTTGCCAGTTACTTTAAAACCATCCAAGTTTATCTCCCAGCAGTTCCTGTATTCAGCGTGACCGCAGATACGGGATAACCTTGATTCTGACGATGTTTATATCCAGAGTTCAGATATTTCTACTAAACGTGGATAATGCTCATCTATCTAAAAGCATACACACATGATAACCCAGCAACACTGATGTGAATAAGTGAGTGAAAGATCATCAAACAGCTACGAGATGGAGACGTCGTAACACTCACCTCTGATTCCCTTGGACCGAGTGCGAGTTCGCTTGTCGTCACCCTCTACACTCATCTGTGATAAAAGGAAGCGATAGAAAGAGCAAGAGGAGGCCAGAATTGGACAAATAATGGAGGAAATTAAGGAAAAAGAGAAGGGGAGGGGGAGAGAGAACATCAGTGGTTATTTCTCACCGTATTCCAGCACACATCAGTTCATTGTCCTCATCTTCCTCTGCTTGAAAACAGCTGCTATAATAAGCCTCGTTCACAATGTTCCCTCTGAAACCGGCAAAGGTAGCGCTGACGCAGACACCATCACGTCTTTCACTCTCCCCATCTTTCCTGTTGTGCTGTCACCACAGAGCCCAAACACAAACTGGCAACATCATGTTTACTTCAGAAAAAGCTGGATCGTGAAAAATGGGCTTTTAAGAGCTTTTCAGCATGTAACTGTGTTATTTCCTCATAAAAAATACTTCATTTAACCCTCATACTGTAGCTCCTTAAGCTTTCTGAAGGGGTAGCGAGTGACCTTTAATGTTGTAACTACAGGTGTGTATTTTGGCTTGACTCATGATATTCTAGAAGATGGGTTGTCTAACTCTTTTTCTAAGGTCTCTAACTAAAATACACCTCATTTCCTCCTTAAAGCCAATCCGTGCCACATTGACTTGCATTGAAAAGAAAATTTCTATAATCAAATGCCACTTCAGGATAAATTTTTAGGATAAATTTTTTTTTTACCCCACACTTGCTCTACACTTCAATGATGTAGTTTGAACTGTTTTTCATGACATAAGACTATTTACTCATAAGGGGCCCTGCTTTTTATCTTAGTGATGAAACCATAGACTTCAATGTTATTTCAGCAAATCAGTGTCCTTCAAAAACTCAGAAATTTTGATCAGTCAGATCACATGCTAATTATTTAGGTCAGTCTTTTGTAAGGGAATTTAGTTCCCTCTCTGTAATGCTGCCATTCCAGTTCAAACTGGAATTTTTCCCACACTTTTTTGCGTTTTATCTTGAAACAACTTCTAATTGAGCTTTTTAATTGTGGTTGCTATAATCCATGCTTAGGTCTGCTCTGTATACCTAATAATGGTCTGCCACCTACAGGCTATTTTTAAAAAAAACTTATTTTAACCCACTTTTCAGTTTTAGGCAGTGGGAACATTGTGTGTACAAACTGGAACTTAAAGGGTTAAAATTTTGAAACTCATTGATTTGTTTTGTATCGATGGTTAGGCCAGAAGTCTGTGATGACAGACATTAAGGAAAATGGCAACTTTTCATTTTCAGATAATATTTACATGCCATTAACTGACATTGGCCAGTCTGTGCCCTTAAGAAGCTTAATGTAACTTTTTCTTAAGGAGCTATGAGGGTTAAGTGGGTTTTTTTCTTCATTTGTGCATATTTGAGTAATATATAGAAATATTCACACCAAGCTCTAGCTCTCTTAACATGACTGACTGACCACCGGTCTACGTAAGGAGGTGGCATTCATTAAGACAAACACGCATGCACAGCATCTTAGCAAGATGCCCTCTTTGTTCAAGAGAAACTGGAGGAGAATCCTAACCTATCCACACTTTCTGAGGAAGAAACAAACAGCAGGAAGATTTCCGCAAACAGCCGTCAGCTAACAGCTGTTTGCTCCACAGTTCAGAAGAAAAGCTTTTTTTTTTGTTCTAGAGGAAGGCAAGTTGAAAAAATGTGGTTGTGTTCGGCGTGAGAGTTTATTTGTTGTATTGGACGAATGACTTGCCAGAGGTGGTTAGATTTTATCTTCAGGAACAGAAAAACCTCAACTTTGTATGTGAACTTCATGAATCTCGGGCAGCAAAGTGTTTTTTCTCTGGGATTACCTCTGAAACCTGACGCAGTTCCACCATAAAAACACCTCACTGACAGACAACACCCATGAGTGAAAACGTGTCCCAGCTCAATGCTAACAGTTAGCCTGTGACTTGTTTGCTAATTTACTTCCTTGTCAGGGTCTCTGTGGTACTGCGTGTACTTCAAACTCTGGGTCGAGCATACAGCTCCATAACAGGCTGCTCCATTTTATTCTGTCGATCGGAGTCCGATCATCCATCAGTGTTTACAAATAACATCCATGTGAGTGATGAAGTCGGTGCTACAAACAATTCTGTGACCCTTCAGAATCAGTGTCTCTTCCAGGGCGACGTCATGAAATGGGCGTAAAACATGTTGAGAGCTTCGTAGGGTCAGACCAGTCAGCCATCTTACTTCCGTGTTGGAAATTAGACGCATAAAAAACTAATATTTACACCAAATTAGTTTCTATAGTGATAAGGGGAACATATTTAGCTTATATTTGCCTGTATTTGACTTTCGGAACGTTTGAAAAGCGGATACAGCTGCTTTAAAAGAAAAACTGTGTTGTTTAAGCTACTTTTCATACCCACCCAGCACACACACACACACACACCTCCCACCACCCCCACTGTAATTTCCTGCACATGAGTGGTACTCATGATTGTAGAGGCAACAGGCGGTGCCCGCACAGGGGCCGTGGCCCCCGCAAGCAGAGGGACTGGCAATCATAACCAGGCTGAATAAAATAATAAAGCAAAAACACATGCAGCTGAAAGGCCGCGGTAATAACGCTTTTAAGGAGAGCTGTGTGTGTGTGTGTGTGTGTGTGTGTGTGTGGATGCGTAGTCCTGGCTCAGCTTTTAAGCCACAAAGAAGCAGGTGTGAACCCTCACACACACACACACACACACGCCTCGGCCACGCCTCCTCAGCAGACCCTCTCCAGCTATCAGATGCTCTCCGGACACAATGGAGCCATTAGCTTTCATTACTGCACTTTTAAACATATACATCCCTGATTGCCCCTCTCTCTCTTTCTTCCTTCTGTTAACTCCCATCTACCCCCTTTTATCCCTCCAGTTGCCTCCGCTCCCCTCGCCATGCCCAGCCACTTAGCCGCTTTGTTGCGTCTCTATAGTCTAGCTGGCAGCACCACAGTGGGCTTCAAACACGGGTCCCTGTTTCTCCTCCTCTTCTTTCCCCTCCTTGCTCTCTTTATTTGGCAATGCCCCTTTCCTGCTAATAGACCGCTTATGAAAAGACGGAAAAAAAGAGGGATGAGTGGAGGATGAAACACACTGTTGTTGTTCTTGTTAAGGGCTTTTCTTCCCTCCGCTCCCGACGAGTGTACGCTTCATTCATTAGTGTTTAGTGTCTGGCCGGAGGTACAGGTGCAGCACCTGCCCCCCCCCTCCACCGCCTCGGCCTGCTCCTCGCCGCCTCTGGTTGCTGCAGAAGTCGGGCAACAAGTAGCAGCTTTGTGCCCCGTCTGAAGGGAGCAGTTGACTCCTGCGTGGGAAGAGGAGGGGACGAGCGTGACTCTTTACGCTCGGAGGCCGTTTCCTCACAACCGCCTGCACTTACGTGTGAAAGGCCACAAATGGAATAGAAGCAGGAGAAGAAGGTTTTCTGAGGAGCTTCTGCTTCAGTGTGTATTTTTCCTCACAGAAAACACTCCTTGAGATTTTCCTCACACACATGCAGCAAACTGGACTGGAAGCAGAGATAACGCCTGCTTCAGCTTCTCAGGTGGGACGCTTCTGGTGCCAAGGAAAGACATCGGAGAAATAACAGGGTTCCCACACGTCCTGGAAAACCTGGAAACTGATTTCCATGACTGGAGAAATGTTCAAACTCATGGAAAATGAGAAAGAGTAAAATGTCCTGGAAAAGCTTGAGTTGTCCTTGAAAATGATTTTTCCTCCCTCTTCTTCGCCTCCGCTTTGTTGTTGCTTCGTCGCTGATTCATTGCCAATTCACTGCCGCTGAGTCGCCGCTTCATCTCTGATTTGTCGCTGCTTCGTCTCCGATTCGTCGTCTCTTCGTCTGTGCTTCATCACCGCTTCGTCTGATTTGTCGCTGCTTCGTCTCTGCTTTTTCGCTGCTTCGTCACCCCTTCGTCACCCCTTCGTCACCGCTTTGTCTCTGCTTTGTTACCACTTCATGCCGCTTCGTCTCTGATTCGTCGTCTCTTTGTCTGTGCTTCATCACTGCTTCGTCTGATTTGTCGCTGCTTCGTTTCTGCTTTTTTGACGCTTCGTCTCTGCTTTTTCGCCGCTTCGTCTGTGCTTCCTCACCCCTTCATCACCGCTTCGTCACCGCTTTGTCTCTGCTTTGTTACCGCTTCATGCCGCTTCGTCTCTGATTTGTCACCGGTTCATCACCGCTTCGTCTCTGATTCGTCACTGCTTCGTCTCCGATTCGTCACTGCTTCATCACCCCTTCGTCTGTGCTTCGTCACCGCTTCGTCACCGCTTCGTCACCGCTTCATCTCTGATTTGTCTCTGCTTTATGCCGCTTCGTCTCTGATTTGTCACCGGTTCATCACCGCTTCGTCGCCACATCTCCAAAGGCTTGCGGTGGAATTCATTAGTCTATGATGTCATAACTTGACTTGTAATGTAGCAGCTAGAAAAGTCTTGAAAATGTCCTGGAAAAGTCCTGGAAAAGAACTTCAAGAAAAGAGTGGAAACCCTGAATAAAGACCAGCTAATGCTGGTTAGAAGACATCCAGAAAAAACTTCAGACTGGAAGCACCTCTGTGCCGGCATGTGAGATCATCATGATGCTGGTAAACATCCGTCAGGTCCATGTTGCTTGTGTTTGACCTCAGCAACGCAGATGGCTCTACGTGATGAAGTCAGCTAAGAGCGCAGTTGTCCTCCACTTTTATTTAAAGATTTTGAATAAAATAAGTCTCTGTGCAGCCAAAGTATCTGCCGTGGTCTTTGTTTCACTAATTTAGCTGCCGACTTGTAAGAAAGAACGAGAAGGACTTGAAGTGGTTAAAAAAAACACTGTACAGAATTTGAGTCACTCCCAGATGGAGAGAAATTAAAATATGTCTTAGGTGAGAAACCGAAGTGCTGCAGACTAGCAGCTGAGTATGTGTCCTCCTGCCACAGACTGAAGGATGACCACGGAAACACCACATAACTCTATAACCCTGTAAATACGTATGTTGTGATCAAAACTATCTGTTTTTGAATGTTTGTATGATATTGTTTGATATTATTGTATTGTTTACATGTTGCTTTGGCAACATAAGCACTGTCTTGTCATGCCAATAAAGATATTGAAATTGAAAAATTGAAGGACCAGATATCTGGGCTTTCACATGCCTCCTTTTATTCCCAACCCCATGTAAGAGTTTGCAGTTCCCTGATGCGTTGGAGGGTTGCAGGATCCCATTCACACAGAAACACAAATGCACCTGGTGAAAACCACCAGAAAATGTTGTTTGTGTGTGTTTGCTGGTAAAAGTGTGTAACAAGCTGAAGGAGGAACACATGTGATGTGCAAACAGCCATGTATTTAAGTCAGTATATAAATACATGGTGCTCAGTACAGAATTAGGGAGTATTACTCATTACAAGGTGATGATTGGTACTTCTAACATATTCTTATATGAATACTCTTTTTACTAATGTTATTATTGTTAATAATGTTCCTACTACTACATCTTCATCACTATTATAGTTGCATGTGTTGTTATATGGTACAGTTCAGTGTGCAGGTATAGCTTCATGTTTTCCCGGTGTTTTAATTGCAACTAGTGTTTTGTTATTTACAGAGGGGGAAAAATATTGAACCCGCCAACATTTTTCTCAGAAAATATATTTCTAGTAGAGCTACTGAGATGAAATTTTCACCAGATGCGAAAACAACCAAAGTAATGCACACATACAAAGAAATCCGAACATTTATGCCCATAAACGAAGTTATGTGTAATAAAGTGAAATGACACAGGGAATAAGTATTAAACATGAAGAAATGGAGGACAAAAATATTTTTTGGGTAGTACTTATACATACATATATACATATATTAGGGCTGGGGGAAAAAATCGATACACTGAAATATCGCGATATTTCAGTGTATCGATTTTTTTCCCCCAGCCCTAATATATATATAGCTTTCTTTTTTTTCCCCTTTTCCTTTGGTCCCGGGTTTTTCTAGCCTATCCCCCATATTTTCTCGGAGGGGGTTCACCCTGGACAGGTCCCATCTTATGGATAGATAGATAGATAGATAGATAGATAGATAGATAGATAGATAGATAGATAGATAGATAGATAGATAGATAGATAGATAGATAGATAGATAGATAGATAGATAGATAGATAGATAGATAGATAGATAGATAGATAGATAGATAGATAGATAGATAGATAGATAGATAGATAGATAGATAGATAGATAGATAGATAGATAGATAGATAGATAGATAGATAGACATATATTTGAAGGGTGCAACAATAAAAAAAATTTACGGTTTGGTTCGATATTTTTTTCTACAAAAAAATAAACATTTTATTGGCTTTTTAACCCAATGTCTTTTTGTCCACAACGGCTTACCATCGGGAACATACTCAGTGTGAAAACAAAAGTAGTTCTAAATGCCAGATTTGATTGTAGTCGAACACAGATCCACTGAGTTTTCAACACAGAGCTCAATGTTTGAACACAAGTTGATAAAATAAATTTAAAACTTTGTATTGTTTGATATTCTATACGCAGTGCTCATGGTTGAATACAAACCTGTATGGAACGGTTCATGTATTACACCCATATTTATACATACATATTAGGGCTGTAACAGTATGTGTATTTGTGTCGAACCGCTCGGTACACTGCTCTCGGTTCGGCACGACCCTGTACCGAACTGTTGTGTGCAGGATTTGTTTATTTAGCTATTTATTGTTTCATTAAGTTTTTGCGTGCCACCGGACATAATTAAGTGATGGACCGGCGAATCTTCGCCTCCACTTGGTGCAGTGCGCTTACCATCCTGTTCCTAACAACTCCTAACAACATGGCATTTAAGCTAGTTGAGTTAGAGGAAGCGCCCCTGTTACATGAGCCTCAGGTCCCCGTCTGGGAGCACCTCGGTTTTGATGAAGAGGGAGGAGGGGAAGGAAAAAAATGGCCGACGAAACTAAAGCAGCGAGCCAACTCAGTCGGGTATGTACACAGAAACACTTCCAGCATCCATTTACATTTTTATAAATGAAAATATTTTATTTTTATATATTTTATTTATGGTTATTTTTTAAATTGTTTTAATAATTTAGTGAACTCGTTAATGAGCTTATTTATATTTTTTCCGTGACAGTACTGAAAAGAAAAACTAACCGTAACTTGTGCACTGAGGAACTGAACCGTGAATTTTTTTTTGTGTGTACTGTTACAGCCCTAATATATATATATATATACACACATACATTCATACATACATATTTCCCTTGTGCAATGAAATGCCTTGGGTGTGTGCATATTTATTGCACCTCGCCTGCTTTGGAATCGTGAGTTAAAATCATTAAGGATGTACTTTCATAACTACATCTCTGACGTTTATAACAAATCAGACCGATTAAAAATCGGTAGAAAATTGAGTAAGTTATGGTTATTTAAAAAGTACATCACCATAAAAAGCCACTGCTGTAAGTGAGTGAGCTGCCTGTGGTAAGATGGCCGCCTTGTGCGATATCTGTGATGTGTACCGTCTGCTGGAGCCCCTGGTGGCCATGAGTGGTACTACGCCACAAGACAACATCCATCTTTAAATGGATAACACCGACACACTGAATGTACCAGATAACTTTATCAGTGAAGGACTTTGCTTTTGAATATCAGCATCTTTACTAATCATCTGTTTATCTGTTACATGTGGATTGTTTTGCTGTGAAACATCACGACATAAATGTGTGTGCATTCACGTTCACTTTTATAAAAGCAGAAACTATAACTATTCAAAACTATCTCTCAGAATGATTAGAGGAGGTGCTGAAGGATATAAGTCGATGAATCGAGCGCTGACATGACTGAAACAGAAGCATAAAGAACTGCTTCTGATCATTTCATCTGCATGAATGTAACCACGGACAAAAACATGAAGCACACATTCCTCCCTCCGCTTTCTCCCTTCCTCTGCATCCTCCTTACATTAACAGTCATTGGATGAATCAAAAACCTGGACTGTAAAGGGCTCCTGTTGCTTTCATGTGTTTGTAACCATAGTTACATACATTTCAGTAGGTATGCACGTCTCGGCTCTCTTTTTCCTGTCCTTTTCCTTAATTTGAGCTCATTAAATTTGTATGAACACAAAGTTCCTGCAAATGAATAAATGAATCCAGATGCAGACGGGCAGGTGTTCACCTGCTCTGTGTGATTGGGGGGTGGGTGGGGTGGGGTGGGGGGGTATGAGCTTGTGATCTCTTTCAAAGGCTCCTTTTCAGAGTATGAGCTAAACTCCTCTACTGTAGTCTTCTAATCAGGCTCCATGAAAGATGCACGATGTGGATGCTGTGGTCAGAGCGGTGCATCAGGGTCAAACAACTGCTACAGGTACGTGGCAGCGTGGGGGGGGGGGGGGGGGTCATGAGCTTTAATGAGTGTGAAATGTGTGGAACTGCAGCGGAAGAAGAAGAAGAAGAAGAAGAAGAAGAAGAAGAAGAAACAGGAGTTGGAAGAAGACGCAGGTCATACCTACGGGCTGTTGTACGTTATCAATTATGTCCTCCTATGTGAGGCGTGTGTGTGTGTGTGTTGGGGGGGGGGGGCGCTCTGCTTGGCGTTCTGACAGCTCTATGGAAATGGCTGGCTGGGGGCAATGACTTCAGAGAGAAGGTCACCCTCCGTCCCACGGCGCACATAAATGACTCTTTTATTCGTTTTCAGGTTTACAAGAGTGGATGAGGAGAGGAGGGGGTTAAGGGGGGAGCAGTCGGGGAGTGGGGGGGGGGCGTCAATAACTGACAAAGACTGACAAGTCCACCACGGACTGCGGTGTGCTTCGCCTCCATCATCGCACGGCGAGCTCCACTTTCACGACTCACACCAGGAAGACGAGGAAAGGCGGGGCAGAAGGGGGGGGGGGGGGGGGGAAGGGGGGGGGACATGACATGTTTGCCACGTATGTGGAAGATGGCGCATGTGTGTGATGGTCATGTGTGTGTCTGCCGTTTAACGGCTGAGTCATCCCGATGCTCCTCTCCTCACTTCTAAACATCTTTAATCCTCGGCCCCTTTCAGCCATTTTCCTGCCAGTCTAGAACCATCGTGGGGGGGGGGGGGGGGGGCTTCATGTGATGTAGTGTTTGAAAGCAACGCCTCTGCTCCTCAGCTCGCTCGCTGGCAGAAATCAAACCCAATCAATAAAAGTCATCTCTTCAGATGAACCCGAGCCATCAGGGGGAAGCAAAACTACTTTTACTGAGCTCAGGGGAAAACACCCCCCACCCAACCACCCACCCACCCCCCTTCTTTCAATCTCCCCTCAATCCCTCCATCTCTTTGTTGAATGTCACTCTCAGTTGCAATTCACTAGAAAAAGGGATCAGGTGCTGGATGAATGGAAAAACATCCTTGAAATGGTGGCGGCGAGGGTCAGAAGTTGTGCGGTGAGCAGAGCGAGAGTTAACGGGGGAGGAGGAGACGTTTCCCCGCCGATAACGGCGGATTTCACCGACAGCAGGGCGTCCGCTCACTTTCTGCTGCTGTTGGAGTAGAAGAAGAGTGGCGAGGGGTGAAGTCAGCAGAGAAAACGCTGAGCCGAGCTGAACAAGGTTATTCTAGTTAACTAAAACTAACGAAAAAATTACTAATAAAATAAAAAAAAACATTTTTGTTAATTGAAAAAACAAAACTGAGAGTTGAAAAAAAAAAAAAAAACTAACTGAACCTGTGTTGTGTCTTGACAAAACAAACTAAAACGGACTAAAATTGATGATCCCCAAGACTTTTGGGAAAATACTCTGTGGACTGACGAGACAAAAGTGGAACTTTCTGGAAGGTGTAGGTCCCATTACATCTGGCGTAAAAGTAACACGGCATTTCAGAAAAGGAACATCATAGCAACAGTAAAATATGGTGGTGGTAGTGTGATGGTATGGGGCTGTTTTGCTGCTTCAGGACCTGGAAGACTTGCTGTGGTAAATGGAACCATGAATTCTGCTTCTACCAAAAAATCCTGAAGGAGAATGTCCGGCCATCTGTTGGTGACCTCAAGCTGAAGCGCACTTGGGTTCTGCAGCAGAACAATGATCCAGAACACACCAGCAAGTCCACCTCTGAATGGCTTAAGAACAACAACATGAAGACTTTGGAGTGGCCTAGTCAAAGCCCCCACCTGCATCCCATTGAGATGCTGTGGCATGACCTTAAAAAGGCGGTTCATGCTGGAAAAGCCTCCAATGTGGCTGAATTACAACAATTCTGCAAAGATGAGTGGAACAAAATTCCTCCACAGCGCTGTAGAAGACTCACTGCCAGTTATCACAAACGCTTGATTGCAGCTGTTGCTGCTAAGTTGGAAACCAGTTTTAGGTTTAGGGGAAGATCACTTTTTCACACAGGACCATGTGGCTTTGGATCCCCCCCCCCCCCCCCCCCCCCCCCCCTTACGAATAAAAACCTTCATTTGAAAACTGAATTTTCTGTTTACTTGTGTTATCTTTGTCTAATATTTAAATTTGTTTGATGATCTGAAACATTTAAGTGTGACAAACATGCAAAAAAAAAAAAGAAATCAGGAAGGAGGAAACACTTTTTACACAACTGTACATCAGCCTTTTGTGTTGATATGAAATCTATTACCATTTAATCTATTTACTTTGCTCTACACTGACTAACACTGAAACTAATAAAAACTAAACTAAAACCAAACATTTTCCAAAAAATAAAAACTAGCAAACCTGCTTAAAAAAACTAACTGAAATGAAAAACTAAATAAAAACTGAAACTGATTAAAAACCCAAAACTCCTGTAACTTTGCTGAGCCGGAGCTGAGATGATGGGCTGGGCCAGGCCGGGATATCTGATGTGCTGTTTGATTCAAGTTTGTCCGTCCAGCACAGCTATCATCATCATCCTCACCCCAGCCCCCACCCTGCAACGTGCCTCCCCCTCCCCCCGCCTCCCCATTCCACTCTCCCCGCTGAGTTAGGGATTGGGGAAATGCCCAGGAAGCAGAATTAGGCTGGAAGGGGCGTTGTGGGTGTGGTGAGTGATGAAGGTGAAGAGGAGGAAGGGGGGGGGGCTTGTCACTCACCATGATTGGTCGGCTCTGCAGTCTCTGGGAGGCCTGACAGCGGCTGCTCGTCCTCTCGCCTCGTGTCCACCGCTGGTTCACCAGCTCACCCCGGAACTCATTTTCTAACAACAGAAAGAGGAAACAAAGATGGAGGTGGGTCCTGTAAGGGGGGGGGGGGGGTTGTCATATGAAATCATCAGCATCAGCACCAGTGGACGGGGCAGTGTTTAGATAAAGGGAGGAAGAGAGGGGTGGGGGAAGGTGGGAGCACTGGAGCATGCTGCAGACACTCCTTTATTAACTAAAAGAAGAGTATGTATGCTCCTCACACACACACACACACACACACACACACACATGCACACGCACACACACACACACACGCACACGCATGCACACGCACACACACACGCGTGCGGAGGCATGGCTAAGTGGCCCAGCTGGGGTCCCTGTCAGTCTGCTATTAGAATCAATCAAATTTGTGCATTTTTATCGAGCTTTTCAGAGCGTGTGTGAGTGACGGAGGTGATGGGGGGGGGGGGATGAAGAACGGTCAGTAAATAATGAATCATACATAAATCAAAGCACCCCCCCCCCTTCTTTTTTCATCAAGGTAACAGCTCTTCCTCGTCTTTCTGAGGCCGACCACGTTAAACAGCGCTGGAGTTTCCTAACAGCCCAGCATCATCATCCTCATGCAGCTTCAGGACTCCAGCTCGGCAGCGGAGGCCCCTCCCCCTCCCCATCGCTGTTTCTAAACACTGCTGAGGTGGTGCGGTGAAATCTGACTCTTTTCCAGATATATATGTTCATATCCCCCCCCCCCCCCCCCCCATATGAAAGAGGAACTGCCCTTGACCTACAGGGACTCCTCCAGCAGCAGAGCCAGCTCTGCACTGCAAAAACTCGAATCCTACCACGTATATTTTCCTCATTTCTAGTCAAAATATTCCATCACACTCAAAATAAGACAAAATTACTTAAAGAGAAACATTTCAGTGAGATATAAGCTCCTGTTTTAAGGAAACACGTCTGATTTCATGAAATCTACTTCTACTTCTAGTTTTTGCAGCTTTGGTTTGCAGCAGTTCACCCTGGAACATCTTCATCGCGTCAATCCTGCTAATTCCACATTTAAAAGAGTTGCATTTCAGGTTTAAACAGTGCAACCCCCCCCACCATGTCCTCCCTGTTCACCATCTCCTGCTTCTCCTCGTCTCCTCCACTTGTCCTGTGAGTGAACCCACAGCACACAGTGGAAGCGGTGAAAATAAAGAGTCAAGCTGCGTACCCACCACACCCTCCCCACACGCAGAAACCTCGCCAAAGCTCAGCCAGCACTCTACAAAATGCTTGTTTATCAACTTTCCCCCCTCCCTCTGTGAAAAAGTGATTACAGCAGCAATACTGCTGGCCTGCATCTCCGTCCTGCCTCAGCTATCTGTGTCTGCTCAGCCTCACGTCTCTTACTCCTCCTCCGCTCTCAGAGGGAACTGAGCATCCGTCCCGTGTTGTTAGTTGGGGGGCCGTGAAGCTGAAAGCCCCCCCCCCTGTAAATGCCAGATATATAACACGCAGCCTCCGGCCCAGTGTCAGCATCCTCGCCTTCCTGAGCCACGCCTGCTACTGACACACAAACCCACGTGGACGTGTGGAGCAAGTATGTGCTTGCTGAGGTTTTTCTTCTGGGGGGGGGGGGGGGGTTAACAGCAGAAAAGATGGTTGTAGTATAATCCCCCCCCTCCCCTCCCATCCTCACTTTCATTTGTTGTTTCATCTGCATTCTTCAAACTAAACCGGCTCAGGATATCTGCCCTCTGTTTGATCACATGCTGCTAATTCCCACCTAAAAGACACAGCTCGTTATTCCAGCAGCTAAAATCGCAGGAATACGAGACAATTAGCCGTTCACCGGGGATGCGGGGGGGTGGGTGGGGGATGAATGCAAAATGAGGCGTTTTCTCCTGCCAGGAGTCAGTCTTTTCCACACGACAAGCATTTTCAGATCTTCTGCAAAGAAAACAACATCCGTGCATTTAAGCGGAACGCTGAAAAACCCTTTTACCAGAAAACAAAGTTTAGGACGAAGTAATGCTATTACAGGACTGCAGCTTACTCTGCGGGGACAATGGAGCAAAGAGGCCTAAATCCACAGTTAGATTAAATACCAGGGTGTACTGTCTGTAACAGTATTAGAGCACGTCCGGGGCCAGCTGTACACCCCTGGTCCTGCTAAGCAGGATTTACAGACAACTTAGTGTGATTACAGCGGACGGGACACGAACCAGAAGTTTCGCAGAGTCTCGTCACATCTTTGTTTGTGACGGGAAAGTCCGAATCCGTTTTTACCATCCGTAGGTTAAAGTGAGGCAGCTGTGAGGGTTATATGACAGGAGTTTCAGGGTGGAGGGGGCCGGACACACTGAAAAAAAATTATACTTTGGATCAACTTAAAAAAAATTGCTAAAACTATTAAAACTAAATTTATTAGTTTTTCTCGAACTAAATCTTTGATTTGGTTACACCATAAATTCTGATTTACTGGAAATACATCTTTGTTGTAAATTGCTTTGCAATAAAGTAAAAATATAATTCATAAACTTTTTTTTTTTAACTTTGTAACAACTTAATTTTTCATCTTAGAATAAACTAAACAAATTGCTCTAATTCGGCAATATGTTGTTTTTTTTTTTCTCAAGTTAAATTTCTGATTCAGGACAAACTGAAATTTGACTTGTATCTCACTCAAAACATTATATCAATGCTGCCTTCATATGGTATCGTATTTATGGTAAATACCAAAGTCCGACACCCACTCATGTCGTAATTTTCACTGGAAAGCTGGAGAACATTTTATAATGGCGGAGAGCAACAAAAATATCCTGAATGGGAAGCATTACTTTATGTTTTCAGCTTTCTGCTGCTGTTATTTGGTTAGTTTATAGTCTGTGACATACAGAACTTTAATAACATCGCCATTTAAACTTAGTTTTGTTCATAAAAATATTGTAATTGTTTGGTTTACCTCCTCAGAGAAGATGCTAACTAGCAGCTAGCTAGCTAGTTAGTCGAGGATAGCCTCCAATGTTTGTCTTCATTACAACAAATCACTGTATCAATGTATGAGTCTGTTACTGAGCAACAACATAAACAATATTTATGTCATGCGGGTTTTGAACCACACAGTGCTTAAATTGGGAGTTGGTTGGGAGTTTATCTCCTTGTTCTGTCCTTCACAATCAGCCTTTGTGGTCTGGATATGTTGAGTTTTGAAAAAAGCTCCACCCCCTTTAGAAAGCTTAAACAATTTAAAAAGTGTACTTTGAGTGAAAGTAAGAACTTATTTTGGACTAAAGAGAGTGATTTTTAAGTTGATTTAACTCAGAAACATAAGATTTCATCACCAAACCAAACCAATTAAGTTAGATCAACGTATCAACTACAGCCCAGATACTCTTTTTACAGTGTGGGGAAGCAGCACCATGGTAACCAGCGTTAGGAGGAAGTCCCCTGAGGGCCACCCTGACCTCAGCATCTGAGAAACAACAAAAATGATGTGGCTGCAGTTAAAGCAGCTCACCTGAAGCAACGCTCCGCTCTCCTGATGACTCGCTTTTCACTCATCTCCTTCCTCTCTTTTTTAAAATCTGTTTCTTTTTTAACATCAGGCGTGAAATCCTCTGCAGGCTTTTGTTTAAACGCTGAAAGCCCGGCCGACCCTGACCTTTGCTCGTGTTACTTAGATTTCTGATTGGCTTTGAATGACGACGGTGCAATTTGGCCCCAGCTGCTCCTCCAGCATGTTTATGGCCCCCCCTCCTCCTCTGGCACCTGCTGTCCTCACCATCGGCTATTCAGCCCTTTACAAATAGAGGTTTCCTCCAATCATATTAACCAAGAAAAACACACGCACACACACACATTCACACAGAGCAGCAAGTTCATATCAGAGCTGCTCACACTCAACTCTACTCCGCCGTTATGGCAGCAGAAGGCACCAATAACCTAATTCCGTAATCCCCTGAAACTAGGCTACATTTACAGAAAAGTAAAGAAGAAAAACAATAGGTGTTTTATCATTTCTGCCGATGATGCGTTCAGTCTTCAGCCTGGTGTTTATTCCACGCGGCCAACAAAAGACAGATTTAAAGAGCTCAATCAGAAGATTTGCAGCTTATAATCCAACATTTAAAAGCTGGTTGAAGTCAGTGCAGCATCCCAAACATGAAACAGGCGCGCGCTCCGCACCTGCAGGAGAGGGAAAGTTCAGCTACCTGCTTCCAGCCCTGACACATTCCCTGAGTTTCCAGTCGGACCTGGAGCCTCGTGACGTTTCAGGCTGGAGAGCAACTTAGAGAGCGCGTGACATAACACTCCGTATCATTATCCTTCATCTCTTTCCTCCATCTTAGGACGCAGGTGCTTTGACAAACCGCGCGCACACAGAGCACATTACGTGGCCATCTAAGCAAAGCGAGAAGGTGGGGTGAGGAAGAGGAGGATGAGGAGGAGAGGGTGGGGTGGATGGGGTGAACTGAAGGAAAAGAAACAACGCACAAGCCCACGTTCTGCACCGAGCCCGAGTCTCAGGGTGAATCCAACAACATTGGCCCCCCCCCCCCCCCCCCCCCCACGCGTGCGCGCGCGCGCTTCTGAGGAGTTTTTATTTATTTCATCTGCGCAGCATTAAAGGCGGCTGACATTTGAAGAGAGCATCTCTGTTTTTTGCTGCAGAGGATCAAATGGCCAACCCCTCCCTCCCCTTCCTCTCCATCCTCCCCTCCATCCATCCGTCCATCTGCACGCGCATCTACACGCACACACGGGAGTCCTGCTCGAACGCCCACCGCATCCAAACATCACAACCCTCCGCTGGTCCCCGAACATCCTGGAAAACAGAGCCGTGGTGCTGGTGCGCGAGAGCGAGCTAATTTATTCCTGGAGATACAGAAGGTGAAACTAGAGGACAGAGAAGTGAGTGCACTTCAGCTGCGACCCGCTCCGCTCAGGGAGCGTTCACGGGGACACAGCAATGTCCGTTTTTACACTCACTATGTCTCCTGCAACACAGCTCATCAACTATCCGATAAGAGAAGTGGCCGCGCGGCGTCCACGGAGGTTCCGAGAAAGCGCCATAGTTGTTTTATTCTGATAAAGGGCACCGGTGCGCACGCGGATAGCATTAAAGGCTTAAAAAGCGGCGTCTTCTCTGTTAGATGAAGCTGTAAATGGATCAAGTTAATGGAGACACACTTCCTGGAGAAAAAATCAAATTAAACTGTCGGGAGATCGCGGTAAGTTTTAATCCATAGCCGCGTGGATGCGCGGGATTAATTCTTTTAAAAAAAAAAGAAAAAAGAAAAAAAGAAATGGAAATTTACGCGATGCTTTAGATGAGATGAAGCGGAGAAACATCAAAGTTATGTGGAAAAGAGAAGGCGGATAATCCCGGAGCACATCTACCATCTAACAGAAAGAGTTAGTTTATTTTTCTCTGGTTACCTGAATATCCAGTAATATTTCCTGAGGGATGCGCGCGCGTCCTTGCGTTGCTCTCAGAGTTGCAGCTCGCTGTCAACTTTGCTTTTTAAGAAAATAAAAGATATCCCAAGTAAAGGTTTGTGGTTTTTTTAAAAAACGACCATCTATCCCGTTGCAAGCGTCCAGATGTGATGATGAGAGAGCGGCGGAGGTTGCGGCGGCCTCTCCTGCAGCGCCTCGCGCGCGGCTCGTATCCAGGCGTTAAGATCTACTTGTTTGTAAGCAAAAACATGGCTTCATTTGCCTTTGTCAGCGAGGAAAAAAAAGGAAAAAAACCCGTAATATTGACTTACCTTTCCCTCATGAGCCATTGTACCACCCCCCACCTCCCTCCATCCCAGCCCCTCTCCACTCCCCCCGAACCCCACAACTCCTCCCTCCGCCCTTTGCCATGACATCACGGAAGCTGTAGTAAAACCTCCAGCATCAGATGGGCAGGGCTTCACCCCCCTTACTACACACTAGCTGTGCACACACGCGCACGTACACGCCCCTCATCCTCTGACTTTCTCTCTGTGTCACACAAACATCATCTGGCAGCTTCACGCGCTGTGGAAGACTTTTAAAAAATGAAAATAAGTTCCTTCTCCTCCTTTTTTCTTCTTCTTCTTTATTTTAAACACCAGACTGAGCTCAAATCTAATAATTTCTCTTCTTCTTGATGTGCAAATGTGGAGGTCCCCCCCCCCGCTGGAGTCCTCCACCGCCGCGTCCCGCCCCCCCTACTCACCCTCCAGAGTGGTACCGTCCCATAATTCATTCAGGGGAACTTTTTTCTTTTTTTTTTGCTTTTCTCGGTGGAGGATTGATGTAGTTGTATGCAGAGTTTGTACACGCGCGCGGCGCTGACAGCATCTGATAACTGCCGCGTACGGAAAGCGGCGAGTCCAGGAGACAGGTCTCTGAAAATGACAGCAGGGGGGGTGGGGGGGGTAAGAGCACGCGGCCATCTCAATCTGAATCATCACTTTAGGAAACAGATGCGGGAGTTTCAGAGCAGAGATCACTGTCGGCATCACATCTCTCTTTTTAAAAAGCTTTAAAGCTCCAAACAACAAACAGACAAGTGCAACTTGGAGTCGCTCCCAAACGTTGCTCACACCGTGGTTTGCTTTTCTGTTTTCAAACCATTAGTGGAAATGACAACCATTCATTACAAGCCATTTGAGAATAGTCCCCACAAATGCCATCCTTTATCTGCTGTCTCCACGCCGCGCACGCGGGGAATATTCAAAAAGCCCAACCTTCAGCTTTCAGAAATTCTATTAAATTCTTATCTCTTTGCAGCAGGCTCTTTTTGTGCAATCCCATTGTTATGCATTGGAGCTGAAATCAATCACCGACCGCGCGCGCCGCCATCAGTATGATTTCAGAGCGTGCGCGCGGAGAGAGAAAAGATTCACAACTGCAGCAACAACAGCATCGACAATCGAACAAACAAAAGACGGAGAAATAAGCAAAAAACGGAGGAGAGGAAGAGAGGTGAAGGAGGAGGTGGCCTCGCGCGGCGAGCTGCGGCCTGCGCGAGCTCAGAGGCCCACGGATGTTGCGTGCGAGGTTGTTGCACTTTTCCAGGACTGTGACTTCAGGACGGTGGACAGCTCCAGCATGCGGGGCGCGTGCGCGTTCAGAACTCTGGCCAGCTCCGGCATGCGGAGCGCGTGCGCGTTCAGAACTGTGGCCAGCTCCGGCTCGAGCTGCGCAGCTGAAAGTCATTGTTGGGGCAACAAAGGCCTTTGTTCAGAGCATCTGAGGGAAATCAAGTGACTCCTGGTCGAGAAAGTTACGCTGGTTTGTCTCATTTACACCCGCGCGCGCGGCTGGCTCACTTTCACTTGTTTAACTTTTCATTTCCTACATGAACTGTCGGTGAAACTTCATAAAGCGAAATATTATTCAGATTAAACTCTCTTAGTGAACGTAAATGCACCAAAACCTTTTAATTAATTAAAACTATAATCATAATCACCTTTTTCTCCCTAAATTAAAAGATAAAACTAAAGTCCAGGAGGTTTCTTTTCTTTTGTTGCTCCGATCAGGTCATTAAAAATCTTAATAAATTGGAAGTTAGGCTAATAAAGTAACTTTTTCTAAGAGCTGATAGAGAAACTGGAGCTGTCAGGTAAAGTGTCTCTGATTGGAGGGACGAGCCTCAGCAGCCGGGAGATGAGCTGGGAAAACTTTTCCTGATGCAGATGGCCTCTGCAGAGCTACACCAGCTATATGCTGCATATATTGTGCGCGTGAGGCCGCGCGAGCAGAGCAGCCAGTATAAATATTAGATGGGGGCAGCAGCTGACTGGGCGCTGAGGTTGGGACCGGGGGAGGCCCCTATAGTCCCTCGACAGATGGAACAAGCCGACAGACTAACACAACACAAAAAAGTTTTTAATAAGCCCGCAGCTTGGCTTTGTCCCTGCGGTACCGGGGCCACACGGGCCCCTAGGGGACCAACTGTCCTTTGTCTGGACTCGTCTTTGCTTTCTGGCAGGAAAAAATAAGCTAAAAGTTTCTTTTCTACTTCAGACTGAGTAAGTTGGAGCGTTTGTTCGCTGTAGCGAAGTTTTAAAGTTGGAGCTGGTGATTACAGAAGAGCTGTAAGCCGCTTTTAATCCTGCACGGCAGCGGCTGCATTATCTCTAAAAGCTTTTTATTTTCATCCACATAACTCCATCAGATTAAACTTTTTTTTTTTTTTAAATAAAAAGTTAGTGAAACAGCAGAACGAGAGGAGCACGCGCTTAAACACAGACCTCTCATTCATAAAGACGAAGAAAGTTGCGGATGCCGAAACATAAAGTTCGTCTTTAAAAGTTGCCGCTAAAAGCTGAAGATGTGCAGAAATACGAACCTAGAAAAGTGCGGCAGAGCTTCATGTTTGCGGTCCTCCTCCTCTCACGCGCTCTTCAGTCCCGCAGCGACCGCCAAGTTTCACCCTGCCGAACAAAGTTGGCCAAACTTTACCTCAACTTCCCTCCGGAGTTCAGCAGGTCCGCTCGGGCGGGGCCAGCGGCTTGACTGACACCCAGAGGCAGCCAATGGGAAGCGGCGGGGTCCTCCTGCTGCCAGGAGCTGCAGCCAATCAGGCTCTCCCAGTCTCAGCTTTCAACAACAATGGCCCAGAACAGCAACAAAGAGCATCTGCTGCGCCCGGCAACTTCTCACACTCACTAAGCTCCCCCAGCAATCTGATTTAAAGCACATAAACCCTTAACTCTATCTGCCATCTCATCCAACCGCTTCATTCTCACATGATTTTATTTTTCCCCAGATCTGGACTGATATGTGGAACATGCTGCCGTGGGACCAGAAAAAAGAAAAACAGATCATCAAATATCCCACATTTCAAATAAACTCTGTAAACTCACAACTCAACAATAACAGTTCATAAACGCAACCGCTCAGTGATATACTTCCAGTTTGACTTCACCCCCCACTGGCGCCCATTTACACAACTTCCCAGTCATTTTCTCTCATGGCTGGTGCCTCCTCTGCAGGTTTCAACCACCCTGTCATGTGTGACCAAATGTACCAGATGTACAGCTAATTTAGGTAAGTTAGAGGAACATTTTCACTGGAAGTCCAGGCCCATTCAGAGTGTCTGTGTCTGGGACAGACAGACAGTTCCACCCTCCCAATAGCAGATGGTCTGCCAGATAATGAGCTCTCCCATTGCTTGCTCCCATTACCCCCATCCCCATCTCTCCAGGATGTAATGGGGGTAAAGCAACCTCAACACATCCTCCTGCCTTTACTTCTTCATTTCATTTTATTTCATGCACATTTAATGACATTACTGTTTTGTTGCTATTGTTTGTTCTTCATGGCTGCACATTGCCAAACAGTGCAGTCTCCTTCCAGGAAGGCGTGTTTATAATGTGTCTATTTAACGCTCAGCCCAAGTCATCAACGAGTTTGAATAAACCATTTGCTTGCTGATGACTGAACAAATCAGTTCCTTAAACTTAGACTACTAAAAAGAAAAAGATGCATCTAAATCAAAGTTTAAGCCTTTTTAAACTGCATAAATGTTAAACATTGTAGTACATTAAAAGCCCAGAGTGAAAAAAACTGCTAAACATCAAAGATCCTTTACTGTAACAGAACCTGCATGTGTAACTTAACCTCCAATATTCACCTTTTTTAAGTAACTCTCACCTATTTTGCATAGCCAGATGGAAAAGCTTATGACAGAGGAACTGTGAGGCCAAATTGCTTGTGTGAAGCATCATTTGAAAGTTGATACTGTCTAGTTTCTGAAAATATAACTGAGAAGAGTGTGACTAAAACACAGCCTGAACTGCATCAGTTCAAAAATGATCAAAAGTTGTTATTTTTCTGATGAAAAATAATGTCATTTATGAATACCACTGACGGGGACATGCATGCTAGCAGGCATGTGTCATTATGTTGCATTTATTCTACATCATGTCATTCACAATTGCAAGAAATTTCAGACCTCTTTCAGACCTGTCCAGACGGCTAAATTGTGTGTGTGTGTGTGTTTTTTTAATGATTCAATCCTCAGTTACATGATAAAATCATACTGAAGCATTTTGATCACCATTAAAAGAAAAACAACTGACTTATTTTTAACCAGGTTCACGTCAATTAACTAAAGTGAACTGAATGAGAAACTAGCCTGTTTGTGTTACTGAAGGAAACATAAAAACTTTATTATCCAAAAATATCTAAACTTTATTCCATTAAACTTACCTTACACAAAATAAACCTTTCTACAAAATAAATAAACACATTTCTTGTTTCTTCATAAAAACACAGCAAACCGATTCTTCTGTTCAGTTAAACAGGTTTCTGGTAGTTTTGCTTCTGAAAATCTTTTATAAAGCAGAACTGATCTGTAGTTTCTGGAGAGAAAATGAGAAATCTGAGGAGCAAAAGTAGCATTCGCTTTACATCTGCTAAACTTTATTACAGTTTAAGTCACATATCAGGCTAAAGACGAAGCATTGCATTCACGGTAATTACACACTGTAGTGACCATGCTGTAGTTGTAGTTACATGTTGTAGTTGTAGTTACATGCTGTAGTTACATGCTGTGGTGACACGCTGTAGTTACATGCTGTAGTTACCACACTCTATTTATACACTTTAGTTACCACGCTTTATTTACAAGTATATGCGGTATTTACCACGGAGTAGTTACATACTATAATTACACGCTTTAATTACATGCTGTAGTTATGCGCTGTAGTCACGCGCTGTAGTCACGTGCTGTAGTCACGCGTCACGCACTGTAGTCACGCGCTGTAGTCACGTGCTGTAGTTACGCGCTGTAGTCACGTGTCACGCGTCACGCGCTGTAGTCACGTGTCACGCGTCACGCGCTGTAGTCACGTGCTGTAGTTACGCGCTGTAGTCACGTGTCACGCGTCACGCGCTGTAGTCACGTGTCACGCGCTGTAGTCACGTGTCACGCGCTGTAGTCACGTGTCACGCGCTGTAGTCGCGCGCTGTAGTCACGCGCTGTAGTCACGCGCTGTAGTGACGCGCTGTAGTGACGCGCTGTAGTGACGCGCTGTAGTGACGCGCTGTAGTTACGCGCTGTAGTTACGCGCTGTAGTTACGCGCTGTAGTTGTGCGCTGTAGTGACGCGCTGTAGTTGCGCGCTGTAGTTGCGCGCTGTAGTTGCGCGCTGTAGTTGCGCGCTGTAGTCACGCGCTGTAGTCGCGCGCTGTAGTTGCGCGCTGTAGTTGCGCGCTGTTGTTGCGCGCTGTAGTCGCGAGCTGTAGTCACGCGCTGTAGTCACGCGCTGTAGTCACGCGCTGTAGTCACGCGCCATAGATATATGTTGTAGTTGTAGTGACGCCGTGGTTACACGCTGTAATTACATGCTGTAGTTACCACACTATTTATACACTGTAGTTACCACGCTGTATTTACAAGCATATGCTGTATTTATCACGCAGTAGTTACATGCTGTAGTTACACGCTGTAATTACAGTGTGCTGTAGTTACCACACTGTATGTATACGCTGTAGTTGCATGCAATAAGAATAAATGCTCAGTGTGGTAATTACACTGATTTCAGGTCAGGTCTCGGGGATCAACAGAACTTGGCTTTGACTTGGCCGTAACTCAGGAGTTCTCCCCAGCTGACATTGTGAGGTGACTTTGAGTGAGAAAATGATGGATGTAACTCAGACTCGGTTAAGAAGCTCTGTCAGACTGGGGTGAAAAAACGCATCAACAGATTTGATCCTGCATGCTGTAAAACAGCACTGAAGGGCTGGTTGTACGCTGCAATCTGATGCCAAGAAGCCCAACAAAGCAGCAGTGTGTGGCACATAGGGGACGAGATCAGGCGCTGAAAACACCATATGGACATGGTAATGATGGAAAGTGTCTTTAAGCCAATGATGGGAGCCTGAACAGCCTCCTCTGAACACAAAACAATAAAACTAAACAAACACACAACAAGGTCCAACTGTACTCAGTAACTGCAGATCAACAGCAAACAAGTGCGTTTAATCAACTAAGCTGAATTAAAGTCAGGCTCATTCGAGCAAACCTTTAGTTTTATTGTGACTATTTCCACTTTTACTTCATTATGGGACAGAGTTTGACGTTGCTCCTTCTTTTCCTGTTTAAATGTATTAATCTTAAAGTTTGTGGAGCTGTGACGTTGGACAGAAACAGGCAACGAAAATGGAGCTATACACTATTAAAAGACCTGGAAACACTACTCTTCCTTCTTTCACAGTGAAATTATTGCTTTTTCATGTAAAATACAAAAAAAAAAAACATTTCTTATTGCATGACCTTTCCTCTGGACTGAAGTGAGCGACGAGCACCAAATGACCAGTAGGGCTGACCAATCAGAGCAGGTTGAGCTCATCGGAAGGTCGTGCTTCTTAGAGAAATCTGGAAGTACTACAAAACAAGCTGGAATATTTTATTCTACTGTGGGAACTTTACTGGCTCTCGTGCACCAAACATCAAGAAGCAGCAACAACAAGAGGCTCCTGCTGGGCTTCCTGACATCGCTGGCACGCAAAGGAGCACATGGACATGGCACAAAGACAGCTTCCATCTGCAGGCCGGGATGTGGATTCTGCACCAGAGCCAGAGGATGCCGCTCAGGGATACCAGGAAAGCCGCTCCTTATGCAACGAGGACTCCAGAAAACCACTAAAACATGAACAATGCTGCTTGTTTAGGAGAAATGAGGCTGATTATTAAAGAACAACTGTATGTGCTGCTCATTTGATCATATTACAACATCATGTTGGCTCAAGTGATTGTGATTTGATATCTTGCAGGTATTAATTCTGCTACAATATGATTCACCTCCATTCAGGAGCCAGCAAATACAGGAAGTGCAGAATTATTAGGCAAATGAGTATTTTGACCACATCATCCTCATCATACGCTCAAAAGTAATGTTTGGTGGAGGAAACAGAAGTTGGGAGAACCTTCTTGTTCATTGTATGTCTTGTCCTCACCCACGGCCCCCTCTGGAGAGTTTGGGAACATTATTCAAAAAGTTTGGCTCGTTTGGCTATGGTGTAACGTGACCGCGATCTCGGTCCGAAAGACCACCCCCGCCCACAGCCGAACCGAGTCCCCAAACGGACCGAGACTCGCAGACTATGCTGTCTGAATGATAGATGTGATGTCACATCCTGGTGTGTGTGGGATGTGTGTGTGTGTCTGTCCCTGTACTTGCTACATTGTGAGGACCATTTTGCACTTTTAACTAACTTTTTTGCAAAGTGAGGAGATTTTGGTCGGTCCTCACTGAAAAAGCCCCAGAAAAAAAACATTTTTGAGGGTCAAGATTTGGTTTTAGAGTTTAGGTTAGAATCAGGTTTTGGTTAGGGTTAGGTTTAGCCAATCAGTTGTGGTGGTTAGGGTAAGGGGCTAGGGAATGCATTATGTCAATGAATATCCTCACTAAGATAGAAGTACAAGAATGTGTGTGTGTGTGTGTGTGGGTGCCCCATATGATGAACAACACATGAAGAACTAAGGTCTTCTGAGACACTTTTCTCTTTTTCTTCTTCTCTACACTGTAAAAATTGTTACTTTGGATCAAATTGAAAAAAATGCATCAACTTGTCACATCAAATTTTTTTTTAGTTTTTCTCAAACTAAATCTATGATGTGGTTGAAACCATAAATTTTGATTTACTAGAGACAAATCTTTTACATTAAAACAAAGAAAGAAATTGCTGTGATACAAAGTAAAAATATCATTTATAACAAAGACGGCAAGCTTTTTTTTTTCTACTTTGTTGCAACTTAATTTTCCATTCTGTAATAAACTAATTGAATTGCTTTGATTCTGTTTCACGTATTTTTTTCAATTTTTCTCAAGTTAAATTTCTGATCAAGGACAAAGCAAAATTTCAATTATAAATTACTATATATATTTTATTTAGTACTAAGACAAAGTGGTACTTGATGTACAAGTCTGTGACAGAAAACCAACATAAACAGTAAATATGTTGTGCTGGTCCTGTGTGTCACATCTCATGATGATTTTTCATTGGTTGGGAGTTTATCTCCTTGTTCTGTCCTTCACACTCATGGTGCAACATTAACATCCAAACTGAACAGAATTTCTCAACAACTCTCTGAATGTGAACATAACAAAGGCAGTACAGCACATAACTCAAATTTATAAGAAAACAATCATAAAAGGTTAAACTCCCGCTGAATTTGTTTTTCCCATGAGCCTTTGTGGTCCGGATGTGTTGAGTTTTGAAAATAGCTCCGCCCCCTTTCTTGTTCATGCTCTCTGAAACTGAAACAACTTTAAAAAATTTACTTTGAGTGAAAGTAAAAACTTATTTCAGACTAGGGAACGTGATTTTTAAATTGATTTAACTCAAAAATACGATTTCATCATCAAACCAAAATGATTAAGTTCAATGATCAATGTAAAAGCCCAGATTCTGTTTTTACAGTGTATCAGGTGGATGAGGTGGTTGTCATCTCTGACCTGACCACTATGTAGATTAGACTGAGTACAGTTGAGACATGCGAATTACTTGCGCATGCAGCAAGCTTTTGCTGTGATTGTTGGTGTGCACATGCGTATTAGCATCCTTTTTGAGCGTGGGAACATTCAGTTTTATGTGAAGCTCCATGGCGAAGATATTCAAAAAAGTATTTTTCAACAGGTAAGATTTTGACTTCACCGTGTTGCTTTCATGATGAATATCTTACTTCCTTTTTGTTGCTTTAAAGTTAACTCGTATATCTGCAGATGTTGTTTTGTGCACTAAAAACTGATATGTTCGATGACATCGTAGCACATCAGGCCTTCACGTAAATCAGTGAAATGGACGAGGTCATCAGGGTGCAGCAGAGACAGTGTCTCAACTGTACCCTGATGCAGAACGCTATATTGCTCTGCATGCTGTTAAGCAGCACAGTTTGATTTTAGGATTTAAGTCACAGTTTGGCAAAATTAGAACAAATCAAAGGTAGTTTTTTTTTTGTTTTTTTACATTTGAACAGTCTGCAACTCTGACTGTTATTATTTCATATGATATTTATATTATATCATATATATTATATTATATTTATATTATATTTATTATATTATATTTTATCATTATATTCATATTATATTATTACTGTTATTATATTATTCTGTTATTATTGCACTGTTATTGTGTTTATATTTGTGCTGTTTGCAGTATCCATTAAATAATTTGTTTTTTTTGTTATCTTTTTCAAGTTTGCCTGTGCTATTGTTGAATTAAATCAAATTGAAAGCTGAATAACATGTAGAAAAGTTCTAATTGAAGTTTTTAATAGTTCATTCCAGCAGCAGCAGCAGCTTTCCAGCCATTTCAATAGTGTCTCAACTGTAGTATTTTTTTTTTTCGATGGGTACAGCTGAGACAAAAACACACCTCTTGTTTTTGATTAATTGTAAAAATTATAAATTACTTATGGATATTATTTCTTGTTTATTTTTAGTACACAAATAGAGGATGCATTTTGTAAAAAAAACAACAAAAACAAAAAACAACTTCTGTCCAGACTGTCTGTGTAAAGATTTTTGCGTGGAAATGAGAGGAGCGAAAACTGTCTCAACTGTACTCAGTCATTTTTACAAACTGTCCCTTTAAATGATTTGCCTCTTCAGTAAACAGATGTGAATCTACACTGACGGCTGCTACCACCGTAGATAAAGTCAAACTGGACCCGACTGGGGGGTTCTTCCAGCTGAAGCACTCATCTCTTCATCTCCGATCCTCTTCCTCCTCTCATGGCATGAAAATGTGACGCAGTGACTCTCGGTTCTAATGAATTCGCTGCTTATTAAAGTGGATTTCAGAGCGTGTGGACAAAGACGGCGTCTAAACTATTGCCTCGGCAAGTTTTTTTTTCCTTTTTTTTTTTTTTTTTATCAGGGTGCACCAGACAGCCTCTTGTATTCTTCCTGAGCACGGTGCTCTCATTAGCCTATTAACTTCACTATTCAACCCCCTCTCCACCCTTCTGCTCCAGATAGGACTAAACACACACACACACACACTCATACTCGTGTTCACAGACATATGCAAACGAACGTGAACGAATGCACACACATGCATGCACGCACACACACACACGCGCCCCCCTCTTATTCTCTGCTCTGTATAACAAGCAGCTGAACTCTGACATAGCCTCCAGCTGTCCGGGAGACGGTGGTGACAATAAAGTTTAAACAAGTGCAGATCACACACACACACACACACATCAAAAAGCAAGAAACTTGACCCCTGTAAGGTAATTAATGACAATCTCTCTCCATCTTCATCTTCATCATCATCATCTCTCCTTCCTTTGATTGTCATTATTCAGCATCTCCAGCAACTTCGGATGCTGGCAGAAGGACAACAAGGTCACGGCTCCGCTGCAAGTTTGCAGCTTTCATACGAGCAGATTTCTGTTTGAAGTTTCTCTGATAATCTGGGTTATTTTTTTTTCCTCTTTTATTTCCGCTGAACACACACACGCATCTGGGTTCATGCACAGATGCACATCTGACAGCAAAGTCCTGCTCCAGGTCTCACGATAACCATCAGGTCTATAACACGATGACTTTATTGCCCGCGTACACCCTCCCTCTCCTCCCTGTCTCTTACTTTCACCCCCCAACCTCGCTCCTTCTTTCTCTCTAACATCCATGCAGCATGATCATCCCCATATCTGTCAGCTCCCATTAGACACAGATAAGCGCATCACCCACGAGTCTATACACACGAGTTTTCTCAGAAAGCTGCCGTGTTTAAACGTCTTCCCAACCCACCATGTTTGGTGGAGGACAGCTGCATGTGTGATCACTGCTCAAAGTTCTGGTCCCTGCAGTCGCTTATCGTCTCTGTAAAGATCCTTTATGAACAGATTGTTTCAGATTTGATTCTTATGTTTATTTTTTTTTTTTTTTTTTTTTTTTTTTGTTATACTGGTATGCCCCGAGGGGAAATTAGGGCCTGCATTTCACCCATCTCTTACTGAGATCAGAGAGCAGAGGGCCTCTTAAAGCGCCCGGGGAGCATTTGGAGGGTTAAGGATCTTGCTCAGGGATCCACAGTGTTTAACCTAGGAGTCGTGTCGGGGACTCGAACCCGGGTCCTCCGCGCCAAAGCCCACGACTCTACCACTAGGCCACCCACTCCCCCCAATTATTTCTCCACATTAAAGACCCACAATGTAACTTTTAGACCTAAAAGGAATAGTACACCCACAGAATGATGGCCCTTCATCTTCTCCTCATCCTCATGCTGAGCAAGACTCTGGAGCACTTAAATATCTGAAATGCAGCCGGAGATCAGACAGGTTTTCTTTTTCCCCCCAACTTTCATATAATGGAGTTCACCAGAGAATCCTTTTTTTCCCTTCCCCCCCCCCCCCCCTCATTCCCCCCTTTTTTTTTTTTTTTTTTTAAACCTTTTTTTTACCCCCATGAACCAAAAAGGTCCATAAAAGTCCACAAAAACTTGTCAATATTCCTCCATACTGCTTGTCCAATGTAATCCAAGTGTCCTGAGTGGGTAGCAACCATAGTTTACTGGAAACCACATCATTTAGTAGATTTTTGAAGCTTAAACAGTAGAACATGTAGCTGCCGCGAAGCGCGTCCATGCAAGTTCATGACACTATGGAAGCCACGGCAGATTAGATCGCACTTTTTCTTTTTTGAGTTGCATTTGAGTTATTAAAAAAGCGCTCCAGAGTCTTGCTCAGCATGAAGGTGAGTAGAAAATGAATGCACATCATTCTGTGGGTGTACTATCCCTTTAAGACAATGCATCTTATATCAAGAAAATTTTACTTGTCCCATTGCCAGAAATTTTTGCTCATTATAAGAAAAAATATCTTGGCCACTCTTACAATAAGTGAAAAAGATTTTTTTTGCTTGTAATAAGCAAAAAAAAAAAAAATCTGTATGTAAATAAAATCTTATAACTGGTTTGTAAGTGATGCAAATACCACATTAATCTAACCTTCACAACATGAAAACGCAATCATTAAACACATTGGAGATTAAAAAGTGTGTTCATGAAGTATCTGCGAATGTCAGAAACACACTTTATAAATGATGAATTCACGATTTGCTAACTCAAAACATAACATAACTCATAACATAATGTGCTTATTAATGATGAATCTGCAGATCCAGGCATGAAAAAGTTCCCCTTTCTGCCGAAATTGTTCAGCCAGTGATAGTGCGGCAATAGTGCACTATTACTGCACCACTTCTGGCAGAAAAAGGCAGAACTTTTTTCATGCCCGCATCTGTAACATCAACATCTGTGCTTATAAACCACATACCAATGAGTATTTCAGCCAGAGATATGCTTTGTAAATGGTTAATTCAGTATCTATTAATGCTTAATAAATGCTTCATAGTGTGTACTTATAAAGTATTACCACAAGTTTTTATATCTCACTGAAATGTTTCTCTTTTGGTAATTTTGTCTTATTTTAGTGTGATGAGATATTCTGACTAGAATTGAGAAAATACTTGGTAAGATTTTGAGTTTTGCGGCTACTGAGAACAAGATGAATCTGAACAAGTAAAAGCTTAAAAACTGCGGACGTCTCCTTTAATTCGATCAACATTTTTAGCGATTATAAATACCCAGCTGCCGTTTCTCATGATAAAGGCCCGCGGCTCTTCATTACTCACACATTCCACTTCTCCTTCCTTTCTTTTGTGGGAGTTATGAATCTTTAACAAGCGCGATCACACACACTCAAAGTGAAAGGAAAAGGCCAAGAGACAGACAAAGTTTGGTCTGGATGCCACTTTGGATGACCATCATCTCTGGAGACCCAGCCCCATCCACAGCTTGGGCCTCCCCCATGAGGAGGAGGAGGGGTGCCACGTGGAATGGGGTCACCTCTGCCATCAGGCATCATCGTCGGGCTCCTCTTCCTCGTCTGTCCGCTGCACCTTTCCCTCACTTTGCCTGTCACTTACATGCTTTTTCTTTCTCGGTGTGAACGTCCTGCAGCCATGCGCCGCTTTCTGAGGGAGATAAAAATAAGCCCCCCTCCTCACGGCCAGGTCTCCTCCCCCCGCCTGAAAGTTGACTCAGATCTTTACGGCTTCTGCTGATCTCTTCATTCCTTTCTCTGTCCGGTCGCCACACATTCCCCCCATCCTTTCATCCTCCTCCACCCCCACCAGCAGCTCTCCCCATCTACACCTCTCTTTTTTTCTCCCCCACCATCTCCAGCTCTCCGTCTCTATCTTTTAGCTCCTCTGCACCCTCCGTGGCAGCCTCTCGCCCCCTCCAGCTCTCACCCAGCAGCAGCAGCAGGCTGGGCAAATATGCACCCTGAGCAGTGGTAAATACAGGCAGCACTTCACAAACAAGGCCTGATTACAATGACAAAGGCTGCCACACTTTAGGGAGGAGCTTGGAGCAATTTGGAGGCTGCGGGGGCCATTGAGCGAGTGGCATACTTAATGGGCTTTGTGTGCCAGAAGAAAAGGGTCTGAGCTTCTGGGCCCAGCTGTCACCACGGAAAATATCAGACTGACACAGCACCCGACGCTCTTTGCTTTGCTCTCTTTTCTTCTTAACCACCCCCCCTCCCTCCTTCCCTCCCTCTTCTCTCTTCTCTTTCCACGTTTTTTTTTCTTCTCTAGTTAGGGAGCACAAAATAGTGAAAGCTGTTGAAGAGAAAGGAAAAAAACCCAAATGAGAACTCCCTCTCTTGATCTCTCACACTCAAACAAGCAAGAAGAGTGTCACACATGCACACACACACTCATAAATAAAATGCACAGTAGGCTGACTCTGCAGCAATTATTCAAACCCTAAACCCAGAGGGATAAATGACATTATTACATTTCACTACTTAATTACGTATGTGGATAGTTACTAAGCGTTAGCCATCATGCATGCATAATGCAGTAAGATATAGTCTCTTTGCTTCATAAAGCACCCTTTCATTACAAAATACATGGAAGAAAAAAACAAATTAACGCACACGCTGAGAAACAAATACGTATCTGCTCAACGAGAGCAGGAAAAAAAGTGCAAATATATGATTGTTTGGCCTCACAAGGCAAAAGTAACTCCAGCGTTTAGTGGATTTACAGCAGAGCCAAACAAGAGTTTATTTTCTGGAAATGATTTTCCTCCAGTGATAATGGGCTTGGCTCAGAAACAAAGACTTGAGAGATCCTCTGAAGCAGCTCTCTGGTTCCGCTTTCTGAATCCTTGTAACCAAAGAAGCGCTCACACTCCAGATCCAACTGTATTACACCAGCTCTGTGACTTATGGCACTGTAACCCCGAGCATAATACACACACCCACGCACATACACGGCGAAGCTCGCGAGCCAGCCAGCGCGCACTGGAGGCCAACAGGCACAAATACATGTGCACGGCTGCACTGTGCTGCATTATTGAAACACAGCACAAAGCCAGAGTTGGATGTTGTTTCACCTAATCTCTTTGATACCACTGTGGTGCTGCTAAGCTCCAGAAAATCAGCTTAGCAGATGTCCTAAAGTGTAGGTGGCTTGTTTCATGAGGCAAGAGAAGAAGATGCAAGAAGAAGAAGAGAAAGAGAGGGGATGGGGGCAGGGCCACAGATTTGGAACGCGGCCCTGAGTTCAACTCAATCCCCTTTTTACTTCTGTCTGCCAGGCACAGTTGTTCTAGCAAACTAGAAGTGTTTTTTCTTTCCACCCCCCCCCCCCCCTCCCCACCCCCCCGAGGCCGCTCACTTTCTCTCTAATGTGTGAGCGCCAAAGAAGTTGTCTTACTTCTGATAATGATGGTGATAATGACTGTAATGAGGTTTTTTTTCAAAAGGTTGCACATGCTGCTTCCCTTCAAGCCCCAACCTGTCCTCAGATGTCAGCTGATTACATTCACAGCCCATAGAAACTCTCTCTCACACACACACACACACACACACACACACACACCCGGTGTCGCATGCATTATCAGCACAAGTGAGACATCTGTATGCAAATGTCATTATGTTGTTTCGGGAGGGGGCTCGGAGTGGGCCGGGTGTGAGTGATGTTATGATAGTGAAGGAGGGACTGGAGAAGGTCGGGCTCTGAAGGAGTGTGTGTGTCAAGAGCCTGCATGTATGGTATCCATAGAAACCAACTAGCCAAACTCAAGATGGCTTACTGATGTTGTCATGTTTTATCTCTTCGTCCAGCCTCGTGCGGCGCGCTTGTTTCGCTCGTCTGTTGATACTGCGGAGACATGTGACCCTGTTTTAGACAGATTAATAAAACATCTAATCCTTCACTGAGATGCTGCCATGGTGAGATGAAATATGTCAATAAGCCCGGCGTTGGGCGAGGCGCTGCATCCACTGCCTCTCAGCGATCTGGAAAATGTCTTGTGAATGACCGCATGTGTGTTTACGGCTTTGGCTTTCTGGCTTTGCAGCAAGCCATCTTTCTTTGATAGTTTGCATTCTTGCAGTCATTCCGTGGGAGGACAAGACTGCAGATTCTGCCTAATTGTTACACTCCACAGCCTCTAATAGAAATACCAAACCCTTTATTTACAAATGCCTCATACCTTCCACACCTCCTGACACTAAGCTAGCATTTTTTAGAAGGATAAGACAGGAGATAATTAACTTTGAGGACTTTTGGCCGGATGTACACTCATAGAAAGGTACAGGCCTTACAGTAAAGGAAAAAAAGGCAGAAATAAAACCTACACTGAAAAAAAAAGGATTTTCAGCCTTCTAAAAATCACTTTGACGGGAGAAGTAAATTCTACTAGTTTTGTAGTACCCTGTTTTTACTCAAAAAAGGCACAATTTTGTTTGGATATTTGAACTTAATTTTAAATTGTAAGTATAACTAACAATTATTAAGTAATTTTTATTCAATGTATTCATGATGTGATCAATTTGTAAAAAGTAAGTAAACTTTACTTTGCTTACAAAGTCCTGTCAGAGTGTGAGGGGCTATTTTCAAAACGCAATATATCTGGACCGCAAAGGCTCATGGGAGAAACATATTCAACAGGAGTTTAACCTTTTTTAAATGCTAGGCTATGAATCTGATTTCTTTACATTTAGATAATGTTGGAAAGTTCTTTTGTGTTTGAATTGTAAAGGTGCTACCATGAGTGAAAAAGGACAGTACAGATAAAGAAATAAATATGTTTACAGCAGAAATAAACAGGCCTGTGGAAAATTCAACATAATTGTTTGAGGAATTGGGAACATCACATCAGTTAGCGTTCAACTGTGTTTTACATTTTAACTGTGTGATATGACCAGTCTGTCCCAGTATGGTTGTTAAAGAGTACTCTTAAAATATATTTGATTCAATGTAACATTTGATGTAAACTGAGTCAAAGTAGAACTTACTAATAATGACATAGTAAAACTCAATGGCAAAACCGATAAATACGAGTAAAGGTTACTTGAGTTTTTCTTGTAGGAGTAACTCATATATGCAAGTAAAGTTTACTTGAAAATAACCCTTGTGAAATTTACTTAACATTTCTGAGTGCAACTGCTTTCCTAAGATTTTCTAATTACTCTACAGTCGTCATGCAGTTACAGCAGCTGCTCAGTAGAGGGCGATATTCCCAGAAATGATTACTGATGTTCTGTCCAAACGTGGTACTTTGTGAAAATGTGGTACCGCAGACTGAAATGACAGACCTGTCTGTCCATCTGCGCTACTCTATCATAATATTGCTGCGCGTAGTTTTCATTCAGTTCACAGTTTTGTCTGATCAGCAATAGTAAGTTAGTTAGATGGTGAGAAGATTAATAATCCACATGTTTAAAGATTATCTTTTCACTGAAGTGGGCTACATGACGGTCTTAAGAAATACTGAAAAAAAAAAATTGAATAAATGAATGCCGGTAGGACGTCTCGACACTATAAATGACCCCCTCACACGATGCTAATATTGCAAAACCGTGGAACCCCCTCACAGAAACAACCCCTACAGATACTATATTGATAACCAATCATTCAAAACCAAAGACCGTAAAAAAATGGACGTAGTATCCGGTCACGTCTGAATAGGGGAAAATAAAGACAGTTGGGCATTTCCCACCGTCGCCATCTTGTCGTGTCACGTGTGTCGTCACTCCCGGAAAATACTAAATGGTCAAAGCGCCGCCTCGGGGCAAATGTTTGACAGCTGACGTACTCTGAGCTAAAAGGAAACCGAGCTAACTCTAAAGTAACAGAAGCTAACAAAGATTAGCCTCATAAGCGGCAGGACAAAGGTAAGACACATTAGGACTTGCTGTTAGCTGCTAAAAACCACCATGTTGCTACTCTGCTGCAGACTGAGACCTTACTGAGAGCAAACAAGAAGCTAACTGACAGCCACCGACCGGCAGGCCGACATCAGGTCTGCCGCATGTCATTCAAAAAGGACACGCCCCTAAATATGTGTCATTTCAAGATTAAATAACATCTAAACAGATTTAAAAAAATTCACCCCCCTCACAGTTGACATGAAGGTAAACTTGACCTATTAAACCTAAAATGATGTTTAGAACAAACTGTAAACATGTTTATTTCTACTGTAAACCTTTTCATTCTGTTGTAAATATTCCTGCTGTGAAGTTGGTCTTTTTAACATGGGAGTCTGTGGGAATTTCTCTGTTTTGGAGCCCCTAGTGGATGAAGAAAGAACTACAACTATTCAACTTAAAGCTAGGGTTGGCAATGTTAAAAAAAAAAACACACCACCCAAAACCATGCTTTCAGAGCGCAGGAACATGTGTGCCGATGTTTTACAAGCAGGTTAACGATAACAGCCGAGTGGATAGCTCGTTAGCTTGATAGTAAACAGCTGACAAACCTTTTTTTTAAAAGCACGAATTCATTTACCTCCAACTTCTGTGGTTTAAAAAGTCCACACTGCAAACGTCAACGTCTCCAAGACTTAATCCTTATCTGTTGTTTTGTTTTGTTTTGGCGCAGCAGCAGTTAGCAGTCCGTTAGCTGTATTTGTTTATAGTGAGCAGCTCATGGGGGGTCACGTGGGGGACGGAGAGAGGGGAGGGACAGAAATGAGTCATAAAGGCATCTATACGGTGCAAATGACCAATTCCTGCAGCTCTCACAGAGGTCTGACTTTTTTCCTTCCTTTTATGAACACATGATGTGTTGATGCTGTCAGGATGGAAGGACCATTTCACCCAGTAGAACAAAAGTGTTTCTGAGCAGGATTACCAACTCTGGCTTTAACTTCCGGTCTTCACTCTTTTCCAGCAGAGTTTGCCCCTTGTTCCAAACACACACAATTGAAAACTTGGCATTGTTATTGGTTACACATTTTAGTTTTCCCGAGTCCTGGTTTCTGTGTTGCAATGCTGATGCTGTTCTACACAAACAGCCTCCTCTCAGAACTTTTAACCATGAACACTGACGCTTAAATCCAAACAGGCAGAAAATAAATCACATCGCTCTTTTTCTCATAAGACTGGGCAGCGCAGCACCTCATGTCTGTTCCAGAGCACTTCAGGATCTAAAAGTCAGATGAAATACAACATGAGCGTTCAGACTGAGATCACTTTGACAAACATCAGAGAAGTATCTGATGTGGGACCACAAGTGAAAGGTGCTTCAGGCCATACAGGGTAAAAAAAAAAAAATCTCATTCGTGCAGTTCAAACTGTTACAAAATGAAATCCAATATGGGTCACATGTTGGCTAAAAAGCTGGATTCGGGCCATTTTTGCCTGCAGCGTGATCATAGTGGAGCACAGTCTAATACAAAGCTTTTAGAAACTGCATGTTTAGATTCCTGTTTTCTACGCTGCACCACACATGAGGTGTGTTATTCTTGGAAATGACCTCTGCAGCAGCATAAACTGAAACATACAGCCTGAGTCACGCTAAAGAAAAACCATCCCTCCAAGACAAGAAAGCAGCCATGCATCGGATAATTTCACAATCATGGGAGCCAATCAGGGATTACATAATGAACCAGAAGACACACAAGCAGCTAAATTCCCACAACAGAAGCAGGAAGGATGCTTGAACAACCAACTTTTCAAAGTTCCTTAAAAAATCTGCATATAAACGTATTTTTATACTGTGTTTAAGAGCAAAGGCTGGTCACAACACATTAATTCAATTTACCCACCCCCACCCCCCATGTTTACTGCACTTTGCATGAAGTGACAAATAAAAACTATTTAGGGAATTATTTTTGAAAGCATCCTCACTTCGCTTGTAACGCCTAAAACATTTGCATATTATTCTCTGTTGTGTGACTTCCAAAGCACTCTTCGCTTTTTACGGATGGACAGAGGAAAATGTCACATTCATGAATCCTCTCCGCTCAATTTAGAAGCTTTCAAAACCTTGTTGTCTTTCATGTAAAATATAACGTTTGGTCATATCTACGGCTTTAGATTTAATTTTTCCTTTTCTTTTCTGGTTAAAGTTGAGGAGCGGATCATTAACTCACCTTTACGGTCACTTCAATCATCACAGCCAACACTGGAATTAAACATAACCTAATTCTGATCCTGAAAAAACACTTTGGACCCATGAGGATGAAACTGCTGTCCACATATTTACACAAGTCCCCATAAATCCTTGTCCAGATGATGAAAACAAATCGACATAAACAAGGCAGGATGCTGGAGACACAAAAGCAAGCTTGCTTTGCTGATAGAAAGATCAAAACTTCAGACAGTCTAGCTCAAGTAGCAAACTTACACAGAAAACCTAAATTAGAGAGAAAAAGACCAGATCCAAGACTGAGAGTTTAAGTACTGATGAGTGTGATCAGGATGCAGGTGGTCTGAGGCAAGCTGGGGTCAAACACAGGCGACCTTTGGTAGGAGGAAGAAGGCTTGGAAAAAACAAACATGAAAATAAACACCTGCCACTTTATTAGGTACACCTGTCCAACGGCTCATTAACACAAATTTCTAATCAGCCAATCGCATGGCAGCAACTCAATGCATTTAGGCATGTAGACATGGTGAAGACGATCTGCGGCAGTTCAAACCAGCATCAGAATGAGGAAGAAAGGATATTTAAGTGGCTTTGAACGTGGCATGGTTGTTGGTCTGAGTATTTCAGAAACTGCTGATCTACTGGGATTTTCCAGCACAACCATCTCTAGGGTTTACAGAGAATGGTCCCAAAAAGAGAAGATATCCAGTGAGCAGCAGTTCTGTGGACGCAAATGCCTTGTTGATGCCAGAGGTCAGAGGAGAATGGCCAGACTGGTTCCAGCTGATAGAAAGGCAACAGTAATTCAAATAAGCACTTTTTCCAACTGAAGTCTGCAGAAGAGCATCTCTGAATGCACAACACATCCAACCTGGAAGCAGATGGGCTACAGCAGCAGAAGACCACACCGGGTGCCGCTCCTGTCAGCTAAGAACAGGAAACTGAGGCTACAATTCACACAGACTCACCAACATTGGAGAATAGAAGATGGAGATACGTTGCTGGTCTGATGAGTCTCCATTTCTGCTAAGAAATTTGGATGGTAGGCTCAGAATTTGGTGTCAACATCATGAGAGCATGGATCCATCCTGCCTTGTATCAACTGTTCAGGTTGGTGGTGGTGGTGTGATGGTGTGGGAGAGATTTTCTAGGCCCACTTTGGGCTCCTTAGTACCAACGTGCTGGTTTAACCACCACAGCCTACCTGAGTATTGTTGCTGACCATGTCCATCCCTTCATGACCACAGTGTAGCATCCTCTGATGCTGCTTCCAGCATGTCAATATGGAGCAAAATCTCTGAGGAATGTTTCCAGTATCTTGTTGAATCTATGCCACCAAGGATTAAGACAGTTCTGATGGCAAAAGGGGTCCAACCCTGTACTAGCAAGGTGCACCTAATAAAATGGCCGGTGAGTGTGCATTGCATCTGTTTCCTGACATGTACAACAGCTTTCAAAGAAATGGATCTGAGGGTCCGTTCACACGAAGACGATTGCGGGTAAAAATGACAAAATATTTAATTGGAAGCGCCTTTCGTTCACACGGCAACGGCGTTATTCTGGGTTGAAGACGCAAAAATCTGAGGACTCATTCCAAAGTGGAATTCCTGAAGACGCGACGCTGTTGCGTTCTTGTCTGCACAGTCCAAAACTCAAAAATGATGGTGGACCTGCTCACGCCATGCTCACGTCGCATGTGCGTTGACGTCACACACAAACAGGATAAACAACGTCAGACTACTAGGCTGTCTCATTTCAGAAAAAGTTAAACAGCTTTGGAGTGTGTGGACTACGTAGGCCACTCCATAGCCACACTTAGTAGTGTGATAGTCTTTAGTGCAGACCCCCAGATGGGACATACATTTCATAAACCCAGCAGATCTAAGGTAGATTTTACAAGTTCCAATCCAATCGAGTTCCACACTCTTGCGTCCTCGTATGCACGCAGATTTCCTCATGACGACACTTGTGTAAACGCGGATAAAAAGATGAAGACGAGACGCCACTCGTGCATCTTCTCCTCTGATCGTCGCGGTGTGAACGCAACCTCAGTGGGAGGACTGATCGTTGACTTGTGTATCAGCAGCAAGCATGGCAGTTATTTTTCTGCAACCACACGTGATGTTGCTGTTCTGTCCATATTCCTTATCCAACCTTTAACAAAATCAAAGATTTGGTACAAGCAGTAGACGATTTAAAAGCATCTCTTTCAAAGTGAAATTGTTCCTAATCATAACCACGAAGTCGCTGCATTTCCATGGACCAATATTTTATCTGTTTGATTGAAATTGGTCGGATCAGAGATTCATGCTGACATGTTTACATACAGTCGTCCTCATAATTATTCTAACCCTCTAAATAAAGAAAAGGCTAAATTCACAATTGTAATTAAAATAACAAGAGACTAAATAAACTAATTAAAAAACTACACTCAGAAATAAAATATATACCAACATACCTGGAAACAGGTGCAGACGTCTGATTGGACGTTACAGAAAACACCTGATTGCAGTGATTGTCTCAAAGTGTTGCTCAACAACATTTTAGACTCAGAGCCCCATCATGCTTATTTACTTGTTTTATTTTTTGTGTGTTTGTTTTTAATATTTTTGTTGAACCACAATTCAAAATCAGTGTCATTATTTTCATATAATTTTTTTTATTTATGATTACTTTTGTCAATTTCAACTTATTTCACCAACAGATCCCCTCCTTTAATTAGAGGGTAAAAATAATTTTGAGGACGACTGAATATAGCTATATACATACACATATATACTAGGAATGTTCAATGTTGTCTTTTTTACCGATATCCAATATACTGACATACCGATATTGTCCAACTCTTACATTTCAATATCTGATATCAACTGATACATGCAGAGAACTGTGAGGTTGTTTCTCTCATATTCTGAGAGATATAACTATATTCTGCTCTGAGAGCAAAGATCCCAGAATCTCCTTATCTCAGCCAGAGGAGTTCATTTTGGACATCTAACTGTCATATATCAAATACTAGCAGGTATTAGCCAACATGTGGCTAATTCTAATGTTTCTGACAACTTGGTAATTTAACCAACAACTTAAAACCAGACAGTCAGTCTGTAGCGGCAGCAGCTGACTCTGAAAGGAATGCTGGGATATGAAGTTCTTCCAGGATAACTGGGACTTTTATACATGCTGGACCACTGCCAATGGAACAAGATCTCGTGAGATTTTGACGCTCCATTCCGAAATCTCGCGAGATTTTACGAACAAAATTTCGTGAGATTTTGTTTTTCAAAATATCAATACCAATATTTTCTGATATCACATGTTAATGCCAATATTTGCTGATAATTTTGGACATCCCTAATATATACCCAGCCAGCACGTCCATGTGGGGCCCATAAGGGTTAAATTTTGGCTGCATATGAGGGACCCAAATCACACAGCTGTATATGTATAATTATCATATATGTGTTTGGCCTAAGTGTTTATATAAAAATTATTAATTTATTATTAGCATCTTTAATTGTTGTCATAATCTCTGTTTTATTGACTTTTATTCATCATTTTTAATTGGTTTAATTGTACTTTATTAACTCATACAGCTTGATAAGGTACAAAAATGGACCAGGACCGAATGTACAGAAATGTCTTTCAGAAAGGAACACCCCCAGCAACAAGCTTTGTACCTTTTAAGTACAAACTGTTACCTCTAGTTTTGAGTGTGTAGATGGAAAAGTATCATAAGCCAACAAATGTATTGGGAGGAAAATGTTTGGTATCGCCCATCCCTGAGGTGAACCACCTTCCACGGTGGCAGCTGGGATACTGTAGACTCCTGAAATCTTCATGGAGCGAGAGATTGTTCAGTAAAATACCAGAATCCAGGTTTGGCTTCAGCTGTAAGTGTGCCGTCAACATTTGTGGTGATCTACAGGGAGAACACTGTTTAGGCCACAGGGCTAGACTTGTTGATGCGTCAGTGTGGACAGGGGGTTGTGTAAAGCACCACTAAATCATCTGGTGACATCCGCTGTGAGCAAATCATGACTAACCCTGCACTTTAAGATATGACCCAGCTGACTACTGCCCAACATGGTGAATTTCCCTTTTTATTTCTTATGTTTCAGTTTCCTCTTCCATCAAACTGGCTGGTCTCTCTCTGTTTTTTTCTTGTGGACGGGACGAGAGCCGGGGTTTGGAAGCTGACTGGTAAAGCATGAATCATCTCTGATCATCCTGTTCTTGTAAACCTCAATAATGTCTAATGCTGTCTTGGCATAGATTCTGAGCACAAGCACTCAGCCCCCTGCAGTTTAACCGGGCAACAGAAACACAATCCTAACTGCAACTTTCAATCAATAACAACCATAAACTATTAGCATCAGTAATTATATTAAGACTTTAAGTGGTAGTGAAAGTGGTAGCAAGTCTTTCTTTATTATCTGAATTTGAGACCTCTGCCATTAAGTTGTTACTGTCACTGCCATCATTAGTGCAACTGCCTTAACTGTTATGTGGATTGATGTTCTGTTGCTGGGAAGAGTGAACATCAGATACTTCCAGACCAGCTCACGTAATCAAATGATTACATCGATTTGGGTTAGGTATCTTATGTAGTAAACAGTTATCATACATTGATTGTTCACCCCTGACAGCTCATGCAAAACAAAATTATTCTTGCTAGCTTTAAAAAAAAAAAAGAAAGCTAAAATGCAGCTGGAGAGGCACTCCAAGTGGATGTGTTTTATGGGTTTTGTACTGTCTAATCATAGTATCAGCATTGTATTTGAGCACAAGAGTGCAAAACATTCTTCTTTGCAGTGACACAGTCTGAGTACATGTGGATAAATCCCACTGACAGGAATTTCCCACCGACGAAATGAGTGTTAGCGAGAAGACAAACCTGAATGACAGTTCTTGTTTTGTTAAGAAGGCTACATGAATGCAGAGAATGTGAAGATGGAAATTTCCATGAAAAACACTCAAGTTTGAAACATTTCAAATAAAAGCTCAGCATCTTAGAGAGAGAAGAAAATCCCCAGCCATGATCTCCTTTGGATGAAAAGTAGTACCTTACAAATTCCATGTTGACATAGATTCTTATGAGTTAATCTCACTTGTTTACACCTCATAGACTCCATAACAGCAGTGTTTATGAATGCTGAGTCTTCGTGGTCATAACCAGCAGAAAAAACAAGGATTTTAACAGATGGAACGCCAAGCTAACACTTTTAGCTTTAAAGTGTCATCTGAGCTTAGTGATCCTTGTCCATGGTTTGAGATATTTCTTACTATCTGCAAGAGCTAGCTTTGTGTAGCCTGGATTACTAGCTTGCAAGCTCTAGCTTCCAAATCCCTTGAAAAATCACTGTAGTGTTAGCTACATGAAACAAGACAATTAGCATAAAGCTTCACTCAATTTAAACACATAAAAATGTTAAAGTTTTGGTTAGCGTCAGTTTGTAAAACACTAAATATTTGGAGCTTTAGATCTCAGCAGCTGGTAACCCGCAGATTTTTGGACATGCTAACATACAGTCGCCCTCAAATTTATTCATACTCTCCCATAAAAGACGGGAAAAAAAGTCCAATATGCTCCAGCTGCGGACAGGGTCCAAATGGGATGGGCGTTCCCGGTTCGGAGACTGGAACGTCCCCTTCTTATTTGCGTGAGCCTCCCCATCTTAACAACAGACGGGTTACTATCTGGGTTAAACATAGCAACATCTGCTAGCCAGTTAGCAATGTCCGCTGACTATTGTCTTCTCGAAAGTTTCAAAACTAGTAGTAGAGTATATGACAGGCAGCATAGAGCTACCATAAGTGAGCTAAACAAGTAGCTAAATGAACTTCTATAAATCTTAATAAGCTTACATTTGATTCATGTATAAAACGAGAGGACTTTTTTCAAATAAACTTTATTGACAGGTGAGCATAGTACAATATTTAAAACAAAAATGGATGAAAACAGGTAACAATCAGGTGGGATGATAATAAAAATAATTAAATAAATAAGCGAGAGCATTATTACACAGCTAGGATGGAGTTTACAGCATAGAGCTAACGTACCATTAGTAAGCTAAGAAAGAAAGTAGCTAAATGAACGCCAATAAATCCTCAGAGAAAACATGATTACCCAGTGTTAGGTTATGTCAGTAAGTTGATTATTTAACGTGTCACTGTATAACTCTTTAGTTGTCTTTATTGTATCTGAATCAGATATTAATAATAGCGCAAGCTTGTCTCAGAGGCAGCTAATGTCTTTGTGTCGTCGGTCCATAAGCAACGTGACTATTTGTAGTTATCAGCTAAAGTTTGCAGCGACGACTTGTAACGTTAGGCCTATAACCGAGTGGCCTTTGATCATTTGGATGTCATTGTTTTACATCAAATAGATAACGCCTATTAATAAAATAACCTATCCATACAACACACACATAAAAAATGCACGATACAAAAAATAGGACATTAAACAGAACACAGACCAAAACACAGCCAACAGAAGACACAAATACACAAAGCAAATAACTTAAAAAAAAACCACAGCACACACACACAATTAGCAAGACAGCATGACTGTTTGAAGAAAAAAAAAAAACACGTCGACAAACCGTTATCTATTTAATATGAAACAATGACATCCAAATAAACTTGTTTATAGTACGTTACAAGTCGTCGCTGCAAACTTTAGCTGATAACTACAATGGACCGACGACATTCAGGCATGAGCTGCTCCTGAGACAAGCTTGTCTCTGTTATTAATATCGGATTCAGATACAATAAAGACAACACAAGAGTTATTCAGTGACATGTTGTTAAATAATAATCACCTTACTGACATAACCTCTCACTGGGTAATCATGTTTTCCCTGGGAGGCAGAGGTCAGCGTGGAACACGTTTTGAATAAAATGGCAGCGTTTCCAGCGTCCCCTCTGGAAAACTTTACGATTGGACAATGAAACGCCCATGTGCGTTCTTGGTAGCATGACGGAAACGCCCAGGACACAGCCAGACCCTTCTCACAAAGTCAGCTGCCAGTGAAATAAGCTGAATCTGACAAAAGTAATAAAAGATACAAATTCTGTGAAAATCATTGATTCTGAATTGTGGCTGAAAAGAAATATTACAAACAAACACAAAATATCCCCAGCTGGTCTGGGGTCTCTCGGTCTTGCAATGTCTCGGAGTGGCCAAGTGGTCTTGAAGGGATTTGTAACCTCTAATATCCAGGCTGACACAGTTTTTTTTTAAACGAGTGATGACATAGCAGTAAAAACTGGTTCATGTAGTTGACATTACTGCATATGTCAATTCTCCAAAGGAAAAAAAAAAAACAGCATTTTTTACAGCGGGGGAAAGTTTTGAAACGCCAGACCTCACTTCCTCAGCAAAAGAGTTCAGTAATCATGTGCAGCTTTACCCGGAGACCAAGCTCACTTCATTTTGATTGGCTACACCTTATTTGGCTGTAACCAAATAAGGGAGGAGGGGAAGGGAGAGAGGAGGGGGGGGGGCTGTTTGCTTGATCGTTTGCTCTTATGGAGCAATTGAATTACGTTTGAATCAGCTGCTGTCTGATTCAACTGTTTCTGAACAGAGAGACAAAGCTGACAGACCATAAACAGGAACTTTGATTCTCACTCTGGACATTCACATGGCCTCATCAGTGCACAACAGATCATATTATACCCCCAAAACCGCAGAAAAGTGAAGTTTGATGTCATGGCACTTTTAAATATATCATTATACTCCCCTATTAAGTAGCAACCAAGAACCAAATAATACAATATCAAGTGGGAAAAGGGTTTGTCCACAGTTTCCATGGTGGCCCCACCTGTGTTGGCCCATGTGGGTTTTCAGGGTTCATGCAACTTAAACTATGAGATCTGCAAATTTGCCCAGTTCAGGCCCATGCCCATTCAAACACTTACGGGCTATATGGGCAAAGACAGGAGGAGCCACCTCCTGAAACGCCAGACAACACAACGCTCGAGTTGGTCTTGGTCTCAAGCTAAACTAGTCTTGGTCTTGATACTCTCTGGTCTTGGTAGTGTAGTCTCGGTTTAGGCAGTCTTGATTACAAGTCTACGGATGAGCTATAAAAAAAATTCCCACCCACAGTTGACATGAAGGTAAAGGTGACATCTTGAGCCTGTGATGATATTTTGAAGCTGCAAACATATTTCTGCTGTACACGTTTATTTCTGCTGGGAAGTTCAAGTATCCCGCCTGCAACTTGCAGTAGTCGGTTATTAGGCAGCATTGGACATCCGATGGGCATGGCCAGACAGGTTGGTTAGGGTTTAGGGATGGGGGAAGGGTTGGAAAAACGACTCAAAACAGTAATATGGGTGGAGTCATACGTCCGACCCCACGCAATATCAGACTGAAGCCGCAGGCGGGACCTTCTCGGGAAGTTGGCCTTTTGAACACAGGAGTCTATGGGGAGTGGCAGCAGCCCCTAGTGGATGAGGGGTGAACTGCAATGTTCTGGACTTCCGAGTCGGCTTCCCTTTTCTCGCCGGAGGTTGCTGCTTGGTGCAAACTGAAAGTAAACAACAAAACAACTGTATGTATTGATGCTACGGCACAGAAATTATGTTTTCATGTTTCAATCACTTTTTTTCCTTTTCCTTATTTGGTTTGTTTGTTGCTTTTAGCAGAAAATTACCGTAAATCCTCTAATAGTGACCTCTATCCTATTACAAACCGCACAGCAGCAACATGGCGACTACCGGCACTGATAAACAGAGAAGAAAGTTTCGTGTGAAATTAAAGAAACCGTCCTGAAGTACCGTACCGTACCGTCTTCTTCCGCTTATCCGGGATCGGGTCGCGGGGGCAGCTGCCTAAGCAGGGAAGCCCAGACTTCCCTCACCCTGGCCACAGCCGCCAGCTCATCCGGGGGGATCCCGGGGGATCCCGTTCCCAGGCCAGCCGGGAGACGTAGTCCCTCCAGCGTGTCCTGGGTCTCCCCCGGGGTCTGGTCCCGGTGGGACGTGCCTGGAACACCTCACCAGGGAGGCGTCCAGGAGGCATCCTGACCAGATGCCCGAGCCACCTCATCTGGCTCCTCTCTATACGGAGGAGCAGCGGTTCTACTTTGAGTCTCTCCCGGATGACCGAGCTCCTCACCCTATCTCTAAGGGAGAGCCCGGCCACCCTGCGGAGGAAACTCATTTCGGCCGCTTGTACCCACGATCTCGTTCTTTCGGTCATGACCCACAGCTCATGGCCATAGGTGAGGGTAGGAACGTAGATGGACCGGTAAATCGAGAGCTTCGCCTTCTGGCTCAGCTCCTTCTTCACCACGACGGACCGATGCAGCGTCCGCATCACTGCAGACGCCGCACCGATCCGTCTGTCCATCTCCCGCTCCATTTTTCCCTCACTCGTGAACAAGACCCCAAGATACTTAAACTCCTCCACCTGGGGCAGGACCTCACTCCCGACCCGGAGAGGACATTCCACCCTTTTCCGGGCGAGGACCATGGTCTCTGATTTGGAGGTGCTGATTCTCATCCCGGCCGCGTCACACTCGGCTGCAAATCGCCCCAGCGAGAGCCGGAGATCACGGCCCGATGACGCCAACAGAACCACGTCATCTGCAAACAGCAGAGACCCGATCCTGAGGCCACCAAACCGGATACCCTCAACACCTCGGCTGTGCCTAGAAATCCTGTCCATAAAGGTTATGAACAGGATCGGCGATAAAGGGCAGCCTTGGCGGAGTCCGACTCTCACCGGGAATGGATCCGACCTATAGCCGGAAATGCAGACCAAGCTCTGGCACCGGTCGTACAGGGACCGGACAGCTCGAACAAGGGAGTCCGGCACCCCGTACTCCCGGAGCACCCCCCACAGGAATCCCCGGGGGACACGATCGAACGCCTTCTCCAAGTCCACAAAGCACATGTAGACTGGTTGGGCGAACTCCCATGCCCCCTCCAGGATCCTGAAGAGGGTGTAGAGCTGGTCCACTGTTCCACGACCAGGACGAAAACCACACTGCTCCTCCTCAATCCGAGGTTCGACTATCCGACGGACCCTCCTCTCCAGTACCCCTAATAGACTTTACCAGGGAGGCTGAGAAGTGTGATCCCCCTAAAGTTGGAACACACCCTCCGGTCCCCCTTTTGAAGAGGGGGACCACCACCCCAGTCTGCCAGTCCAGAGGCACTGCCCCCGATGTCCACGCGATGCTGCAGAGGCGTGTCAGCCAAGACAGCCCCACAGCATCCAGAGCCTTAAGAAACTCCGGGCGGATCTCATCCACCCCAGGGGCCCGGCCACCGAGGAGCTTTTTGACTACCCCGGCGACCTCCAGCCCCCGTGACAGGAGAGTCCACCCCTGAGTCCCCAAACTCTGCTTCCTCCTCGGAAGACGTGTTGGTGGGATTGAGGAGGTCTTCGAAGTATTCCCTCCACCGGCCCACACGTCCCGAGTCGAGGTCAGCAGCCCACCATCCCCACTGTACACAGTGTCGACGGTGCACTGCTTCCCCCTCCTGAGCCGCCGGATGGTGGACCAGAAATGCCTCGAAGCCGTCCGGAAGCTGTTCTCCATGGCCTCACCGAACTCCCCTCCCATGTCCGAGTTTTGCCTCAGCGACCGCCAGAGCCGCGCTCCGCCTGGCCCGCCGATACCTGTCAGCTGCCTCAGGAGTCCCACAGGCCAGGAAGGCCCGGTAGGACTCCTTCTTCAGCTTGACGGCATCCCTCACCGCTGGTGTCCACCAGCGAGTTCGGGGATTACCGCCACGACAGGCATCGACAACCTTACGGCCACAGCTCCCACTAGCAGCCTCAGCAAAAGAGGTGCGGAACATAGCCCATTCCGACTCGATGTCCCCCACCTCCCTCGGAACATGGTTGAAGCTCTCCCGGAGGTGGGAGTTAAAGCTCTCCCTGACAGGGGACTCAGCCAGACGTTCCCAGCAGACCCTCACGACACGTTTGGGCCTGCTAGGTCTGACCGGCAACCTCCCCCACCATCTGAGCCCACTCACCACCAGGTGGTGATCAGTGGACAGCTCCGCCCCTCTCTTCACCCGAGTGTCCAGGACAAGGGGCCGCAAGTCCGATGACACGACTACGAAGTCGATCATGGAACTGCGGCCTAAGGTGTCCTGATGCCAGGTGTAAATGTGGACACTCTTGTGCCTGAACATGGTGTTTGTTATTGACAATCCATGACGAGCACAGAAGTCCAACAACAAAACACCGCTCGGGTTCAGATCAGGGGGGCCGTTCCTCCCGATCACGCCCCTCCAGGTCTCACTGTCGTTGCCCACGTGGGCATTGTAGTCCCCCAGCAGAACAATGGAGTCCCCGGAGGCCGCGCTTTCCAACACGCCGTCCAAGGACTCCAGAAAGGGTGGGTACTCTGAACTCCCGTTCGGTGCATAGGCACAAACAACAGTCAGGACCCGTCCCCCCACCCGGAGGCGGAGGGAGGCTACCCTTTCGTCCACCGGGGTGAACCCCAACGCACAGGCGGCGAGCCGGGGGGCAATGAGTATGCCCACCCCCGCTCGCCGCCTCTCACCTGGAGCAACTCCAGAGTGGAACAAGGTCCAGCCCCTCTCGAGGATGGTGTTCCCAGAGCCCAAGCTGTGCGTCGAGGTGAGTCCAACTATATCTAGTCGGAACCGCTCAACCTCGCGCACCAGCTTAGGCTCCTTTCCAACCAGAGAGGTGACATTCCACGTCCCTAGAGCTAGCTTCTGCAGCCGGGGGTCGGACCGCCAGGGTCTCCCCCGCCCTCGGCCGCCGCCCAACTCACAATGCACCCGACCCCTATGGCCCCTCTCGCGGGTGGTGGGTCCACGAGACGGGGGGCCCATGTCGTCCTTTCGGGCTGAGCCCGACCGGGCCCCATGAGTAAAAGCTCGGCCACCAGGCGCTCGCCTCCGTGCCCCACCTCCGGGCCTGGCTCCAGAGGGGGGCCCCGGTGACCCGCGTCCGGGCGAGGGACACGTGGCTCCATTGCTGTCTGTCTCCATGAGGGGTGTGTGGGCTGCGCTTTGTCTGGTCCCTCCCCTAGTAACCTGTTTGCCATGGGTGACCCTGCCAGGGGCATAATTTAGCCCCAGACAACATAGCCCCTAGGATCCTCAGAACACGCAAACCCCTCCACCTCGATAAGGTGGCAGCCCAAGGAGGGGCCGTCCTGAAGTATGCACGCCAAATTTCCAGAGCGAAAGCTGCAAAACTATTCAATGTTGACCCAAGACAGATCAGGTATTGAAAAAAGCAACAGAATAAACTTTTTATCTCAACCAGATCTTTCAGGTCATCAGGGTCAGGTCTACTTCCTGGTCCCAGAGTCAGAAGTAAAGCAGCATTCAGGTTTTATCATCTTCATGTGGAACAAACTCCCAGAAACCTGCAGGTCTGATGAAACTGCAGTTTTACGGTTAAAAACATTTTTATTTGCAGCCCTTTATCAGAAATGTAAATTTCTCACTATGGAACTTTTATTTCTTGCATTTTATTTCTTGTATTCATCATAAGGTCATTTCTGGGTTTTCTGTTTCTGCTAATACTTTCTGTTTCTTTTGAAGTTTGGTTTTAATGTACTCTTTAATGCTTCTGCAACAGCTATAGCGCTTTTCATGTTTTATGTAAAGCACTTTGAACTGCCTTGTACATAAAATGTTAAATACAACTGAATTTGCCTTGCCTTTTTTTTACTACTACAAAAAGTAATGCAATATTATAAAAATGATTATTACAGCAACAGACCACAATATAAAATTAAACATATCAGAAACAAATTTTTTGCTTTATAGTAATTTTTAAGGTCCAGTTTGTGACAGAAATGTTTTTATGTTAACAAAAATAAACACATTTTTCTGCCTCTGTTGTCTTCTGTGTGTTTTGTCTGGGGAAGTGCTTTGTTTTAAAATATGCATGTTGCACTAGTCAATAATAAATTAATTTATTTAGATGAATTCACAAAACCCTGAACTTTAATAGCTCACATTCAGTTCAAGAAGGTTTTGATTCAAACCATAAAACGTGCAAAATATGTTCAAGGAGAATTTTCTGAAGAGATCAAACATTTTAATGTCAGTGAATCTGAGGAACTCCAACACTCATTCTGCACATTCCTGGAGCTGCCGCTGCACTGCAGAGAAACCACACTTCATACTTGGTTTTGTTCCAGTCTCTAGCGTCACATCACAGCCGAGTTTTGCTTTACGTCATCGCGTCACGCACCAGCTCTCGGATATCAACACGTTGGCTGTTTTGAACGATCACCATGACTGATTCAGCAACGAAGCTCAAGAGGACATTATCGGAGGAAGAGAGGAAAAGAAAGCGAGGAGGGGATAGAAAAAGAGTCAAAACATCAGACTGACTTTTACTGGCTGTGGAGAGGATGAAGATGACGCTGGATCAGTGTTGCTATATTATCTTACACACATTTTCCTTTTACCCTCAGTCTCACACGTATGATTGTTTTCATGCTGCTGCGTATAAATCATTGCATTCAGGCGCTTGGATCTGTGAGCGTGAGGAGAATGAGTGACATCCATCGAACTGTGAGCTACCTGTAGCTCAGAGCTAACCAAGCTAACCCAGAATTAACAGAAGCTAAGGCGGGATAAAGCTAAGGCATGCTGTTAGCCAGTTAAAAACTGCAGTTGTGCTACTCTGGTACTGACTGAGGCCTTCATGGGAGCAAGCAGAGAGCTAGCCACTAGTTACCAGTGCTAGCACTGACAGCCCTGTCAGTCAAAAGGACACGCCTCTAATTACAGTTGTGTGAAAAAGTGTTGGCCTCCTTCCTGATTTCTTACTTTTTTGCATGTTTGTCACACTGAAATGTTTTAGATCATCAAACAAATTTAAATGTGAGACAAAGATAACACAAGTAAACACAAAATGCAGTTTTTAAATTAAGATTTTTATGAGTAATGGAGAAAGAATCCAAACCTCCATTGCCCTGTGTTAAAAAGTGATTGTACCCCCTTTTAAAATATAAATTAACTGTGGTTTATCACATCTTTGGAAAGCTGAGTTCAATTTCTCTAGCCACACCCAGGCCTGATTACTGCCACACCTGTTCTCAATTAAGAAATTACTTAAATAGGACCTGCCTGACAAAGTGAAGTAGACCAAAAGATCCTCAAAAGCTAGACATCATGCTGCGATCCAAAGAAATTCAGGAAAAAATGAGAAACCAAGTAACTGAGATCTATCAGTCTGGAAAAGGTTCCAAAGCCATTTCTAAAGCTTTGAGACTCCAGAGAACCACAGTGAGAACCATTATCCACAAATGGTGAAAACATGGAACAGTGGTGAACCTTCCCAGGAGGGGCCGGCCGACCAAAATTACCCCAAGAGCACAGCGACGACTCATCCAAGAGGTCACAAAAGACCCCAGAACAACATCCAAGAACTGCAGGCCTCACTTGCCTCAATTAAAGGAATAGTTCACCCTCAAAACGATTTAACTTCGGCCGTGGGAGGATGTCGGCCGATGGTCTGTATAGACCCGGTACGACGGCATTCTCCTGCAGCACCCCCTCGGAGAAAAAAAAAAAAAAAAAAAAAAAAAGCCAAGTGAGATTGCATTGACAAAGATTGTCTCGATCAGAGGTTTCTAATAAATGTGGCAGTTCACGGTCCTGCTAAAAAAAAAAAAAAAAAAAAAAAAAAACGATTTAACTTTATTTTCCACTGACCTTCATGGTGAGCAAGACTCTGGAACACTTTTTTTAAAGTTATCCTTCCATGATCATTTCATTAATATTTCTGTGTTCTCCATTATTATTGAATGCATTCTGCATCGTTTCTGTTTAAAAAAACCTTCTGGTATCTTTGTATCCAGCTGTATTTGTATACTAGAAGAGAGGCTTGTGGTCCAACGGCAGCTTTTCCGGGTCCTTCTCATGAATTTCCGTCTGATTGGCTGCCTCCCATGAGTGTATGAAGGAAGCTCCGCCCTCCACTCTTATTTTGCTACAGACAGGAAATAGAGCCGACAAACAAGTTTGTTCCGCCATGCTAACAAACAGTTAGCTAATTAGCTTCTCAACTCGTCAGATACGCTATTTGCAATGTGATGTAGAAGTGCAAGGCTGTTGCAGATTCGCTCTTTTCTTCATATTGTTTCTCTGATGAGAAAGAACAGCCGACTGGGGGGAACGCAACACTAGCAAGTCAGCATGTGTAAGTAAACAAGGGGAAACCCTCCATATTTCAGAAGGAGCAAGTTAAACGGGTTTTCAGTGGAAGGAGGCCTTTAATATTTCAAATGCAGCCGGCGATCAGGAAGGCTTCTCGTTTTCCCCCAACTTTCAAATGGAGTTCGATTGAGCCTGAGCCAACAAGGTCCTTAGAAATCCACAAAAACTTGTCAATATTCCTCCATACTGCTTGTCCAATGTAATCCAAGTGTCCTGAGTGGGTAGCATCCAGAATTTACTCGAAACAATTACATTTACTATATTTTTAGAGCCTAAAAAGAAAAATATACTGTATTACTCCACAGAGCGCGCACCTGCGCATCCACGAAACTACGGAAGCCTCAGCGTTCAGAGCCAACGCTGCCGATAATGCAAGCGTAGAAGAAGAAATTCACTGTTTACATTGTGTTAAGAGCAACAGAGCTGCAGACGAACTGGGACAAACACAAGAGGAGTTGGATATTGATTTAAAACAAATAATGAAAGAAAAAGAGAATGCGCAATCTCGTCTGCCGCGCCTTCCGTAGTTTCATGAACGCGCATCGGCGTGCGAGCAAGAGATGCGATGTACTTCTATTTAGACTCTAAAAACATACTAAATGGCGTAGTTTTGAGTAAATTATGGACACTGCCCACTCAGGACACTTGGATTACATTGGACAAGCAGTATGGAGGAATATTAACAAGTTTTTGTGGACTTCTAAGGACCTTGTTGGCTTGGGCTCAATCAATCTCCATTATATGAAAGTTGGGTGAAAACAAGAAGTCGTCCTGATCGCCGGCTGCATTTGAAATATCAAAAAAGTGTTCCAGAGTCTTGTTCACCATGAAGGTAACTGGAAAATAAAGTTAAATCATTCTGAGGGGGAACTATTCCTTTAAGGTCAGTGTTCATGACTCCACCATCAGAAAGAGACTGGGGGGCAAAAATGGCTGCATGGCAGAGTTCCAAGACCAAAACCACTGCTGAGCAGAAAGAACATAAAGGCTCGTCTCAGTTTAGCCAGAAAGCATCTTGATGATCCCCAAGACTTCTGGGAAAATACTCTGTGGACTGGTGAGACAAAAGTGGAACTTTCTGGAAGGTGTAGGTCCCATTACATCTGGCGTAAAAGTAACACGGCATTTCAGAAAAGGAACATCATACCAACAGTAAAATATGGTGGTGGTAGTGTGATGGTCTGGGACTGTTTTGCTGCTTCAGGACCTGGAAGACTTGCTGTGGTAAATGGAACCATGAATTCTGCTGTCTACCAAAAAATCCTGAAGGAGAATGTCCGGCCATCTGTTGGTGACCTCAAGCTGAAGCTCACTTGGGTTCTGCAGCAGGACAATGATCCAGAACACACCAGCAAGTCCACCTCTGAATGGCTTAAGAACAACAAAATGAAGACTTTGGAGTGGCCTAGCCAAAGTCCCCACCTGAATCCCATTGAGATGCTGTGGCATGACCTTAAAAAGGCGGTTCATGCTGGAAAAGCCTCCAATGTGGCTGAATTACAACAATTCTGCAAAGATGAGTGGAACAAAATTCCTCCACAGCGCTGCAGAAGACTCACTGCCAGTTATCACAAACGCTTGATTGTAGTTGTTGCTGCTAAGGTTGGAACAACCAGTTATTATGTTGAGGGGGCAATCACTTTTTCACACAGGGCCATGAAGGTTTGGATTTTCCCCTTTCAAATAAAAGTCTTCATTTAAAAACTGCATTTTGTGTTTACCTGTGTTATCTTTGTCTAATATTTAAATTTGTTTGATGACCTGAAGCATTTATATGTGACAAACATGGAAAAAACTATTGAGGAAGGGGGCAAACACTTTTTCACATAACTGTTTGTATAACCAACCTACCTGTCAGATGTTGGAGTATGCTAAGATCAAAATACTTGGTGTGAATATAGTGTAGATAAAATAAACAATGACCTTATGAGATCAGAATTTATAGTCATATTTTGGGAGTGATTGAAAACCCAGAGCAAGAGTTCTGAGGATTTACACATAATCCAGCCATGTTTTTATTAATTTATTCATTTAATGTCAAATCAATGTGGGGGCAGAGGGGATGGCAGCACAAATGTAAAAACAAAGATTAACATGAGGGGTGAGCAACAGAAGCTAAACACTGCACATAACCAAAGGCAGAAAACAACCCAGAGAACAGAGGTTTCCAGAAGTCTTGAACCTTAGAGAGAAATACCTCCCACATTTACAAACACGCTTCTAAACTTTACTGAGCCTGGCGGTATAAAATCCCACGTTCATTATGTTATCCATGGCATTAGCCGGAGATACAGACATATAAGGTTTATCCCTCGCTGTAGGATAACTCACCATTATCATCATCTTCACTATCAGAATCCTCATTTAACAAACAAATACGGAGTGATCAAGTAGAAAAGGATGCTGTGAACCACAGATTAGTAACATAAAAGTACTCTGAAAACATACTGCATGGATGATGGTACAAGGTAGTACTTGAAAATATGGCTTGAAGCCTCATAAATTTAAAGGGATAGTACCTTAATTTTCTACTCACCCTCATACTCTGGAGCACTTTTTTAATATCTCAAATGCAGCCCGAGATCGAGCAGGTTTTCATTTTCCCCCAACTTTCATACAGATCTGGGCATTAAAAAAAAGTTCCCCTTTCAGCCGACTGCCAGCCACTTACCAGCGACTTGTCTGCTAATTCAGTCGCACAGAGAAACACCTGTGTGCCCAGGAGAAATGATTTCAGAGCATGAATGAACGCCCGGAACAAGGATGTTTCCACACTCCAAGTTTGGACACCGTACGTGATGCTGTATTTGTGGGACAAGTCGTTGAGCCAGTGATAGTGCAGTAATGGTGCACTATTAGTGCACCACTTCTGGCAGAAAAAGGAGGAACTTTTTCATACCCAGATCTGTACAATGGGGTTCACCGGCGACTGAACCAAAAAGGTCCATGAAAGTCCACAAAGACTTGTCAGTATTCCTCCATACTGCTCGTCCAATGTCATCCAAGTGTTCTGAGTGGATAGCGTCCAGAATTTAATGGAAACCACATCATTTAGTATATTTTTATAGCCTAAACAGTACTACATTGCATTTTCAATTTGCGCATTCACATGAGTTCATGACACTACAGAAGCCTCCAGCGTTCAGCGCCTACTCTGCCGATAATGCAAGCGTAGAAGAAGAAATTTGCTGTTTACATTGTGCAAAGAGCGAACGAGCTGCAGATAAACACAAGATGAGCTGTTGATTTTAAACAAAGAAAGAAAAAGAGAACGCGCGATCTCGTCTGCCGCGGCTTCCGTAGTGTTGTGAACTTGCAGGGGTGCGCTTTACTGCAGCTACATGTTCTACTGTTTCCAGTAAATTATGGACGCTACCCACTCAGGACACTTGGGTTACATTGGACGAGCAGTATGGAGGAATATTGACAAGTTTTTGTGGACTTTTATGGACCTTTTTGGTTCAGTTGTCGGTGAACTTCATTATATGAAAGTTGGGGGAAAACAAAAACCTGTCCGATCTCTGGCTGCATTTGAGATATTAAAAAAAATGCTCCAGAGTCTTGCTCAGCATGAGGGTGAGTAGAAAATGAAGGACCATTTTTCTGTGGGCATACTATTCCTTTAGCCCTGTTTTATGCAGGAAAAATTAAACAAAAGTGGTGGAAATAGAGACTTTTCTGTATGATGTGTAGCTTTGTTTGGATTGTAGTGTCTAACTGGCCGATGAGCATGAGAACTCGCTCCAAAACAGGGGTGGGGGGGCAGATTTGTGAAACATCAGTTTACAGGAGATGAAAGAAATAAAGAAGGAAGTGTATGTCTCGGTCCCAGCTCCACTCTCCCTCTCCGCCAGGCTGATGGGTAATTGAGGCAGTCACAACACAGATCGGGAAGCAGCGTCATGCTGTGCCCTGGGTCTGGCTCCTCGCCCCGGCCCTCTGGCAGCATGCTGCGACACGCTCTGGAGCGTGCACACACACACACATAACACATGCTCCCTGCGTATGTATAGGGCCATGTGCACTCTCTTCACAAAGACATTACCGACACACACACACAGGCTGTCTTTACACAAATGTGCACAGTCACACAGATTAACAAACACACACAGGCAAATATGAGGACACCTGGGGCAGCGCCTCCATTCAAACACATAAAGCCACAAAATCCAAAAAACAACACTTATGGATCAAAACTGTCACGTTTAATGATCAGTTAATGGACCGTGCTGCTGTTCCGAAGAAAAACTAACAAAGATGCACAAACGCTGCTCCAGGGCCGAACTCGCGATAACATACTTGCCAACGTTGGGTTGTGAAAAATAGGGAGATTGTTTTCATCGGCCCGAAGTGTAATTTAGGAATGCACGATAGATATTTTTTCAAAACGATACCAATAACTGAATCAATACCTAATCATACCGAATCAAAAATTCCCACCGTATGGAGTAGCTGGTCTCTGAGGGAAAGAGGTTTGGAAGCAGTTTGGGGTCTCCCCTGTGAAGCAGCAGCTTTCTCTCCCCAATCGTGATATCTCAGCGAGAAAAGGCCCTGCGCCTATTTTTTACCTCTCTGCTTGAAAACTGCATACTGAAATGAGTAAAAGATCTTGTGATCGCTGCAATCACAAGGTCTAAAAAACACTAGAGTTTCAGTAGGCCTTCACACCGCCTTCGATGTGAGGGCCTAATCAATACATTTGGAGTCCTAGTAAAGGGAACACTTGTGAGATTTGTTAAAGGAGCTGTATCATGCTTTTCAAACATTCCAAAAGTCAAATACAGGCATTTATAAGCTAAACATGTTCCATCGCTACTATAGAAACTAATTTGGTGTTAAATATTCGTTTTTTTAGCGTCTGATTTCCAACACGGAGGTAAGATGGATGACTGTCCTGAACCACGGAGCTCTCGACCAATTGCAACATGTTTTACGCCCATTTCATGACGTCACCTCGGAAGAGACACTGATTCTGAAGGGTCACAGAATTGTTTTTAACACCGGCTTCATCACTCACGTGGATGTTATCTGTAAACATTGATGGATGATCAGACTCAGATCGACAGAATAAAATGGATCAGCCTGTTATGGAGCTGCATGCTCCACCGAGTCTGATATGGAGTTTGAAGTACACGCAGTACCACATAAGTACCACAGAGACCACTGACAAGTAAGTAAATTAGCGAACAAGTCGTAGGCTAACAGTTAGCATTGAGCTGGGAGACATTTTCACTCACCGGTGTTGTTGTCTGTCCATGCACGTTTTTATAGTAGGAACTGCGTCAGGTTTCAGAAGTAATCCCAGACAAAAAAAAAGCACTTTACTGCCCGAGAGTCATGAGGCAGTCAGGAGTGAAGTTCACACACAAAGTTGAGTTTTTTTTCTGCTCCTGAAGATAAAATCCAACCACTTCGGGCGTTGATTCATCCAGTACAACAAAAAAACTCCCACGCTGAACACAACCACATTTTCCCAACTTGCCGTCCTTTAGAGAGAGACAGAAAAAAAAAATTCTTCTGAACTCTGGAGCAAACGTCTGTTAGCTGATGGCTGCTTGTTTCTGAGGAAATCTTCCTGCAGGTGTTCGTTTCTTCCTCAGAGAGTGTGTATAGGTTAGGATTCTTTAAGAGTTTCTGTTGAACAAAGACGGCGTCTTGCTACGATGATGCGCATGCATATTTGTTGTTTCATGATTGGTGCCACCTTGTTACGTACACCGGTGGTCAGTCAGTCGTTTAAGGAAGCTAAAGCTTTGTCTGAATATTCATATATATTACTCAAATATGCACAAATGAAGGAAAAAATGACTTAAATGAAGTTTTTTATGAGGAAATAACACAGTAACATGCTGAAAAGCTCAGCAAAGTCCATTTTCTCCTTAAGATATCAGTATAAGTTACTGATGGAGACCAAAACTGAAGATGGCATATGGCACAAATGTGAAAAGTTTCAGGCTTGCTTATGAAAAAAAGAAAAAAAAACATGAACCTGGACTGATGCGGCTGTAAACCTCTATCTGGTCACATGTGGACATTTTCTCTGCAAAGCCAACTCTGATCATTAAACAATACTTTATTAATCTCAGGAGGGAAATTTAATAATGTGAAGCAAAACAAAATTAGAGAAGTTGTAGTTTCGGCCAGATCTCTGTAACAGCCATCTGTCCCCAATTGAGGGACTTCAGATTTTAAAAGGTTAAAACTGGGATTTTCAACTTCGAGACGGATCCCGTCTCTGCTGTTGCAGGTGATGTTCCTACACGTGATCGTCTGCCAGAAACAGCCGCGGGAGCGCGCAGCCTTTTCGCCCAGTTTCCCTCGGTGTCGCCGTCTGCAGCTGCTCCTCGCAACATCAAACCGATGCAACTCTTAATTTCACGTGACATTATAGCCACACTGACATAGAACTATGTTTTTGTGACGCGTTTGTGCTTAAACTGATTCATTTCAAGTGCAGACGACGAGATGAGTCATAACGATTTTCAGGGATGTTGCTGCTTTACTGTTCTGGCTGCGTGTTGCCTTTTGACGTCCAGTTAATATGATTTATGTATTTAGTCATATATACATAAAAAGTCATTTCAACGGATGTTCTTTACTTTGAAGTGGATTAAGCTAAAATAAGCTTCAGAATAGCGGGATTTGCTTGCCATAAGCTGAAATACAGATGTAATTGTCAATTAAAAGAAAAAAAACTATTACATTACTACAATTTATCTAAAATCATAGAGATTCCTGGTAAACTAATCCCTTTCATCCCCTCCCACACCTTTCTAAGGTGGAATTAAGAATCAAAATGGTATATTTTATCTTTCTAAGAACTGATTAATGCCCATGTCTTGCACCTGAAAAGCTCTAATTCTACCATAAAACGTGAAATAGTATTTGGAAGGCCCAAACTGGTCTGTAACCGAAACAGTTTCTTTTAAGTTATTAGAAACTGCAGTGAACTCTTCAGTGGTACATCAGAGGGCTTAATCAATTTTTTACATATCCCCCAAACCTAGACTATTCGCTCACACATACTTAAGGGTTCTGGATGGTGACCTGGATGTTTTGGCTCAGGGTTGGGGGCCTCATCTGGACCCTTCACTTGGGGCCTCACTCTGGGCAGGGGCAGCGCTGTTGGCAAGTATGCGACAACCTGAAGCACATTAAATGCATTCATCATAGATGGATCTGATACATAACACCATTATCACTCTTGTTTCTCACTAACCGCGTTCAAACATGCACCAGAGAATCTGTAGAGTTTAACCGAGTCTGTGCTCCAACATCAGAGGGCTGCATGAGCTTCAGGTTTAGTAATGTCAGTTATTTTGTCTTGTTAAAGGCATATGCCACCTGTGGATGAAACTGAGCCTCCCCCTGCAGTCCCGTGTTGGACAAGTGGGCAGAAGCGTTTTCTAACCGACCCAGTCATTCTCTGAATCTGCCAGCTCTGACTTTAGCTTAGCTTAGCATAGTTGTTGTAATCTGGTGGTTCCAACTAGCACCATTTGGCGAAAGTGAATTAATAAACTCAAGATTTTTTCCAATTACGTTTCATGACCGAGAACAAACGAGAAGAAGATGATTTCACATCAAAGGACCAACTAGGCGGCATTCAATAGGGGAACTTTATACCGCAGAAGTCCAGGCCAATCACAGGGAAGCACTGTGGATAATAGCAAAGGCAGCATGCATGCGCAGCATCCCCATCTTCCATAAACAGGGATGCCACCGGATGCATATAGTGTAGCCGCCACCATGAAGGACTTATAGACGCAAACAGACCAGCTGAAGTCATCAGACTAAAACGTCCCAGCGAGTCTCATTCTTCTTCTACTTCTGAATTCCCCTCTTCCTCCTCTCATCTCATCGTTGCTCCTGTCTTTCCCTCTACTTTATCTGTGCTAAACTTTCCCCCCATCATCCCCCTCTCCTCATTTCCTCCCTTTCACTACATCCTGCTCCTCTTCACTCCTCTTCCTCCTCCTCCTCTTCCTCTCTCTCTCTTTCATTTGTTTTTCCCATCTCGTCTTTTCTCCTTCCTTTGCATCTTTCTCTTCCTCCCTCTCTTTTTCTCATCCTCCTAATCTCCCCCTGCCCTGTATCCCTCCCCTCTGCCCTCCGTCCTCCTCTTCGCTCCTCCTCCTGTTTGTCAGACCCGAGGCGACCAGGCTTGGCCTCTTCCCTCCCTCGCTCCATCCCTCTTCATCCCTCGTTCCTGGCGACGCTCCAGTTTAAACAGAAGGCTGTGGTGGAGAGAGAGGCCAGTGCTGCATGATTCATGTCGGCCTGTAATGAAGCTGCTTCGCTCTTTCAAGTGTTTGGTGTGTAATGGAGTTTCAGGGACAGGCCTATCATTTTCTCCTAATAGCGCTTTCTCCGCTGCACGCCATGACCCCCTCTCTCCACGCCCCCGCCCCACGCACCCCCACTGTGGTAACTGCACATTACTACGAGGCGCGCGCGCACACACTAGCACACGCACACGGCGATTACCGACAGCTGCGGGAGTTTCTGAACGGCAAAAGTGGCCAATTTTCTCTCCCTTCCATTTAAACAACAAACAGGGTGGCGTGTTAAATGGACACAGGGAAGAGAGAGGGGAAATTGGGCTGATAAGGGTTATTGGGAATCAGGGCAGAGTGGGTAAGCTGCTGGGAGGTAGCAGCGCGTGGCGACTTGGCTTTTAATATTCTTGAGGGATACTGTTAAGAATAGCATCTTTCACAATGGAGAAGTACAGAGTGATGGTGGGTTCGGCTCAGGATTACCAGGATTAGAGTTTTATGTGCTTGTTAAGCTCTAAAACAACATGAAAGTGGCATCCTGCAGGATTCTTCTCTGGGACGAAGTCTGCAGAAGTTCGGACTAAAGGCAATTAATAGTCGTCCATAAAGTGCTCTACGTAGGTTATGAAGAGTTCTCTACGTCAACGCAGAGCCCGTCAAAGAGGCTCCCCGTCATCTCCAGCAACACAAAATATTTTTTAAGGAACAGTACATCCACAAGTGGAAAATGATGCAACTGTATTTTCTACTTACCCTCACAGACTTCCTGGAGGAGACTTCCTGTTTCCCCCCAACTTTCATATAATGGAGTTCGCCGGGGTCCAAGCCAAAATGGTCCATAAAAGTCCACAAAAACGTGTCAGTATTCCTTCATACTGCTCGTCCAATGTAATCCAAGTGTCCTGAGTGGGTAACGTCCAGAATTTACTGGAAACCACATCATTTAGTAGATTTTTAAAGCCTAAACAGTACTATATCCTTTTTCCTGCAAGCACACTGATGCACGTTCATGACACTACGGAAGCCCCAGTGTTCAGAGCCTACTCTGCCGATAATACAAGCGTAGAAGAAGAAATTCGCTGTTTACATTGTGGTAAGAGCGACAGAGCTGCAGACAAACACAAGAGGGTCCAAGAGGGGTTGGATGTTGATTTAAAACAAAGAAAGAAAGAGAAAGAGAACGCCCGATCTCGTCTGCCGCAACTTCCATAGTTTCGTGAACGCGCATTGGCGTGCATGCAGGAGATGCGATGTAGTACTGTTTAGGCTCTAAAAATATACTAAATGACGTTGTTTCGAGTAAATCATGGACGCTACCCACTCAGGACACTTGGATTACATGGGACGAGCAGTATGGAGGAATATTGACAAGTTTTTGTGGACTTTTATGGACCTTTTTGGCTTGGACCCCAGGTGAACTCCATTATATAAAAGTTGGGGAAAAACAAGAAGCCTTCTTGATCGCCGGCTGCATTTGACATATTAAAAAAGTGCTCCAGAGTCTTACTCAGCATGAGGGTAAGTGGAAAATAAAGTTACATCATTCTGTGGGTGTACTATTCCTCTGTCAATCTGTCAATCAGTCTGTCAATCCGTCAAGGGACAACGGAGATGGTAAGGGCTGTGATTGGTCTATCGCAACATAAACACTGGCAGCGCCATTTTTAAACTGGCTAGACGCAGATATGACTCCAACCGAAGAAGTGAGAAAATACCAAAATCCCTCCATCCTCTCCATTTCTGTTTCAATGTTATTCAGCTGCAGCAACAACAGTCTCTCTCTGTCTCTCTCTTTCCATTGCTCACTGGAACCAGAAGCAGAATAACCACCGAGGTTACCGACCATTGGCATCATGAGATGAGACTAGTCTTGCGCAGCGACACCTACTGATCAGGTGGGAAATTGCACTGCGTGTCCGGCATCATGACGGAGAACTATGAAGGCTGGAGGGGTCTCTGTGGTTACGCAGTTGGATGACACATTACACAGTCAGAGAAGAAGACTGGAGCCTTAACCCTTGTGCCCTCCTCAAAAAAAAGTTACACTCCCTGTGTTCGGGACAAAAGTGTCCCTGTCCCTTTTTTTGTAATGAATGATGCAGTCATTCAGATATTCAAGCCAGCACTGAAAGGGTTAAAATTCTAAAAAATATTGAATATTTAGTAGTTTTGAACTGGACTAAAGTTGTTTAGATGATTTATGAAAAAAAAGGAGAAAAAAATATAACATATGAGAATTATATAACAGTTTCTTCGTGTGGGGACACTTTTGTCCCGAACACAGGGAGCGTATACAAAATTTTTCAACGGAGTATAAAAGACATTTGAAGGGAAAAGACACTGGATTTCAAAAATATGTCTAAAGAGAAGAGTTACTGCAAAAATTCATGCCCCTTGCCCAACACAGTTGAAATGATCACCAATTTTCTTTTTAAAAAAGTGACCAAAATGGCCAAAAGTTTCCTGAGGAGGGCATTAGAGTAAGTGGTCCTCATAAAAGGCTGGTTTACAAAGGCGGGTGTTTGTTTGCATGTGTGTTTGTGTGTGTGTGTCTTTATACCATTGTATGGACCAGAAAACTGACAAAACACCAAGGCCACGTTCACATGATAACGCTTCGTTTGAAAAACGCAAAAGTAGGGTTTTGTTTTCTCTGACAACCACGTGTTTACATGAACGTTTTTAGGAGATTCTGCATGCAGACGGGCATGCAAATATGCTGGAATGTCAAGTGTTTTGATGCAAAACACATTTGTGTTTTTTTTAAAAAAAGAAAAAAAAACATTGTAAAAACATAACGGACATTGCGCCCTGAGATGAACATATTGAAATATGACACACTGATGCGTGTACTCACGCACTCTCAGAGCCGTAACTATCCACATTACGCATGATCTTCAAAGCTAATTCACCGTCTGAACTATTGTGTGTGGCAGCAGAGTGAAAGAAACAGCAATGATGTTTACTTGTGTGCAGCTTTCAGTTTCAACACACTAAAAAATAGAGGTACCAATTTGTTCTTAAAAGGGTCCAAAGCTTGTCTGCTGGGGGGGTTCCTTTTTGAAAGACATTTCTTTACCTTCGGTCCTGGTCCATTTTTGTACCTTATCAAGCTGTATGAGTTAATAAAGTACAATTAAACCAATTAAAAATGATGAAAAAAGTCAATAAAATAGAGATTATGACAACAATCAAAGATGCTAAAAATAAAAGAATAATTATTATATAAATATTAGGCCAAACACATATATAACTATACATATAATTATTACTATGATTATTATGAAAATCATAATATAATAACTATAATTATACTACTGTTTAGAAGTACTGCTATTTATAGTTATTGTACATTTTTCAATGCTGCACGTACCATTAGGGTTGAAATGGTCCAAATTTGTACTTTATATTACTTTGGACCCTTTTTCATAGTATATAGGTACTTCTGGCCTCATAAAGACCAATATTGTACTTTTGAGAGAACATTTGTAAAAAAAAATGTACGTACAGGTACAGAAATGTTCCTGTCTCATATTTTTGAGAGTGAAAGGAAGACGGCTTGGCCTTGAACATATTTATTATTCCATCGTGTCTCTGATTTCATGTGGTTGCCGTGTTTTCCGACGTGCGCTCTGCCGGCGACACTTACGGAGCGCACACCTGTGAGGACGGACGTGTGTACATTTGTATAGAAACACACTTTATTTCACTTTATGGCAGTTTTTTACATAGTGCCACTGGGTTTTCTCAGGCGCTCTCGTGGCCAGCGAACTGTGGTCAGCCTGATGTTTTTGGGGCCCCACTTGGCTCTTGGCGCCCTGAGTGCAGTGCGTGATTACAAAACTTAGTTTTACAAATACAAAACAGACTTTTGTGTCTTCACCGATTTACACGGTGACGCTTCAGTGGAGCGTTTTCAGGATTTCCACTTTGGAAGGTGGTTTCATTTTCTTGTGTTTTTGACTCCCCAAAACGCCAACACTGTCTAAACGATAGGCACATCTGGAAAAACGTTTTAGGTTTTTCACCCTGGAGCGTCATCATGTAAACGGGGCCTAAGATTGTTGTCACGGATTGAGGGAAGAGGGAGGACCCAAATGCAGGACGAGGCAGGAGGTGAGCAGGTACAGAAACTAAAAAGTTTATTAACAATTAAGAACCAGGAGGCAAACAAAAAAAGAATAAACTTAACGGGAAACTCATGGGGAGACACAGAGAGGTACGACGACAACAAACTGAAAACGGGGAGTATAAATACAGAGGGACTAACGAACAATGACGGACAGGTGGACAGATTACAAATGAAAACCAGGTGAGGGAACACGAAGTAAACTGGAACCAAATACAGAATAAAGCAGGAAACAAGACAGGACAAAACTAAATAAAACCCCACACATCATGACAGTTGTGAGGACACTTTGGCTGGTCCTCATGAAGAAAAATCCCTTTTTGGGGGGTCAGGATTTGGCTTTACATTTGAGGTCACAGTTAGGTTTCGGTTAGGGTTTGGACAAGAGTTAAGTTGAGGCAATCAGTTGTAGTGGTTGGGGTTAGGGTAACGGGCTAGGGAATGCATTATGTCAATGACTGTCCTCACAACGATAGAAGAACACGACAGTGTGTGTGCATGTGTGTGTTTGTGTGTGTGTGTGGAGGGAGGGCAGGGCCAGTTTTACCAGAGCAGATTGTGGAGTGTGTGCACAGACCAGACCTGAGATTACTGAACAGATTGCACAGCTGGCAAGCAGCCCTCTCTCCACACACAAACACAGCCACACACACACACACACACACACACACACACACACACACACACGCAGAACAAGAAAAACAAATATTGACAAAGTATTGATTCTGGGTGTATTGGCCCATATTGACAAGGCACTAATGCCAGGAATATCATTCTTCTCCACGTGTTAAATCACTACTGGTTAAATTGTCTCATTAGCTGAGGTGTGCTGGCAACAAAGCAAATTCCACGACCTTGTGGAAGCAGAGACCACCTGGTTAAGCTCATCTCATTCTTACAGTTGAAACACAAAGAACAATCTGTTTTCTTCCTAAAATAAGAGTGAGGACGTCTGAAGGTCTTTAAAAGTCTGAGCAACTGCTCACGAACAACGCTGTCTACCAGTCTGACTTCTCACCAACATTTAAAACAAAATAAAATTACTTGTTTCGTAACTGCTCAAAGCTCTAAAACTTTCTCCTTTTTCCCTTTTAGTATTTACATTTACAAGATGTGAATATAAACATAGAAGAGACTGGAAACCAATAGGGGATTATCACGCTTCCGTGTTCCGAACTTCCGGTTTTAAACAGTTAGACGGCCCACTTCCGGTCCAGTTCAATGTCCCTGCTTTACATCGTAGATAACGTGAATAAACGCCAACCCTACTGAAATTTTCACGGATTCCAGACTGAAGTGATACTAAGGAGGAAGTGGATCAAAGCGATTCACCAGAGTGAAGGGCCGAACTTTATAATAAAACAACGTAGCATGTTTGTTTGTAGCCGGTGGGGCACAACACCGGCATGCTAGCATTAGCCAGCTAGCGTTTACTGACGTGCCTAACTTTGTGCGTCTTAAAACACACATACATCTGAAAATCGGGTCTGTACCCCCCCCCCCCCCCCCCCCCCGTTTCCAGTGGAACAACTGGGGACTGCCAAGAAAGGAGACGCTTTCAGATGCTTGTGTGTTTTCAGCCGCACAAAGTTAGGCACGTTATCGAGCTGGCTAATGCTAACCTGCTAACAGTAGTCAGCCAGCTACTACTCTGTTAAACTTTGTAAATCGGATAAACGCCAATGCCAAGTTTTCATTCCAGTCTGAAGTGATGCTAAGGAAGAAGTCGATCAAAACGACCGATTCGCCGCAGTGGAGGACCGAACTTTATAATAAAACAACACACGTTTGTTTGTGGCCGGCAGACTATACAGTCGTGTTAGCCTGTAAGCATTAGCCAGCTTGATGACGTGCCTAACTTTGTGCGGCTGAAAACACACAAGCATCTGAAAGCGTCTCCTTTCTTGGCAGTCCCCAGTTGTTCCACTGGAAACGGGGGGGTACAGACCCGATTTTCAGATGTTTGTGTGTTTTAAGACGCACAATGTTAAGCACGTCAATAAATGCTAGCTGGCTAATGCTAGCATGCTGTGAAGTGCCGGTGTTGTGTCCCACCGGCGTCCGGCGACAAACAAACGTGTGTTTTATTATAAAGTTCGGCCCTTCACCGCGGCGAATCGATTGCTTTGATCCAGCTTTTGATCCAGTATCACTTCGGTCTGGAATGAGAACTTAAGTATGTTTGGAGTTTATCCGATTTAAACAGTATAACAGAGCAGGAACGGCTGTCGTTAACATGGCCCGGAAGAGGAAGTGTCCAAAATCTGGGAACTTCCGGTAAGCGTGATAATCCCCTATAATCCACAAAAGTTCCACCGATGTGCAGAAAGGTGTATGGTTTAATGTGATGTGGCTCAGCGGTTCCTGGGCTGATGTGACTGGTTAGGACTGGCCCCAGACATGATAAAACTCTGCAGGTATCAGCACGGGGGGAAATAACTCCTGAAGAAGACATCTTCACATTTTCATCTTCTGGATGTCCTTTGCAGCTGTTTCTACTTCCTGTCCTAAATTACAGCCACCAACACCGCCGACCTCTGGAGACACCTGCTGGTGCTAATCACGTTTCCACTCAATGGAGATGTGACTGATTACCATTTACTGTAAATAAAGACACATGGACACATACTCAGGCTGTGAAACAACTAGATTGTTTTTCACTAATTCATCTGAATGCAAACAAACTTCATGGACACGTGCCCTTACTGGCGAAGCTTCTCGCTTTGAGAATGTGGCTTTATCGTCGGGAACAAACATTTTAGATGCTAGACTGTGTTAACTCCAAAACAAGACAAATACATTTAAAGTGCTGATGATACGTTTTTGACATTTTTCTCCATGTTTTATAGATCAAAATGTTCTTCATGATGATCTATGTAACAAAAACAGGCGCAGCTGCATCAATGAGTTATTTCAGCATCTGACCAGACTGTGGCACTGTTCACCGAAACCGGATGTGACGTCTGCCAGAAAACGTTCTCAGCTCCTTTAACATTGAAGTCAGTGGCTTCTTGGCAGTTTTAAGTTCCTTTTCCAGTTTTACAGACAAACAGTAACGACTCAGCCTTCTGTTGTGTTGCCAGTTAATGTTTAAAAGCTTGTAAATACAGCATTAGTTTATTTAAGTTTCCTAGAGATCCAGAATTTTATTCTGAAGAGGATAAAGAAGCAGGTCAGACTTACCAGGTACCAGGGTGAGCCTCTACACGTCTCTCCTGTCTACAGCCTCTGTTAACTGGAGCTGTTGAGACTTCTAACACAATGAAACTGTGATCATGTTCTCTGGAATATTCTTTTTCAACCAACGTTGCTTCATCAGATCGGTCATACAGCTGCTGTATGCTCAGTTATAACAGGATGTCTCCGGTCATCAGATCTCCTCCAGCTGCTTCCAAAGATGCATCCTTCCCCCCATCCTCATCTTTGAAACTCGACTGGAAGTTGTTATCTTCTCATTTTTAAAGGCTAATTATTTGCAGCGGCTAGCCACTAGCCGCAAGCTAACTCATTTGCCGGTCACCCTCTTCTCTGTCACGCATGACTATGTGGAACCGTGCAGCTCCTTAACCGTTGTGGGTCTGCTTGTGCTGTTCTGGGTCGCTCCTTACTGAGTTCGCTCAGTGTGTCAGCATTGCAGGCTTCTAGCTGAACCGAGTGGAGACAGACTGTAGCCAGCTGCCTACAGTCTGTCTCCAGCCTCAGGTCCACTGGTTCAGCTAAAAGCCTGCAAGACCAAACCGAGGGAACCAGAACTTGAAGTAGTGACCCGGTACAACACAAGAGGACCCACACCTGATAAGGAGCTGCAGTGGTTTGACATAGAGCCAGGCGTGACAGAGACACTCGTGCACTGCGTTAGCTCGCGGCTAATGGCTACCCGCGAGCTAGCTGCGGTAAATAATTAGCCTTTAAAAAATGAGAAGATAACAACTTCCATGGTTCCAGTGGAGTTTTAAATAGTTCCCGTTTATAAGGATGAGGATGGAGGGAAGGATGCATCTTTGGAAGCAGCTGGAGGAGATCTGATGACCGGAAACGTTCATATAACTGAGCCGCAGCCGTCTGTTGATCAGGAGCTGTATGACCGATGTGATGGAGCAACGATGGTTGAAAAAGAATATTCCAGAGGACACGACTGCAGTTTCATTGTGTTAGAAGTCTCGACACGTTGGTTCCTGCAGGTCCAGTGAACAGACGATGACAGGAGGGACGAGCAGAAAGGTGCTGCTGCTACTGTTTCCCGGTGAGTCCCGACCTGCTTCTTCAAAATAAAATTCTAAATCTGTAGGAAACCTAAATAAACTAACGCTGCACTTACGAGCTTTTAACCATCAACCATTAACAAAAGTGTCATCAGCACTTTAAAGATACAGTGTTTAAGAACTACTGACATCTAGTGGTAAAGATGGTTAACTATTTGAAGAAACTTTGTTTTCTTTCAAATGACTTCATATTCCAGCACTGGTGTGGATGTACGGTGGCCGTTAGTGGCCAAAGTTCTCCCAGGCATAAAGATGTTTACATCTGTGAGTGGATCCAGTGGTCTCAGGTGTCGCTATGACGTGACTATGAGTAACTTTTTGTTACATTTTGTAATATCTTTTAAGGGGTTACTGATCCCAAACAGTCTCTTAACTCCCACTAAACAAAGCTGGTACAGCAGGTTAAAGTTCAGAGGGTTCTCACTTCACACACACTGTTTTGTCCATTCAGGGACACCGTAATAAAAGTGATGGAACAAATATGGCAGCCTCCATATGTGCACCGCCCAACAAGTGAATATAAATGACTCATTCTAAGAAAATAAACATATAACAGCTTTTCTAGTCAGCAATTGAACATTAATGGAAAAAAAGTTCTGAATTATATATCACATTTTTCTGCCATTGACCTTTGATTTTGTTACATACTGTACCTTTAAAAGTATTTGCCCGTAGTATCTCTGACATGATGCAGCTGTAGTTCTGAACTTCTGTCAGATCAGAGAGCAATATGTGAACATGATCTCTGCAAAGACCACCTCGGGTGACTGAACACCAGGTTTTAGTACAAACTGTTTAGGAAAGGCCTTCAAGGTGGATTTGGTACCGTCTGGTCTCAGTGTTCCCAAGCCAGAGACCCTCAGGTTTCAGAAAGGTTAAGTTTGTTGAACTGGATGTAGTAATCTACTGGTAGAATCTGAGGGAAAATGGTTGCCAGATATCAGATACTAGCAGGTATTAGATACTACCATATATCAGATACTAGCAGGTATAAGATACTACCATATATCAGATACTAGCAGGTATTAGATTATACCATATATCAGATACTAGCAGGTATTATACTACCATATGTCAGATACTAGCAGGTATTAAATAATACCATATATTAGATACTAGCAGGTATTAGATACTACCGTATATCAGTTACTAGCAGGTATTAGGTACTACCATATATCAGATACTAGCAGGTATTATACTACCATATATCAGATACTAGCAGGTATTAAATAATACCATATATTAGATACTAGCAGGTATTAGATACTACCGTATATCAGATACTAGCAGGTATTAGATACTACCATAAATCAGATACTAGCAGGTATAAGATACTAGCATATATCAGATACTAGCAGGTATAAGATAAAACCATATATCAGATACTAGCAGGTATTACATACTACCATATATCAGATACTAGCAGGTATAAGATAAAACCAAATATCAGATACTAGCAGGTATTAGATACTACCATATATCAGATACTAGCAGGTATTATACTACCAAATGTCAGATTCTAGCAGGTATTAGATACTACCATATATTAGATACTAGCAGGTATTAGATACTACCAAATATCAGATACTAGTAGGTATTAGATACTACCATATATCAGATACTAGCGGGTATTATACTACCATATATCAGATACTAGTAGGTATTAGATACTACCATATATCATATACTAGCGGGTATTATACTACCATATATTAGATACTAGCAGGTATTATACTACCATATATCAGATACTAGCAGGTATTAGTCAACATTCTAATGTTTCTAACAACTTGGTAACTTCACCGACAACTTAAAACCAGACATATTATCAGCAGCTTCAAAGTAAGTCAGTCTGTAGCAGCAGCAGCTGCACCGTAGTCACATGACTCTAAAAGGAATGCTGGGATATGAAGTTCTTCTAGAATAACAGCCACTTTTAGACATGTTGGACTGCTACCAATGCTATCCTGAAATTTCGTTGGTAAAAATATTGCTTCAAAGAACTCATAGTGGAGAACAGCGCTCTGCTTTCATTATTCTTTAAATATGTTTTCTTTAAAAATCATGTATGGTGGCAGAATGGTTGGATTGCTACTCCAGTAAAGGCTAAATGGGCCCACAATTCTTTATTTATCATAGAGTATGATCAGTTTCTTTATTCACCTGTAATGCTCCCCTTGAGTGTGGTTACAGAGAAAAGTTCACACCAGACCACTGCTGATAATTAACCAGTGATAGATAATAAATCGATGTTAGACATTTCTGATGTTTGTTGAATTTCTAAATCTTAACTGAGACGACAAACTGTCATCCAGGTTTCACTGATGAGTCCTTTTATCAGTGAAACCTGATCCAACACTCGTTTCCTCCTTCCATTTGACAATATTTACAATCTCTGATACAGATGTCCTCAAAATTATTTACACCCTCAGATTAAAGACATATATATATATATATATATATATTTTTTATATATATATATTTTTTTTGTATAACTACAATCCAAAAGCAATATTTTATTTCACTCAATTATAATTTTGTAAATTTTTATCTATTATCAGTTTCTTTAGTTTCTTGTTATTTGAATTACTATGTTGTGTAATTTTGAGGATTACTGTATACGTATGATTTTCAAATATCCAGCAGTAATTACCTTACAGAGAATACAAGACATTATTTCCCTGCACACAGAAATGAAACATCCCATCTAGATGTTGGTATGTGGCACTTCTTTTTTCTTTTGAAAGTCTTAAAACTATGCTTTGGTTTTCCCCCAAAGAAAAGTCAAGCAACTGTGACGACTTTTAGCTCCTAACGCTTTGAAACAGGGTTTAAGATGTCTCATTTTTCAGCAGAATCTCCATCTGAGGATGTTTGTGCTGGAGGGGTCGCCAATTTCATTCATTACCTACTTCACGTATAAAAGCTAAACTGAAAGCAGAATAAAGAGGAAACTTCACACTTTCTGGAGGTGAACATGAAGACGAAGTTTGATGAAAACAAGTGCAGGCAGGTGTGCGGGGTCCAGCTGTGTATGTACTCAGTCTCTGCTACCAGCAGTAAACGGCTGCACCTCTGCTCTGCTGCACGTCCGTCACCAGTCGCAGAAGGAAAGTTGGCTTTCCGGTTTTCCAGCCCTGAAACACCTGCCATTTCACAGCATCCCTGACATGTGTATCTTTGCTTTGTGGCGGCCCGTGTGCGGAGGCAGCGCCGTCTTTGTGTGCGACTCCTCTTTGTTTCCCCGAGGACCCACAGAAAGGACTTCTCTCCAAGAGTTGAACAAATAAACAGCGGAGAGCAGGAGAGACAAAGCCGGCGACGGAGCACCTGCCGAGGGCTTTGTGTGTCCAGCATGAGACACGACTGACCCCCCCCCCCGCCACGGAAAAACACACTCAGTACATCTGCACATAGTTAACACACGTGTATGTGTGTATCTACAGTATATAAATTATTAACCCCAGCCACAACATTAAAGTTCATCTTTTATGTTCTTTATGACAGCAGAAATCATCTCTGAGATCAGGCAGTAAGAACCAGGAAGTGTTGCTTAAAACGGTAGGAGGAGGGGATAAAACTCTCCTTCACCAATACCGCTTTGTTTTGGAATCAAGTGACCTCTGACGTCAGAGTATCTGTCTTCTTTCTTCACCTCCACAGCTGAGGTTTAACTCCCCTTGGCCAGCACCTCTCAAACTGCACACTTGCCTGAGACCACTGTAATTCAGTGCGAAGTGCGCACTGCGTACTTCATCTGTAGTGCACACTATTGTCGCTAAATGCTGACCCGAACAGAGCACTGCAGTTACCGGAAGTAACAGACTAGCTTTGCCCGCTAACGTGTGCTAACTCTACTGAGCCGGTAAAACACATGACCAGATCATAACAGCTTGGTAGCATGCTACATATACATTAGTAATTATGTCTAAATCATTTCATAAACGTTACTTAAGTCAGTACAATACCGCCTCCGATGCAGCAGGGGTCGCCACTGCTTTGTTCACCGCCATTATTCAGCTCTGAAAGCAGTTCAAAAGTCCCGCCTCTTCCTCTACGTCAGCAACATGGCGTCTGTTTAGTGCGAGTAGTGTGCTTCGTGGGCAACATCCTGGTACTTTCAGCGCACTGAATTTTCGCTTAAAGGAATAGTTCACCCACAGAATGATGTAACTTTATTTTCCACTTACTCTCATGGTGAGCAAGACTCTGGACCACTTTTTTAATGTCTCAAATGCAGCCGGAGATCAGGAAGGCTTCTCGTTTCCCCCCAACTTTCAAATAATGGAGTTCACCGGGACCCGATCCAAAAAGGTCCATAAAAGTCCACAAAAACGTGTCAATATTCCTCCATACTGCTCGTCCAATGTAATCCAAGTGTCCTGAGTGGGTAGCGTCCAGAATTTACTTCAAACAACATCATTTAGCGGAAGCTTCGGCAGACGAGATCGCGCGTTCTCTTTTTCTTTCTTTCTTTGTTTTAAATCAATATCCAATCCCTCTTGGACCCTCTTGTGTTTGTCTTGGTTTGTCTGCAGCTCTGTCGCTCTTAGCACAATGTAAACAGCTGATTTCTTCTTCTACGCTTGTATTATCGGCAGAGTAATCTCTGAACGCCGAGGCTTCCGTAGTTTTGTGAATGCGCATATGTGCGCTTCGTGAAAGTAAGATGTACTACTGTTAAGGCTCTAAGAATCTAGTAAATGAAATCGTTTTGACATCAAAATGACATCAAATTCTGGACGCTACCCACTCAGGACACTTGGATTACATTGGACGAGCAGTATGAAGGAATATTGACAAGTTTTTGTGGACTTTTATGGACCTTTTTGGATCGGGTCCCGGTGAACTCTATTATATGAAAGTTGGATGGAAACGAGAAGCCCTTCTGATCGCCGACTGCATTTGAGATATTAAAAAGTGCTCCAGGGTCTTGCCCCCCATGAGGGCAAGTGGAAAATAAAGTTACATCATTCTGTGTGTGTACTATTCCTTTAAATAAGCATGAACGCACGACACACTCAAAAATAATGTTTGAGTGCTCAAGTGCGCAATTTGAGACAGACCCACTCTCTGCTCCTTGGACTGACTCGGCCACAGCACGGTCCTGGCAACGTTAGCTTAGCTTTAGCTTAGCTTTAGCTGGCGCAGCTGCTGGAGTTTGTGCAGGTTTCTGTTTGTTTCTCGTTGTTCCTCTCAACATCTGGAGCTCAAAGCCGGAGGCGGGACTCATAAACGCCCGTACACATGATCCGTGGTAAAAACGCTTCGCGCTGGCCGTCCAATTTTTTCCTACGGAGAGAGCAGTGGCGCAGACACATGGAGACCGTGGAGAAGTAACAGCTCCGCCCGCAACCTGCAGGACTGCTGCCGCGTCAGATCTGGACATGTGTTTTCTCTGCTGCCTTTCAGCACAAAATCTCGGGAAAAGCGAGGAAGAGGGAGGAAACTCTCGTCCCTCCAGACTGAGCCCACGTTTGGCTTCCAGGACAATTCATGTCGGCTACTCAGTCAATTTCAGCGGTTCGTGTTTTGTTGAGGTGTAACGTAGCCGGTAGTTGGGGGAGTAAACCCTCTCTATTAACGGTCTATGGAGTAACCACACGGACGCGGTCACTGTTTGGCAGACATTTGTGTCCCAGATGATCTGCTGGAGCGGAGTCTGTCTCCTCTGAATAGAGATTCATCAGCAACTGTCACTTAAAACTTCAACAAATACATAATGATGGTTGCTAAAATAAAATAAAATAAAATAAATCAGATTAACAGGAAGAGATTTTTTAAACAGTCTAAAGACTGTAGACCTCTAACAGGTCTAAATGTGCCAAGCATCTTCCAAACAATTTGAAAATTAAATCTACTGGAGAGGTGACCTACAAAAGAATTTTTTAAATGTTATTTTCCACATTTTCATGTCTCTACATATATCTGTGGCCTTAAGCATTAAAGCTGTGATGAATGTCGTATTCAGAGTGGCCTCCTCCTGCTGTGATCCATCTTTTTATCAGTATAGTCGGGAACGTTCGTCTACCCCTACGTCACTTCCGATCTGTTGCTGGGGGCGCCATTTTCAGACAGAGAGTCAGGAAAGCCCGTCGTACTTATATTTGTACATTTTTGCATTGGCATTGTTCAGTGTGGACCTGATACACTATAAGGGCTTCTACATATGTTTGAAATGGAAGTTGGTCTTTAAAACCACCTGCCTGCAGGTTTCCCTGCAGGTCTCAGTGGGTTGAGCTTGTTCCAGTGCATTCACTGGGGGGTGTACTTAACAATGCTAAGGTGGGTGAAACGTGTGACAGAACGTGTCATTAACCGCTCTATGAAGGCCAGCCAATGGGAACGCACGTCGGCGAGCCAGTTTCAGGCCTGGATGAAAGCGATGTTCTGACTGAAGATGAGCATGTGGTTTATGATGCAGTAAATGGGATGAATTTAAGACTGGAGAGGAGCTACATCGCTGCTGAATCCAGCTTGGAACAATAGTTTCACTGGTTCAAACACTGCACATTAGCCTGAATATCTGCAGAAACGATCCGTATCTGGCAGCTGATGGTTTATCTTTCTGAAAGCAAGCGTGCTGCAGAGACACGTTATTGTGCCTGGATTACACCATCTATCAGAAAGCTGCTTACACGTCTGTCTTTCACACCCCCATCCTCACCATTTTTAAAAAACCTTTCAAAATGAGTCTTCATTGTCCTATTAATTTCTTTTAATCATTGTTTTTATTCATTCATTTGGATTTTTGCTCCGTTTCATGGTGTTATTTTAATTCTCTTGACCATCCAAATAGCTCTTATATTTCTGATTTTATTTCCTTCATTGCCCTAAATGGAAAGCACTTCTGTTGATTTAAATGTGCCATAATAAAGGTTGCTTGACTTGACTTGCCTCTGTATTTTCAACTGCCATGGCAACCCTTAGTGGTGCACTAAAGGGACAAATTAAAACCACTGAGAGGCCAGATGAGACTGAGAGGCCTCAGAACATCAGGAAAAAAGACTGAAAGATCAAAATAACCCTTTTGGATAAATTGGGTGTAGCAACAAATTATGTGTTAATCAATGTTTTGTTCCCAAATTTATAAATATTAAAATATTCTTGCAGATGCAGCTGATAATCTGACCACTGATAAAGCAGCAGCAAGAGACCAGACCGAGTACGACTCCTGTCAGCTAAGATCAGGAAACTGAAGCTAAAGTTCAGGAGCAGGAGATTCTCATCACGATGAGATGGAGTGGAGATTCTCATCATAATGAGGTGGAACGGGAGATTCTCATCATGATGATGTGGAACGATGAGATTCTCATCACGATGAGGTGGAACGAGAGATTCTCATCATGATGAGGTGGAAAGAGAGATTCTCATCATGATGAGGTGAAACGAGAGATTCTCATCATGATGAGGTGGAATGGGAGATTCTCATCATGATGAGGTGGAATGACAGATTCTCATCAGGATGTTTTGGAACATGATATTCTCATCAGGATGTTTTGGAACATGATATTCTCATCAGGATGTTTTGGAACATGATATTCTCATCAGGATGTTTTGGAACGTGATATTCTCATCATGATGAGTTGGAACATGATATTCTCATCATGATGTGGTGGAACGAGAGATTCTCATCACGATGAGGTGGAAAGAGAGATTCTCATCACGATGAGGTGGAAAGAGAGATTCTCATCACGATGAGGATGGAACGAGAGATTCTCATCACGATGTGGTGAAATGAGAGATTCTCATCATGAGGTTTTGGAACGGGAGATTCTCATCATGATGAGGTGGAACATGATATTCTCATCATGATGAGGTGGAACGGGTCATTCTCATCACGATGAGGTGGAACGGGAGATTCTCATCATGATGAGGTGGAACGGGAGATTCTCATCATGATGAGGTGGAACGGGAGATTCTCATCATGATGAGGTGGAACGGGAGATTCTCATCATGCGATGGAACAAGAGATTCTCATGATGAGGTGGAATGGGAGATTCTCATCATGATGAGGTGGAACGGGAGATTCTCATCATGCGATGGAACAAGAGATTCTCATGATGAGGTGGAAAGAGAGATTCTCATGATGAGGTGGAATGGGAGATTCTCATCAGGATGTTTTGGAACGAGAGATTCTCTTCATGATGAGGTGGAATGAGAGATACTCCATCAGGATGTTTTGGAACATGATATTCTCATCAGGATGTTTTGGAACATGAGAGATTCTCATCAGGATGTTTTGGAACATGATATTCTCATCATGATGAGGTGGAACGTGATATTCTCATCATGATGAGGTGGAACATGATATTCTCATCATGATGAGGTGGAACGTGATATTCTCATCATGATGAGGTGGAATGACAGATTCTCATCAGGATGTTTTGGAACGAGAGATTCTCATCATGATGAGGTGGAACGGGAGATTCTCATCATGATGAGTTGGAACGTGATATTCTCATCATGATGAGGTGGAATGGGAGATTCCACAAATCTGCAAGATACTCTCGTCACACAGTTATAACTGATAAATTAAAGTTGATCCTGTGATAAATCCAACTTATCTTTAGCTGTTTCATGCTCTAACATGTTTGACCGCAGAGGCCTGAACATGAGCCGACTCTTCGGTTCCTTCCTGTCAGCCAGTATATGATGCAGCATGCTGCTGGATTAGACACATCAACTGCCACCAGGTCGGCTCTGCATTTGGCTTTTTATTTCCACAGTCAGTTATCAGAACCAACTTATCTGCTTATCCAGCTGGCTTCAGCAAGGACATGTCCTCAGCTGGCCTTTAAACTCAGTTTGCTCCTTTTAGTGGTTGCCATGACAGCTGAAAGGACAGAGGACAGTAAGAGATGGAAACAGACGATCTACTGAGATGACCTCTAACAGGAGCATCTGAAAGAAACAAATTTTACATTTTATATCAACTTTTTTTTTCCCACAATGTCTCTGATAGCGCTGATAGGAAATGCAACCCAGTCAGTGGACTTCAGAGCTCGTATGCTGCTGACAAAATATATTTTTGTCGAATTTCTATCAATGCTGTACATCATTTAGGCCAGAAATAATTAAAATTGTCAAAAAAAAACAACAAAAAACCAGCAGAAAAACACTGAGGGCCACATGCATTCATAAAACAATAACACTGGAGGTTGAAGAGGCAGCACTTCCATTACACTGTTTTCCTCTACTCCAAAAGAAGACGAGAGATCTCTGGGGAGATGTAAGTTTGAGGAAATGATTGCTGAGGAGACTGCTGCTATGCTGATTATGCTTCTTTAGTTAATTTGCTGCATTTATTGAGCACTCAGCAGCACATTTAGCCAACTCAACATTTCAGGTCAAAAGGCTGGATGCCAGAAGCAGTCCTGGTTTTAACTTACAAAATAGTCTGAAATGAAAACTTTATTTAAGCTTAAATCAATTTAAATTTGACAGAAAGACAAAGTTCAGATTGAACTCACTGTGTTGTCCTGTTTCTAACCTGAAGGAGGAGGTTTTGTGTTGTAAGGACCTAAAGTGTTATGAAATGCTGTCGTTTCTTTCAGTTTCGTTCATGCACTCGTGTTTCCTGCCGTCTCCAGTTCTTAGCCTCTTGTCAGGTTGTCTTTGAGTCCTCTTCTCTTTGTATCCCTGTGGATTTTCTGCAAACATCTGCCTCCTGGTTTGCTCTTTCTGTTTCATTCATGAGTTTTTTTTTCTTCTTCTCTTATAAAACAAAACAGGCTTAATAAGAGAAAATGATGCTGTTGGATGCTTCCACACCGGGTCACGCGCTGGCGTGCATCTCTGCATTTCCATGCGCTGGACTGTGTGTGAATTTCAACACAGAGCGAGGTAATATAGTTTTATGGCTGAATGGGACTGTCAGCTGTAAAAGTGTGGTAGCACTCATGTGAATCATATAAATGGAAATTGTCTCTTTCCCTGACATGTTCTTTATAGTGACCCCTAAGGGGCCAAGGCCATACAAACAGGAGCCTGAAGAGGAGCAAGATGAGGAGAGCCTTTCTTCATCTAATCTCTGTCAAAGTGTGAAAGAAAAGCAAGAATATGGCTGAGCAAGAAAATGCAACAGACAAATAAACAAAAAATAAAATTATATCAACAGAACAACGCACTGCTTAGGTTTTCTGAAGCAATCAGTGTCTTCCTGGTGGACACAAATAAACACTGAATTTTAATAAAGTAACTTTGGTTTATCAGAGTTGGTAATTACGTCCAGCAAGATGCTTAATGTTCAAGTTCATGGCAGCACAATTAGAAAAAGACCAAACTTGTTTGGAAAGGCTGCAGGAGAAAGCCTCTGTCTCTGATAACACCGGGACAAACAAGGCTTCTGGAGGTCAGGTCCAGGTCCTCAGTGGAGATGCTGGGAGACGACCAGGCATCACAAACACCTGCTGGAGGGAGGATTATCTGGGCTGGTTCTGCAGCTGCAGGACCAGGGCCGTTTCTCAGTTCCTAGTATGTGTACTGCATACTCGTGTACTTGTGAGTACACACTTGTGGGTACGTACTGGAAGTCTGCACTTGTGGAGTTCACAAGCACGGACTCCGCCTACTTGACGGATTGGGACAACGCAAACTTGTGACATCACCACCAATGGTGTGCAGCAAGTGAGCAGGACTGCCTGCAACATGAAAATAATACCGTATCATTTTACAACTGTTGGCTATTTATTGTTGTGGAAATGTACTGAAACAAATAAAAACAATTAAAACAACTGCTCCAAAACAATTATGTCTTTTTTTGTTTTTTGTTTTTTTTCCCCAACGTGTCAATCATATTTATTTCCAATGCATAAGCACATTAACCCAAACGGGAAATCAGGTCATAATTATATGACCAAAAACAGCTGAGAGAGGAAAGCTGGAGGAAGAGCTGAAGATAAAACGAAGAACAGTAAAGAACAGGAATGATTGCTCAGGTTTGGCTGTTGGAGGTGGAGGAGGGAGGAGGAGCCTGCCAAACGCTGCGCGTGTGCAGGTGCATGCTGGGATTTATATCTGGTGTGACAGAAGCCTCTGGTTTGACAGAAATGCCCCTGGCGTGATGAAAGTGACGTAGAATCTATACCGGAAGTTGGTTTTGTTTCAAAATAAAATCAATGACACTTCTTCCCATTATGATGAATCGTAGAGTAAAACTAACAAGTGTAATTTCAGCATGGTCTTTAAAGGGACTTGAGGCAAGATTAAGAAATGAAACTCGCGACTGGCGCTTCAGGGAACTGCAGCCATGAGCATTAGCCTCGATCAAAAATCATTTTTAACCCGATTAAGAGCGTTGTTTAAGCCTTTTCACGATCAGATCAGTAGTGGAAAAATGAGCATTTAAACACTCATTCTAATTGTTTCTGCAACACATGTTGTCTCTGCGCATGCTTGAACCATGTGGGGGTGATGTAATCACATGGTAAAAACCCCGTGCATGTCAGTCAGCTGAGCAGAGGACTGGTAAAGAGCCATTTCTTTGATTCAGATGTGCTGGAGAGGGGATGCTCTAAATGTTGCAGGATCGTAGCTCTCAAAGACTGGAGTTAAGCACCCCTGCTGTGAAATATGGTTGGATTGAATAAAAAAAAAAAAGGAAAGTGGATGATTTATCATATAGATATTATCTTTCAATCAAAGCTTTACATAAGTATTATTGTAAAGCAAAGCAAATATATGGTGTGACAGATGTGTCATATGGTGTGACTTGGAGAACCAGTCACACCATATGATATTCTGATCAGACAAGCTAAAATATCAGCAAACTAAAAACAGCTAGTCAAAAGTTACCATGTAATAAGCCACATGGCAGCATTGATTTTTAAGACTTAAAGGGACTTGAGGCAAGATTAAGAAACGAAACTCACGACTGGCGCTTCGGGTAACTGCAGCCACGAGCAAAGCCGTCACGGGAGCACAAACTGAAGCTATAATGTTGTTTACTCACTTTTTTTTTCGTAGTTCCACTTTTTAGTGTCTTTCAGTTGATCTGGATCGTTTGCTGACGGCAGAAGAATCCATAACTATCGCTTACAGTGTTTGAATTTACTGCAACTGTCTTCTTCCTGTATCAAAACTGCGGATGTAGCGTCATTTGACGTCACGTCCGCAGGGCAGCGCGGGAAATTCAGACAACGAATCACAGCAGATTATGCAGCACACAGCGTGTTCAAGGCAACGGAGAGAAAGTTGACTGCTCAATGCAACGTTAGGGGAACGTTTGTGGAACGCTCTCTAAACGTCTAGGCAACGTTCGCTAAAGGTCGCGCTGCAAACTCCCAGCAACTTTTACGGAACGTTCTCTGGACGTCCTGTGGTGGCAGACAGTCTGACTCTATAGATATATACTGTTAAAGTTATGACAAGGACAAGGACGACTGATAAAGTTAGGGCGACGTGACAAGTTATGAACCTAGATTTCAAGATGGGCTGACGTGTCATTCACAGACAGAAGACTGCATATCAGACAGGAGGGGAGGGGTTTGACACAGAGGGACCTTTTAAGCATCACAGAAACAGGAAGAGGGGAAGTGCGGGTCCGGAAGACGACAGACAGCTGAGCAGGCCGAACTTCGTTACTGACCGCTGAGACACGTACAGGATTTGGCGACACAGTCCTCTGCCGTAGTTTGCCAGTTATATTGTAATAAACGTGTAACCTTAAGAGACGCGTCTGTGGTTCTTCACCGCCGCCTGCTGGTCTCTGCTCAGCCTCAGCTGACCGGCTGACCAACGAAGTGCCTGACTAAAAACAACACGCTGCTGAGTCCATAATTCAGGTCTGTACTCTGACTCATAAGACAACATTAGCTTCTCTTATCATTATTCCGAAACGAACAGCACTTCTGATTAGCTACCAGAAGGGCTAAACAACCACAGTCCCATACAGGTTATTACCTTTAGGTAACGTTCCCTCAAGGTCGTAGCTGTGCGACCATTAGGAGACCTTCAGGCAACGTTCATGTTTGTTGGAACTGACCCAAACAGTCACAAAGGACCCCCGTGCCCATGTATATCATTTCTATATGTATAAAAAATAAATTATAACATAAACAACGAAAGAACCAACTGTTTGGTCTACTTCTGTCATGCCAGGGGCTTCTGCTCCGGGGCTGCAGCTGGATGGTACTCATCCAAGTACGCACGAGTCTCCTCTGATGCTGCTCGGATACTCCTCCATGTACCAAAGTATTCTGGGAAAACAGTCGTGTGCTGCAACGGGCCAGTCGGAGTTCAGACCTCGACCTGGTTGAAATGCTGAGCTGTGGTGGGACCTCTGACCCACACAGCTCCCCCCTGTGCTTTTTTCTGAAAGAAAAATGTTTGTCTGGGTTCCAAGGTCAATCATTTCTACCCATATGTTAGGTTGAAGTGTTTTTTTAGAGCTGAGCTGTGAATAAAAAATCCTCCAAACCTCAATGATCAGATCAAAGAAAAGGAGAAAATTCCTCCACAAGGATGTGAGAGACCACTTACATGTTTCATCCATTCACCTTTTCTAGACCTGTAGCAGCAGATAGAGGCAGACAGACAGAAATGAGAACATTTTCATCAGGTTTGTGCCATTGCAACTCTTTCACAGGACTTTACAATGTTTTTTCTTACTGATGAACACTTTGCTTTTATAATTTCCAGAAAATGACTCAATCCTCCTCTGCATCATTTATCTGCCAGTTTTCTTCTTCTCAACTCGCTCACTGATACCACATGCCATCAATCACCTTCACATCTCAGATCCACTCATCTCCTCCTGCCACCGAGCATTATCCAGAGTTTCTCTGAAACATCAAACATGTCCACTGAAGTTGTGTTTGTTGCTTCCAGCTGTTTGTATGTAGGATGTATCTCTGAGATTAATAAATCCCTGCAGAGCATCACGCAGCAGGAGTGCCCACATGCGAGAGGGAAGCATTAAAGTATGCAGCGCAGCAGCTGCTGACTTATTAATCATTTCCAATTATTAATTACCTGAACATGCCAATGTGATCAGCAAGCAGGTTAAAGAATCTGTTCCTGCTTCTATACCTCAGACATGAGAGATGTCACACAGCTTATGTAATCCAGTGGAGGAGATGAGCTCCATCAAAAGCTTTTGATCTGACTAAACTCTGATACCACTCATTTCAAAATCATTTTCATGTCCTTTAAAGTCAGAAATTAGCTGAAACTATCCATTTTAAACCAGTCAGGCAGAAATATCGTGTCCCTAGAACTCCTTTTTAAAAAAAGAAAACACATTTGTATTGGTATTAAATTCAACTCAATTCAAGTTTTATTTGTATGGCATACCGAAGTGCTTCACACATCATCAAAAGCATAGAAAAAAATCCACAGTAAAATCAAATTTAGCCACATAAAATATTTAAAGGGACAAAAAGTAGAGAAAGTATAAATAAAATCCATAATCCTAGAATCCCGTCTCACAGGTGGAATCCTTGTTAGTAAATCAACTGCAATGCATTTTTGCATGCACAATTAAGTTTGCACCCGTTGTAATACACTCAAACCTTTCATCAGTCAGAGCCATAGAGTTCTTGGCCTATTTTTACTTGATTCTTGGTCTGTAGTACTTTATACACATCTGCTAATGAGTCACTCCCTCACAAATGAACCTCAATCCATCAGATCAAAATGTCGAGAGCGGGAAGACGAAGTAATGTGTCTAGTTTAATATGTAGAGGAAGACATGAATGAAAGAAATGACAAAACTTGTTATATTTTTTCTAGGGGGAAACCCCCCCTGGAGAAAACTGAAGCCCCAGAAGTTCACTCAAAACCTGCAGTTCACTCTTTCTTCACTAGGGGCTGCAAAACACAGCAAAATTCCCCATAAACTCCCATGTTCAAAAGGCCAACTTCCCAGCAAAAATAAACATATTAACAGCAAAAATAAACACATTTACAGCAGAAATAAACATGTTTGTAGCAGAAATAAACATGTTTATAGCAGAAATAAACACATTTACAGCAGAAATAAACATGTTTGTAGCAGAAATAAACATGTTTGTAGCAGAAATAAACATGTTTACAGCAGAAATAAACATATTTGTAGCAGAAATAAACATGTTTATAGCAGAAATAAACATATTTGTAGCAGAAATAAACACATTAACAGCAGAAATAAACATATTTGTAGCTGAAATAAACATGTTTGTAGCAGAAATAAACATGTTTACAGCAGAAATAAACATGTTTACAGCAGAAATAAACATATTTGTAGCACAAATAAACATGTTTATAGCAGAAATAAACATATTTGTAGCAGAAATAAACACATTAACAGCAGAAATAAACATATTTGTAGCTGAAATAAACATGTTTGTAGCAGAAATAAACATGTTTACAGCAGAAATAAACATGTTTGTAACAGAAATAAACATGTTTACAGCAGAAATAAACATATTTGTAACACAAATAAACATGTTTATAGCAGAAAAAAACATATTTGTAGCAGACATAAACACATTTACAGCAGAAATAAACATGTTTTCAGGCTGCCTCAAAACATCATTTTTGGCTTTATAGGTCAAGGTTACAGGGCTGCGCGGTGTCGTGGTGGTTAGCACCACAGCCTCACAGTAAAAAGGTTGCTAGTTCAATTCCCAGCTGGGGAGGGGGTTCAAACAATTCCAACGGTGGCCTTTCTGTGTACTGGGTACTCCAGCTTCCTCCCACCGTCCAGAGATATGCATGTTAGGTTAATTGGTCACTCTAAGTCGTCCCTAGGTATGAATGTGAGTGTGAATGGTTGTCTGTCTCTCGCCTGATAAAAGCTGGGATAGACTCCAGCAACCCCCACAACCCTGAATTGGATAAGCAGTAAAAAAAAAAAAAAGCTGACTGATGATGAGGTCAAGTTTACCTCCATGTCAACTGAGGGCAGCAGCTTTTTTTATAACTCATCCGTTTAGATGTTATTTAATCTGGAAATTGCAAATAACCAGGGCTATGTCCTATGGATTGACAGATAGCAGACCTGCTGCCGGCTGAAAGTTGGCTCCCTGTTTGCTCCCAGAAGGCCTCAGCCAGTAGCAGAGTAGCACAATGGTGGTTGTTTTTTGGCTAACAGCAAATCCAAGCGTACCTTACCTCTAGCCTGCAGATTAGGAGGCTAGTCTTCGTTAGCTCTAGTTTGCTCCGAGTTATCTCGGTTAGCATTTAGCCCAGAGTACGTTCGCTGGCAATCATTTTTCCAGAGGCCGCACAATACTGAATTTTTTTATTTATTTTCATTAGCTTGTCTTCTAATGATCAGCTTTGTTTTGAAAACTCAGTGAATCTGCGTTCAGCTACTTGCTGACCACATTCAGATCTGACGTTTGGAACTACTTTGGTCTTCAAGTTACTTTTTTTCTTTATTTTTTTTGTGTGTATATATATATATATATATATATATATATGTATGTATATGTGTGTGTGTGTGTGTGTGAGGTTTTATAGTATATATACACATATACATACTACCCAAAAAATTGGAATATCCTGAAAAAGTTCATGTATTTTCTTAATTCAACTTAAAAGGTGCGATTTATATATTGTGTAGACAAAATATATGTGAATCAATATATTTTAAGCTTTTATTTGTTTGGATGTTGCTGATTAGAAGTTGCAGCTTATTTGTCTATACAATATGTAAATTGCACCTTTTAAGTTGAATTACAGAAATACATAAATTTTTTTTAGAATACTCTAAGTTTTTGGGTAGTACTACCTGTATATACCTTCAACATGCACTTGCCAGAGCAAATGTTTGCCAGTTCTGTTTCTTCCACTGTTTTCTGCCTGCTTTACAATTTACAATAAATGATAAATGAAGAAATAACTATAATTAATCATTAACTGGATGAAGTGATAGATTTCAGATTAGATTGATGGCTGGTTAAGACTATTTACGTTTTGAATCAGGAGCTTTTTCTCCTTTTTTGACATACTCGTAGAAAACCAAGGAACAAGAGTAAACCACCGCCCACAATAAACAAAACAACACCCAAATCACTGAGTAAAAGCAACCTCTTGCTCTCCTGGTCAACACTGAAAGGACTCCCTCACAACTATTGACCCTTTTGGATTTGGCTCTTGCGAGGCAGTAAACTTGCACCACTGTATGAATTCTTTACAGGAACGCCGAGCCAGAAGCCACAGATTAATAATGCAATTTTCTATCTAAATTCTTATTTATGTGAAGCAAAAAGTTCCCCTGAGATCTGTGTATTATTCATGAGCATCAGAGAGGAGGAGGATAGAAATCATTTAGCACAATGTGTGTCCCTGTTTGTGGAGATGTTTGAACGTCCGGTAACGTGCAGCGCCGGGCGTGCCCTCTGCTGTCAGGATGAGCTCTAAATATATGCATTTCTTTGTATCCATAGGAATGTTTTTGCCTCATGTTTGAATAGTTTACATTTATGATATTTGTATTCCTTTGTGAGACTGAGGGAGAATTTGCATCTGTTTATGTGTGAATGCATGTATGTTTGTGCATTCAAGTGATTATCTGAGAGGGGAGGTGTGTGTGAGCATGAATGTTAATATGAGCGTTTGTGAGTGACAAGCAGTGGAGTAATGGAATCACAATGTATGTGCGGGTAAGTGTTTTGATTTGTGCGTCCGTGCACTCGCTGCTGTGTGCACTACTGTACTTGCCTATATGTTGCATGCTGATACAAACATGCAGCAGCACTTTGTATTCCAGCTGCCTCTTGTCTATAAACTACATGCCAGGGATGGCGACTGGAAAGATTGAAAGTTTGAAGAAATCCCGTCTTGCATGTAAATGAGACAAATTAAGTAGTTTTTTTTCCTTCTGAGTGCCCCCTCCCTTTTCTTTTATTGTCAACCTAATCATTTTTTGCTTTGTTTTGTTAACTGCATGACCATATTTATGTCTTCAGCACACCTGAAGACAGAACATATTGAAGGCAAAAGACGTAAGGAGAAGAGGAACACCTGAAAGAAAGCAGTAGATTCTCTCCACCATCAGTGAGACTTGTGCTGCCTTGTCTCTCTCTGGGAGGTTGAATAAAAAAATAGAAAAAAATAAAAAATTCTGAAGGCAGGGAGAGGATGATTTCCATCTGTGATGTAGTATTAATGGAAGTGTTAATAGGGGTGGCAGCTGAATGTGGAAGGATTGACAGAGAAACAGCCAGCAGCACTGCAACCTCCTCCAAACCATCAACACAGGCAGGCGAGATAAACAGCCTCACAGAATACAGATACAGATCTAGGGATGCACAAGAACGCACACACGACTTGCAAAACACGTGTGCGTGAAGAATATGGTGCTTTTATAAAAGCATGCAAATAAATGCAGGTCTTGCAAACACACACCTCACTGATGTGCATGCAGAAATAAAACAGGCCCACTGGAGAGGCTCCTGCAATGGGATCACAATAGCCGTGACACCAGAGGGTTCTTGTGGGAAATCATTTAGGTTTTCTCTGTTTTATACAGCAGCCGTTCCATCACACACAGAGCTGCAGAGAGATTTTAAATGAAGGAAATGGTGGGACAGGGCTTTAAAAGTAGAGCTTTACACAGTAGACCAACCCAATACTTGAACCTTCACTCTTATCTCACCTACACACCTGAGGGATTTCACAGTTTCTGATGTTTTTGTGTTGAAAATCTGTGTGCAGACAAATATACATTCATGAAAAATTAAGTACTTCTTTCATTTTAAAGATTTTACATATCAGGACATAAAACTGATCAGCTGACCTGTAGTCGGTTCTGAGTTTTTGTCTTAATACAACAACGAAATGCTGAAGAAGGAACAGGATTCTCACTCTTTTCTTGAAGTTGGTTTCCAGGACTTTTCCAGGACATTTTTCCAGCTGCTACAGTATGAGTCAAGTTATCACAACACAGACTAATAAATTCCCCCCCCCAAGCTTTTGGAGGTGTTCTACAATTGTACCTTATATTTTGTACAGCGACGTACCAGAGATGAAGCAGTGACGAGGCAGAGACGAAGCAGGAAAGAAGCAGGGACGAAGCAGAAATGAAGCAAGGACGAAACAAAGACAAATCAGGGGCGAAACAGAGACGAAGCAGGGACGAAACAGAGATGAAGCAGGGACGAAACAGAGACGAAGCAGGAATGAAGCAGGGACGTAACAGAGACGAAGCAGGGACGAAGCAGGGGCGAAACAGAGATGAAGCAGGGACGGAGCAGGAACAAAGCAGGGGGAGGGAGAAGGAGGAAGGGAGGAGGGGGGAAGGAAGGAGGAGAAAAGGGAAAAGAGAGAAAAAGAGGAAAAGGAGGAGAGAAAGAGGAGAGAGGAAGGAAGGAAAGAGAGATGAAGGAGATGAAGGGGGGGAGGGAGAGAGAGGAGGAGAGGAGGAGGAGAGGAAGGAGGGGATGAAACAGAGACGAAGCAGGAACTAAGCAGGGGCGAAACAGAGATGAAGCAGGGATGAAACAGAGATGAAGCAGCGATGAAGCAGGGACGAGGCAGAGACGAAGTAGAGACGAAGCAGAGACGAAGCAGAGATGAAGCAAGGACAAAACAGAGACAAAGCAGGAACTAAGCAGGGGCGAAACAGAGATGAAGCAGGGACGAAACAGAGATGAAGCAGGGATGAAGCAGCGACGAAACAGAGACGAAGCAGCGATGAAGCAGGGAAGAAAAAGAGAAGAAGAAGAGAAAAGAAGAAGGGGGGAAGAAGGAATGATGAAGGAGAGAAAAAAGAAATAAAAAGCAGGGAAAAAAGGGAGAGGAAGAGGGAAGAAAAAGATTAAAAAAGAGATAAGGAAGGATGAAGCAGAAACGAAGTAGAGACGAAGCAGAGATGAAGAAGGGACGAAACAGAGACGAAGTAGTGACGAAGCAGGGACGAGGCAGAGACGAAGTAGAGACGAAGCAGAGATGAAGCAGGGATGAAACAGAGACGAAGCAGGAACGAAGCAGGGGCCAAGCAGAGACGAAGCAGGGGTGAAACAGAGATGAAGCAGAGAGGAAGCAATTTCAATTTCACTCAGAGGTGGCACATGCCTTTTAGCTCTAGTTTACGTATCATGGTAATCATCCATGTCATAAATACATTTCTGTGAGAACGAAGATGGAATTCAAATCACAACATTTGTAAGAAAAATCTGAATAAAAAAAATATATTGTTCAGACCTGTGTGTCAAATCTCAGGAACACACCCGGGCTACACTCTTCTACAGAAAGTCATGAGGATCACATTTCCCCCTGCCATGCTAACGCAGCATGAACCCCAACATGAAGACAAGTTAACCGCTGAACAAATAGAGAAAAAATAGAGACGAGCACTTTTGTGCTTTTAAGGTTCTTCTTTTAAAATAACATAAAAAGCAAGCAAACATACTGAGCATCTAAGCATATGCACACCCATCCCCCTCTGAGAGTGACAAATAAACAATATTCCACCAGCAGCACCTGTTAACAGAAACAGCCTCCAACACAAAGCTCACACAGATGCACACACAGCGCCAACATGTGTAAACACCCATATGTGTGGCAAATATGGAGAAACTTGATAATTACACACAAAGAGCACATTAAGCTGACATGCTTTCAATTTGGGCACACAAACCCAAAGCAAACATGTAAACAGAAAACATGACGTGCACTAACATACATCCACCAAGAACACACAGAAGAGGCTTCGACAGAGACACGATGTCCTCTATCAGGAGTGTTAGGTTCCCGTTTACAGCTGGACATTTATGACAGAAACACTAGTTTAACCAACAATCCACCAGATTCTGTCACAGACAAACTTCTGTAAACAGACTCACACAAACATCCCATAATGATCTAAAACAACACGTAAATTTAACAAAACAATCTGAAATAGTTATGCAAACCTTTCTCAAAGCAGCTGTCTGTGATGTGATCCAGATTCTGCTCATGTGTGACGTCAGGTTTTGTAGTGAAACCGCAACCTTAAAGATCCAAACGTAACTTTTCCACCTTAAAAATCTGCGTTTCTGACTCGTTTTGATGGAACACCAACATTCATTATGCACATTTTTCAAGCTGTCGCTGTCCAGCGGCGTTCCGAGGCTCAGAAACTGCATATATGCAACTTTCCATCCAGACACACTGCAAAAACTCAAATCTTAGCAAGTATATTTATCTAATTTCTAGTAAAAATATCTAATCACACTCAAAATAAGAAAAAAATTACCTAAAGAGGGACATTTCAATGAGATATAGGTTTTTAAGGCAATGCATCTTATTACAAGAAAATTTTGCTTGTTCCATTGGCAGAATTTTTTGCTCATTCCAAGCAAAAATATCTTTTTTTACTTATTTTACAAGTGGCCAAGATTATTTGCAAAAACATCTTTAGTTTTAGTCTTCGTGAATTTGTTTAATATATAAGCCTTTTGTGTTAATATGAAATCTATTTCTATTTAATCTATTATTTTCGCTCTACCCCTTTTACTTCGAGTGACTTTCTGATGATTTTGAATGTCACACCAGATGAATTTGTATAATTTACAAAACAGAAAACAATCATGAACTAACACTGAAACTAATAAAAACTAAACTAAAACTAAACATTTTCCAAACATAAAAACTAGCAAACCTGCTCAAAAAAACTAACTAAAACTCACTGAAATGAAAAACAAAATGTCAAAACTAAATAAAAACAGAAACTAGTTCAAAATCCAAAACTATTATAACCTTGTGACTAACACCCCTCATCTCTGTGAAGGCAGCAAGGATGAACTTTTTTATATTTTTTTTATCTCAGATAAAGACCAGATCCAGGTCTTGAAAGACTTTTACATCCTCCTTTACATGACTGTAAGTCCCAGTCTCAATGTTCCCCCTACTTTCAACCACTAGCCCTCACCCATGACTACACCCTCGAACTAAAACCACAGGGGTCAGGCTTTGTAATCTTCCCTATGAACTGGGACACCACTTGCTGCATTTACATTCAGGCATGTAAGTGACTGCACGGTGACGTTTGCACATACGTGTCACCATAACAACACACCCAGCAACAACAGAGTAACAGCCTCTCGCTACCTGCCTCCCCCTTCCGCCCTTCACCATCCCTCTTCCTTTATACAATATCTTTATTTATTTTATTCTATGATAGGAAATCATGATTTTTGCCTGTATTGCCGATTCAGAAAACCCCTGTCGCTCAGCAGCCGGGCCCCCCCACTCATCCCTGCTTTGTCTCCATTTCGTCTAACACTCAATCGGTTCACCCCCCCCTTCCCGAACGGGGCCCAAGGGGAGACCTCTCATTGTGTTTTCCCCCAAGTTAGGCATGTTATCCGCTATCACCCCCCCCCACTCCGCCCCTTTTCTTTTATTTTTCTCCTCCCCCCCTTTTCCCCTTCTTCCTTATAATTTTTTCTTTCGTTTCAAGTAGAGCCGGCTTTATTGCGTTAGCTTCCTTGTCTTGTTTTTTTTTAACACCCCTTCCTTTCTCACCCTCCCCGGGAGGTCGCCTTTCTTTTTGTTTTTTTTTCTTCTCCCTTGTCCCCCCTTTTTTAATCCCCCCCCCCCCTTTTAAAAATAATTTTTTTTTAAAATAAAAAAAAATTTTTAAAAGAGATATTTCTCTCCACAACCCTATCATCCATCATGCTTCGGTCGACTAATAAACAGAACAACCACACGGGGAAGAAGTCGTCATGATGATTCTTGTCTCATGTAAACTGCCGAAAAGCTTTTCATCAGTATTTTAGCGTATAGCGTGGCTAGTCTGGCTAACGTTATGTAAAACTGTGTAATCTGTACGTTTGTGAGTTTTCTTCTCCGAGTCCTGTCGCTCTCCGGAGGTTGCTGTTGTTCCCTTTTCTCTGGCTCTCCCCCAGCAAGTCAGCATCTGACGTCCCTCGCTCTGAAGGGCTAGAGTCATACCCCCCACCCATCGTTATGTCCACTTCCCCTACATGCAAAGAGGAATTGGTACAGCACTACATTCACGGGAACGTGCAATATTTAGGGGTATGGGGCTAAAAAGTAGGGCTAGTGGGTGTAATGGGACCATAGACTATTAATAGAGAGAGACAAAGCTTTTGCTACGTCACACGTTGGTTTCTGAAAAAGCTAAAAGTGAAGCCAGGTGGGCGTGTCCCACCGTCGCCATCTTGCCGTGTCACATGTGTCGTCACTCCCAGAAAATACTAAAATGTGCAAAGTCAAGGCTGCTCCGAGCCGCGGGGCAAATGATTGACAGCTGACGTACTCTGGGCTAAACGCTAACCGAGCTAACTCGAAACTAGCAGGAGCTAATGAAGATTAGCCTCCTAAGTGGGGTAAAGGTAAGACACGCTTACCCCGGCTTTACACCTGGTCCGTGACGTGAGCGCAGCGCAGCGGCGCGCCCTGCGCACCGGATCGCACCCATGTAATCGATGGTGTGAAACATATTGCTCACGCTGCGGCGCGTGAGCGGTCCGTCGTCGCTCCGGCATGCCGTGCCGCTGCGCTACAGATACGCGCCAGCTCTATTTTTGACGCTCCACGCACCGACACCTCGTCAATATCAGCAGTTCAGATCGAACCAGACAGGAAGTCAGACACGGGTTCAGTGTAAAATATCCGGTAACTTCCTTAACAAAAGCCACCGTGCAGCTTTTAAACTGCTGAACTACCTGAAGCATCTCCGTGTGCACAAAGTTACAGTAAAATAAGGAACCATGTCGCATGAACATGTGGACTAAATGAACCAATTGGATGAGAATCACAGGCGATCTAGCAGTCCTCTCGTGATTTCGTGATGTCACCAATCAACAACAGCTGGTGCACTCGCGGGTGCGCTGCGCGGCCGCACAGTGAACGGTGTAAATGCTCGCGCCGAGGAAGTCGCAGCAAAGCCGCTGCGCTCACGTCACGGACCAGGTGTAAAGCCGGGGTGAGACTTGCTATTATCTGATTAAAAGCCGCTGTTGTGCTGCTCTGCTACAAACTGAGACCTTACTGAGAGCAAACAAGGAGCTAACTGTTAGCCACCGGTCGGCAGGCCGACATCGGGTCTGCTGCCCGTCAATCAAAAGGACACGCCCCTAAATATGTGTAATATCAAGATTAAATATCATCGAAACAGATGAGTTATAAAAAAAATTCACCCCCCCACACAGTTGACATGAAGGTAAACTTGACCTATTAAACCTAAAATGATGTTTAGAACAAACTGTAAACATGTTTATTTCTACTGTGAAGTTGGTGTTTTTAACGTGGGAGTCTGTGGGGATTTGCTCTGATTTGCAGCCCCTAGAGGATCAAGAGAGAACTACAACAAATAACTTCTTTCGGGTAGACTCATAGTTGGCTAACAGAGGTTGCCGCTTGATTGGGATGCACCCTAAGTCTTGTAGTAGTAATCAGTAGAAATAAAAAGTAGTGATCAAAACTGAATACCTTTTAGAATCCAACTGGAGGAGCTGTGATGTGTTTTAGTTGTGCAGTTTGGCTGGTGTAGTTTTATTTGTAGGGAACAGACAAAGGAAGCTTAGTCAAAGTGAAGTCTGACAGGTATGACAGTGGAGAAGATGTAAGACGATTTCAACTGAGTGTTCACCTTCAAGAACATATCCTCATATATAATTCAGGGCTGTGAAAACATACGTCTCTGAGCTGCGGAGAAAGCAGCCGAGTAGCCTGTTTACTAGCTGCAGGCTGATCGACACCGTCTCACGGCCTCCTCTGCATCTGTTACTGGAGAGATCACAAGAACATCAGCGGCGGTTTGCGTGTCAGCCGCACGCCGCCTTTTATACGCTTTCATTGTGAAGTCAAAAGTGTATGAAAAATTAAATGAAGTGACTGACAGGATGAAAAACAGAGTGAGTGTGCATCTGCAGCGTCAGCAGCTCTGCGTATGAGCCAGAGTCAGAGAGGAAACATGATGTTTTCAGTGAAGAAGCTCAATGATTCATCTATAATGTGAAAAACAGCGAACATGACTCCTTTCCAGAAAAGCTTATTGTGTGTTTTATGCTGTATATTGCTGTCATTTGCACATAGGAGCTGCTACTCAGTTTCATTGTAGTTAAACAATGACAATAAGACTATTCTGCTTCTGATTCTTGAGGAGTTTATGGCACACAGAAGTTCAAAGCAAATATCAGATGCTTTCTGTTCTGTTCCCATGATTGGTTGTGATGATGCAGTTAACGCAGCCTGACTCGGCCGGGTGCTCCTTATTTAAATCAGATCAACAGCAGATGCACCGTCATGGCGGCAGAATGTGGCGCTGTGATATGACATCACACCCCCGCTAAGAGTGTGGCACAAACACAGCCAGGCCGCTGCCAAGCCGGGAGAAGCGTGGCAGCGGTACAAGCACACCGTAATGAGTAATGAATGTTCCTGAAGACATGAGAGCAGGCTCATGACTCCAACCATGTCCTGATATCTAAAAAAAAAATGCAATGGTGTGAGGTCATACTAAAAAAAAAAAACAAGAAAGAAAACAAGCATGATGCGTGTTTGTGCTTTCCCATTAACAGAAAAGGCTCATTAGCAGCTCTAGATTAAGTTTACCTGGTAAATTATTTTCCTGGAAAGTTATTGAAAGAGTTCAGCTGCTTCTAATGGACATTTTCATTGATTTTTCCAACTGAGAATAGGAGTTTCTATTTGTTCGTGGATGTATCAACAGGAACATACACTATATTGCCAAAAGTATTTGCTCACCCATCCAAATTGTGGGAATCAGGTGTTCCATCACTTCCATGTCCACAGGTGTATAAATGAAGCAGCTCGGCATGCAGACTGTTTCTACAAACATTACTGAAAGAATGCGTCGCTCTCAGGAGCTCAGTGAATTCCAGCGTGGAACTCTGATAGGATCCCCCTTTCCAACAATTCCATTGGTAAAATTTCCTCACTCCTTAAATATTCCACAGTCAACTGTCAGCTGGATTATAAGAAAATGGAAGTGTTTGGGAACGACAGCAACTCAGCCACGAAATGGTCGGCCACGTAAACTGATGGAGCGGGTCAGCAGATGCTGAAGCTCATAGTGCGAAAAGGTGGCCAACTTTCTGCAGAGTCAATCACTACAGACCTCCAAACTTCATGTGGCCTTCAGATCAGATCAAGAACAGTGACAGAGAGCTACATGGAGTGGGTTTCCATGGTGACCAGCTGCATCCATCCATACATCACCAAGTGCAATGCAAAGCGTGGATGCAGTGGTGGAAAGCAGCCGCCACTGGACTCTGGAGGGACCAATCACGCTTCTCCATCTGGCAATCTGATGGAGGAGTCTGGGTTTGGCGGTTGCCAGGACAACGGTACTTGTCTGACTGCATTGTGCCAAGTGTACAGTTTGGTGGAGGGGGGATTATGGTGTGGGGGTGTTTTCAGGAGCTGGGCTTGGCCCCTTAGTTCCAGTGAAAGGAACTCTGAATGCTTCAGCATACCAAGACATTCTGGACAATTCCATGCTCCCAACTTTGTGGGACCAGTTTGGAGCTGGCCCCTTCCTCTTCCAACATGACTGTGCACCAGTGCACAAAGCAGGTCCATAAAGACCTGGATGCAGAGTCTGCTGTGGAGGAACTGGACTGGCCTGCACAAAGTCCTGACCTCAACCCCATAGAACACCTTTGGGATGAGTTAGAGCGGAGACTGAGAGCCAGGCCTACTTGTCCAACATCAGTGTGACCTCACAAATGTGCTTCTGGAAGAATGGTCAAAGATTCCCATAAACACTCCTAAACCTTGTGGACAGCCTTCCGAGAAGAGCTGAAAAAGGTGCAAAGGTGGACCAACGTCATATTGAACCTTTTGGATTAGGAATCGGATGTCACTAGAGCTCATATGTGAGTCAAGGCAGGTGAGACAAGACTTTTGGCAATATAGTGTATGAAAGATCACAAAAGCAAGCCTGTGACTTTCAGTAAAATGCCTCCCATATATTCCACGTTTCATCAGGTTGGCTTCTTAAATACTAAAATGTGTGAAAGTTGTTTTTATCTATTAAAATGCAAATTAAATGTATCTTTAAATATGCACCAATTTCTCTGATGTTCAACAACCTGCTGCACTTTGGAGCAATACTTTCTTTTTTATGTCCACCATATCAGGAAACAAAAATGGTGACAACGGGAGCGGGCGGTCGTGTTGGTGGAGAGAACCTGCACCCTGCTGGGAGCCTGATAGTAAGAGAGCAACTAAAGCATCTCCATCTGCTTTAATGTGGACCATGAATGAGCTTCAGTGTTAGTAACATGTACTGTTAGACGTGGACTGGTGAGCACGGATAACGTGCAACAGCAGTCTACTGTATATATTCAACCTCCTTAAAGCTTCTTTGTCCCCAAACCTCCTCCACTCGCCCACACTCCCACATGTCCGGCCCATTAACCCGGGCAGCTGGTTTGGGGCCGGCTGGCCAGAGAGGAAGCTTAAAGTGGAGTCTAATTCACTTATTGATTCCTGTGTGGTGTAGCAGGATACTTCACAGCTTTAATCAGTGGGAGGTTCTGAGCTGAGACAAGGGTGAAAATAAGGGTTTGCATTTGCAGGTGGGACAAATTGAGTTTGTATTGTTTTCTTTTGACCCTTCTGCCATAATTAAACACATCCTGGGCTTTCTGCTGCAGTGAGCACTTTAAAGACCTAAACCAGCAAAGGATGTTAAAGTGAGACAATGAGACAGAAAGTTTCTTTTAAAGCTTTGACCTCCCAGAAAAATGTGACAGAAAAAAAAACTGTTTTAGTAAGTGTTCACAAATCCCAGAGACCATGAGCCACTGCTAGCTAACACTCGGTCAGTTCAGCCTTTGTAGGTCCACATTCATTCACTCTGGTTGCAAGTGGTGTCTCCAATAGAGATGCACTGATCTGATACCCAGATTGGATATCCGCCCCGATATTGACAAATTAGCTAGATCGGATATCGGATGAATGTAGACGAACCAGTCATTTCTGGTTTTATTACTAGGTGCATTCAGACAGAGAGGTCTAGCAGTTCCTATAACTCTCTGTCTGGAGTTCAGTTATAAGAACTACCCTTCCCCATCAGTTTACGTTTGCACATGAGGGAGGAACTTGTTAGGGACCATGTTTGAAGCAATCGTCTGTGACAGCTGATCCCCCAGCAGATCTAATACAAAACTGAGGTTTCTCATCTCTTTTATTGAAAGCTATTATAAAAGCTAGCTTACCAGCTTTCCCTCGCGGTCATATGTATCACGTAACGTCCAATTTACCTTTTGTTGAAGTGCGGTCAGGAACTTTAGTAGATGGTCTGACCACAAAAGTATACTCTTATTTAATAGTTCTTGTTATTAAGATCTCGGTAAACAGGTAAACAGCCGCGAGACTTTTAATATGGCGGGGCTGGAAGAAGCGGAGCTCTCGCAGGGCGGGTTGTAGTTGGGCAATCATCAAACACCACATTCAGTTCCTATGAAAATAATTGCTTGCCTTGGACAATTCCAAATAGTTCTGGAACTGCGGTCTGAGGTCTCTAGTTCCTATATGTGATTGAAAATAACAGCTGAATTGGGTACACTCTTATTTAATAGTTCTTGTTATTAAGATCTCGGTAAACAGGTAAACAGCTGTGAGACTTTAAATATGGCGGGGTTGGAAGAAGTGGAGCTCACGCAAGAGGCGGGGCTTGCCAGTTCTACCAAACACCTACGTATTTCAGTTCCTATGGAACGCCGAAAAGACCCTGCCTCGGTGTAGGAGCTAAAAAGGTTCTAGGAACTCAGGGCCAAGGTCCCTAGTTCCTATGTGTCCCAATGCGACCTGGTTCCCGAAGGAACTCACAAAGGTTCCTACAGTCCGAAAGCGCCTAATGTTGTAATAAATGCACATTTTATTTGTTAACAGATGAAACTATGTACATTTACATCTGTGTTAATTTGTTAGCTTTCTTTAAAGGGACTAGAGGGAGGAATTGTGAAAGAATAATCAAGCATGTCCAGTTTGTTAATACTAATGGGTGATGAAGCACCAAAAAACAAAGAGAACAAGCCCACCCACGTCTCTCTCTGTTGCCTTGAACAGGCTGTGTGCTGCATAACGTTGCGATTCGGTGGCCGAATTTTCCGCGCTGTCCTGTAGATGTGACATCAGATGACGTCAGATGATGATGCATCCGCGTCCTCGACAGTTTTAATCCAGGAAGGAGACGGTCACTGTAAATTCAAACACTGCAAGGGATAGTTATGGATTCTTCTGCCGTCAGCAAGTGATCCAGATCAACTGAAAGACACGGGAAAGTGTCACTACTGAGTAGAAAAAGACTTTATCAGCATAGTAAACAACATTAAAGCTTCAGTTTGTGCTTAGCTCGTGGCTGCAGTTACATGCAGCGCTGGTCACGAGTCTCATTTCTTAATATTACCTCAAATCCCTTTAAACAAGGCTGAATGTTGATGTCAAGCTTGATGCCTTCACTCACATGACAAGGCACACTTCATACAGTTCATTCATTCAAAAGTAGTATCGGACCAGTATCGGATATGCTCAGCCCAGGTCTTGGTATCGGATTGGGAAAAACTGGATCAGTGCATCCCTAGTCTCCAATGAGGGGAAAGTATGTGCAGATCAACAAGAACAAAGAGTAGCTGTTCATTTGAGATGTTTGGTGGAAGAAGTAGCCAAAATGCTACTGACCATTTCTACTAAGGAATTGGTAATTACACACTCCTAAAAATAAATAATAAATAAATAAATAAAGCGAACACTTAAACAAGACATCTTGTCCTGCTGGAGGATGTTGCAGCAGCATGACGTCTCCAGACTCCGTCACTTCTGTCACACGTGCTCAGAGTCAACCTGCTCTCATCTGAAGAGACCAACGGCCAATCAGACGATACCGCTGTTCTCTGGCAGCCAATCACCTGCAGAGTGCTGGTCTGTAAGAACGGGACCCACATGTGGACGTGGTCCCCAAACCAGCCTCATGGAGCAGAAACGTGCATCAGTGTCCCGCTGGAGGTCATGTTGCAGGACTCCTGCTCCTCCTGCTCGGAGGAGGAGGCGGCCTCGGAGATTTTCATATTTCGCATTTGTGAAACAAAAGCGGAGGTAAACCAGAGGCAGCATGGCGACCCGGCGTGTCATTTGAATGGAGTTCTCGTTGTAAAACCAACAGACCGTACAGCCCACATCTGCTCAGACAATTCCTCGTCCACACACAAAGTCAAACTCTTCACAAAGAAGAGTGCAAATCGTCAAGGCAGCGCGGTTTTTGGTGATGGCATACTGTTGCTGCTGCTGTTGTTGTTATAGTCATCTTCTTCTTCTCTGTCTTCTTCTTCTACTACTTGCTACCTCTGTTTATAGTGTTGCTTGTCGGGATTGTTCAAGACCCCGACCTGTCTTTGAGAACGTACAGTGTGAGTAGTCAGATCGCATCCGAGCGTCAGTTCGTACAGTATCAGGACAAACATCGCAAGCTGTGAATTTTTGAACTCTGTACTGATTCGCACAATTTGAGTTGGAGCTGCGAGCAACGACTGATAATATCGCACAGCGTACCCCAGGCTTTAGTGTTGCTTCCTGACTGGACAGGTGGGTTTCACACCAGTGTCATACATGGAGTTATGCTGTGTTTAAGTGTTCCCTTTATTTAATTTTTTGAGCAGTGTATATTATTTATGAAAGTATTGGTAATTATATCATAATCATAATCATACGTATATTATTTATTGTGCTGGGCAGAAAGATTTTTCTGTTGTGATCAATAGTCTGACTTTCTGCATCTCATCCAGTTTAATCGCATTTTCTTGCATAAAATGCAATAATGAAAACAAAAGTAGTGTAATTTAAGAAAATTAAAAAGTGTACGGTTATGAAATGAAATGAAAAATGAAATGAAATGAAAAATACTTTATTCATCCCCAAAGGGAAATTCAGTATTGTAAAAGTTCACTTTTTTTTTTTTTTTTTTTTTTTTTAAATAAACAAAAAGTCAGTTAGTCTTGTTCTTTAGGGTGATGGTTGCTGGCAGGAATGAATTCCTGTATCTCCGTCCTACAGCGAACTTGACGCAGCCTCCCACTGAACACACTCTGTTGATTCTTCACCGTGTTGTGGAGAGGATGGGAAGTGTCCTCCATCATCTTCATCAGCTTGTGAAGCATTCCTTTTTGAACGATCAGCTCCAGCGGCTCCAGAGTTATCCCCAGCACAGAACCAGCTTTCTTGATCAGCTTGTTTAGTTTCTTCAAGTCTCTGGTTCTGATGCTGCTGCCCTAGCAGATGGCTGCAAAGCTAATTGCACTTTCTACCACAGACTTATAGAAGATCTGCAACATCTTGTTGCAGACATTAAATGATTTCAGCTTCCTTAAGAAGTAGAGTCTGCTCAGACCTTTCTTGTAGATGTAGTCACTGTTGCATTTCCAATCGAGTCTGTTGTCCAGCTGAACTCCAAGGTATTTGTAGTTCTCTACCACCTCCACCTCCTCTTCCAGGATGTAGACAGGACTATGCTGCTTATTCTTGCTCCTCCTGAAGTCAACAATCATCTCTTTAGTCTTGCTGGTATTTAAGATGAGCTGATTGTTACTGCACCATTTCACAAACTGATTGACAAGTTCCCTGTATTCGGCTTCTTGTCCATCACTAATACACCCCACAACAGCAGAGTCATCAGAATATTTCTGCAGATGACAGGACTCAGAGTTGTACTGGAAGTCTGAGGTGTACAGTGTAAAGAGGAATGGTGAGAGTACAGTCCCTTGTGGTGCTCCAGTGCTGCTGACCACCATCTCAGACACACAACCTTTCAGTCTCACAAACTGTGGTCTGTTTGTGAGGTAGTCGTAAATCCAGGTGGTTGTGGAGGGATCCACCTGGAAGTTATGGAGCTTCTGACATAGCAAAGCAGGCTGAATAGTATTAAATGCACTTGAAAAATCAAAGAACATGACCCTCAAAGTGCTGCCTGACTGGTCCAGATGAGAGTGGGCTCTCTGAAGCAAGAAGATGATGGCGTCTTCAACCCCAAGCCCATTACGATATGCGAACTGTAATGGGTCCTGAAAGGTGTTCACTTGCTTGTTGAGGTGAGCCAGTAAGAGTCTCTCCAGGACTTTCATGATGTGAGATGTCAGGGCAACTGGTCTGTAGTCATTGGGTTCAGCTGGTTGTGGTTTTTTAGGGACTGGAACAAGACAGGATGTTTTCCACAGCACAGGAACTCTGTTCTGTCTCAGGCTGGTGTTAAAAAGGTGCTGGAGAACCGGACATAGTTGTTCTGAGCAGGTCTTGAGAACTCTGGGACTGACACCATCTGGACCTGCAGCCTTGTTCCGGTTCAGTTTTTCTAGTTGTTTCTTGACCTGGTCACAGGAGACAGTCAGGCTGGAGGTGGAGGCAAAAGAGGTCTCAGGATGTCCTGATGTGGAGGGAGATGAGGCTGTGTTCAGGTCCATGACTGAGGTGCAGGGTGACAGAGTGGAGGTGGGACAGGAAAGCTGTGAGCTCATGGAGGGTGTGTGGAATGTTGGGTTGTCGGCAGGGGGGAACTGAACCTATTGAAGAACATGTTCAGTTCGTTAGCTCTGTCCAGACCTCCATCAGTCAGGTCCCCCTTTAACTTGAAGCCAGTGATCTTCTTCATTCCCGACCACACATCCCTCACGTTGTTCTGCTGGAGCTGCTCTCCAACTTCTTCCTGTAGTCCTCCTTGCACTTCTTAGTCTTGTTTTCAGTTGTTTTTGTGTGGTCTTCAGTAACTCCCTGTCTCCATCCCTGAAAGCTTTCTTTTTGATGTTCAGCAGCTTTTTCAGGTCACTGGTGATCCAGGGTTTGTTATTGGGGAAGCACCTCACTGTTCTTGTTGGAACGATGCTGTCCACACAGAAGTTTATGTAATCTGTCACACACTCAGTCTGGTGTTGATGTCATCTCCATGAGGTTCACAGAGGACATTCCAGTCTGTGGCCTCAAAGCACCCTCTCAGAGCATCTTCAGCCTCAGTAGACCAGGTTTTAATCGTCCTCCTAATGACTGGTTGCTGCTGAACGATGGGCTTGTAGGTGGAGGTGAGAAGAACCAGATTATGATCAGATCTTCCTAGAGGAGGCAGGGCAGAGGAGCGTATGCATTCTTTGTATTTGCATAAAATAAGTCCAACATCTTATTTTCTCTGGTGGAGCAGCTGACAAACTGCTGGAAAGTTGGCAACGTAGCAGAGAGGGAGACGTTGTTGAAGTCTCCAGAGATCGCCATGAATGAGTTTGGATGCTGTGTTTGTAGTTTAGCCATGACGGAGCTGATGACATCACAGGCTGTCTCTGGTGCGGTACCTGGTATTATATAAACCGCTACCAGAATAACACAGGCAAACTCTCTGGGTAAATAATATGGACGGAAACTCACAGCTAACAGTTCAATGTCTCTTGGCAGATCTTCTCCTTGACAGTGACGTGTCCTGGATGGCACCAACGCTGACTGACCAGCACTGCAATTCCGCCTCCCTTCCGCTTCCCGCTAGCTGTATATTTCGATCTGCACGGACCGTCTTGAAGCCGTGTACAGACGCATTACAGTCCGGGATGTGTTCATGCAGCCAAGTCTCGGTGAAACACATGATACTGCATTCTCTGTACTCTTTCTGAGACCTTGTTAGCACTTCGAGCTCGTCCATCTTGTTAGCTGCGATCTCACGTTACCCATCACAACAGTTGGAAGAAACGGTTTAAATCTCCACCGTTTCGCTCTGCCTTACCCCTGCCCTGCATCCTCTTGTCTTTCTCCTTAACTCCACTGGATTTGACGTGTTATTTCGCTGAAAATCTTGATTTGGGAGAGTTTTAACAGTTGATCACGGTGGTAAACAATTTTTCCGTTGCTATGGATACACATCATAACAAGCAGTGAAAAAAGCCAATATACGAGGAAAAATCTCCCGAATTGCACACCGTTCAAACCAGCATAAAAATCCTCCAAGAAAAACCTAATCTGACGAATAATGTCGATAAAAAAAGATAACTATATTAGAAAAAAACACAAAAGTTAAGAGAGCTTTCACAAATTGCAGCTACCTAGCAGCGCATTCCAGAACTTGAATATTATATGTCAATATATTATAATATAGATATATGTCAACATATCAATATATTATATGTACAAAGCTAGATCATTTAGTTTTGAAAAAAAAGCTGCTGCTCTTTAACAACAGTTTTCTCTTCACACAGCAGCACTTCAAGTATTTCTTGTAAATCCCAACTTCAACATTAATGTCACATAAATGTAACAAAAACCAAATCTTTATGACAGAAAGATGTGTGAAGCTGCATTCCTTCTAAACTCAGAGGAAAATACACAACAGATCTTTTTTATGTGTGTTTCCTGCTGGATTATAACCTCAGCTCTTCTCGACTGGGGGGAAAAGTTCTAATTGTAACACTTAAAAACTTAAAGTAAAAAGAAATGAATCATTTGGAGCTTTACAGTTCCTGTGGTAATTCGATGGGAACGTTGGGAACCAGTTTTCAGAAGTGGCGCTTCATTGCAAATGTTGGACGTTTGGCATCTTATCCAAATATTGTGTGACATTAACTTTCGATCCTCTTAATATTGAGTTTGAGTGTGATGATGCTTAATGATACTTGGCTTTGGATTGGATAAAATGATTTCTCTTCAGCGCATTTTCACTAAGGGAGCATCACCACTCATTCTTTAACTGGTGGAAGAACTTTATTTGGCTGCAGTAAAGGAATCAGAAGGGAGTATTCAAGTCAAAGATGTTTTAGTCTCTTGTGGCTGTATCTGGTACCGCGTGTTCATGCGTGTCTACATTTTATAGAAACTATGCTACCAAGTGAAGTTGTTCTTTGTGATGAACATTTAAAAATGGATTTATCCATTTAGATTAAAAAAAAAAACTGTCCTCATCTAAAGAAGGAAAATATAAACCGCAAGCTTAGGCCTTTCAGTTGTTATTAAAGTTGTACTTCCGTGGTCATTTCATTAATATTTCTGTGTTCTCCATTATTATTAATGCATTCTGCATCGTTTCTGTTTAAAAAAACCTTCTGTATCTTTGTATCCAGCTGTATTTGTATACTAAAAGGCTTGTGGTCCAACAGCAGGCTTTTCCGGGTCCTTCTCATAATTTCCGTCTATTGGCTGCCTCCCATGGTGTATAAGGAAGCTCCGCCCTCCGCTCTTATTTAGTTACAGACAGGAAATAGAGCCGACAAACAAGTTTTTCCGCCATGCTAACAAACAGTTAGCTAATTAGCTTCTCAACTCCGAAGCTACAGTCGTGCTGTCTTCACTTCTAGTGTGTAGTGGAGGGTTACCTGCCTTCCAATGGACAGATAGAAACCCCACGTGGGATACGCTATTTACAATGTGACGTAGAAGTGCAGGCTGTTCCCATTCGCTCTTTTCTTCGTATTGTTTCTCTGCTGAGAAAGCACGCCGACTGGGGGGAACGCAACGCTAGCAAGTCAGCATGTGTAAGTAAACAAGGAGAAACCCTCCGTATTTCAGAAGGAGCAAGTTAAACGGGTTTTCAGTGGAAGGAGGCCTTTAAATGGTGTAAGATGGTACATGATGGACAAAATCAGGGATGCATGATACTGGAATTTTGGCGGATATCCAATATGCCGATATTTAAAACTCATTTGGCTGATAACCGACATCGATATTAAAGCTGAAAAATAAATTATGTAATATTCATTCCTTGTGCAAAATTAGAAAAATACCTCAACCTGAGTTATGCAGAACAAGTCAAACTTAAAAACAGTTGTTCAAACAAAACTAATAGCAGGGGGGGGGGGCGGGGGGGGCTGGGGCCTCCCCTGGCCAATCACTGGCCAGCCCCATGCTTTAAATATTAAAAAAAAACAAAAATCAAAAGTGGGAGGCGCTCAAGCAGTTACAGAGAACCCAAGCTGCTTCCAAACCATTTTCCCTTCTTATTTTAGACACCAACTACCCCATACAGCTGGAAAATATATATATGTTTCATTTTTTGAATTTCATTTTCTTTCAAACATGCGCTCTGAGGTATCTTCCTCTGGCCACCCCAGTGAAATATTTCTGGCTCCGCCGCTGTCTAATAGGATATGTGCATTATATCCTAGAACCACCTGGATTTTCTTCTTCCTGAGAAGAGAGAGATAGAAAAAAAAAACCCACAATACCCAAAAACAGGAGACATTTGGTTCTACAAATGACCGTGTATTAACTCTGTTCACACAGAACATCCTAAAAGAAACTGTCTTTAGAAGTTTTAACGTCTGTAAAAAAGAAGTTTTTGAAGAAGAAGAAGTTGTTTTCGGTTTTTTTTAGACTTTAGAAACAGCGAGCTGATCAGTTAAATATCGCTAAAATATCGGTGGGGTGGCTGATGTCCAGTTTTAAGGCTGATATAGGCCGATACCGATAGGGGGTTGGTTATGCATCCCTAGACAAAACTACTTCTGTTTATGGAAATAAAGAAGCATGTCACGCTTTGTCTTCAGTGTGTTTTAATACTTTATAAACAACAGAAAATTTGTGAAAATAAAATTCTAGAAAATAATGGTCCGTGTCCCTGAGGGTTTCTGCGTTCACCTAAAACCTGAGTTATAGTCCGTTAACATTGACAGCAGCCTTCGACTGATCTCAGAGATTACAAGCCAGAGCTGAATAATTTCAGCTGTTTACCATTCACTTTATGCAGGACTGTTGCTTCTATAAATCTTCAATTACAATGCTGGGAGGCTGACAGAATGAAAATAAGAGCAGGAAAGCAAAAGGAACATGCTGCGCAGCTACCGGATAAGAGCCACAGCTGGGGAAATCACCTGGGAACATCGACATGACAGTGTCTTCTGATTTTCTCTAATGTCGCACTTCAGATTCAAAGGCTGTGATGTGTTCTCTAATCGCTGCTCTGAGATCAGAAAGCAGCCACAGCCCAAGTTGCTGATATCAGCCCACATTTGAGGCAGTTTTATGTATAGATTTTTTTAAGTGTACAACTGGCTGCTGTTTTAACTTTAAAAAATAAGAAATAAGATTGGGTTATCCAGAGGATCACAGCTCAGCTCACACCTCCTCACTCACAGCACACTATTCCCATCCGGCAAGTCTTTGGAAAACAAACCGCTCTCAGTATCACTTACTGTATCCTCTACGTCAGTTTCTATGGTTTTGGAAAATAAAAACAAGTAACATCTGGAAGAGAAAAGAAAAGTTTACAGAATATAAAATTAACATCATTCTAAGCAGCAATCCAGCATGTGTATAAGTGGCTGTTATCCATGAAGAACTTCATTTCCCAGCATTCCTTTCAGAGTCATGTGACTACGGTGCAGCTGCTGCTGCTACAGACTGACTTGCTTTGGAGCTGCTTATAATATGTCTGGTTTTAAGTTGTTGGTTAAGTTACCAAGTTGTCAGAAACATTAGAAAAAGACACATGTTGGCTATACCTGCTAGTATCTGATATATGGTAGTATCTAATACCTGCTAGTATCTGTAGGAATGCACATAACCTTAAAAAACACAAACAAACAAAAAATACCACTAAATTTCAGCTTCTAAAGGCCAATTCCGTTAAATGCGCTGTACCTGATTTTGCACATTTGCGAACCGTGAGCGAGGTGAACAGTGCAGTTTGGACTGCAAGCCCCGCCCCGAACTGTTTCTTCCAGTGAGAAACATTCCTTCCCTTCTTTTTCTCTCCTCCCACTCGACATGCATGAAATAACGTGCACACTATCATACTCGTTCACAAAGAAACTCTCCAGAGAAAACTTGCATCTTACAGTGAATTCACATTGTGTTATATACGTAGACCAGCTGAGGCAGCACCAGCACCGAGGACATTTAAAATCTTGCTAAAAAGAAAGTTATTGAAAAAATACGTGTCCAGGCGGACTTCCAGTCCACATTCAATCTGAGGCGTCCAGCTGCTCTCTACCTTCAGTACAATCCACCGAGATATACATGAACTTTATTCCTTCTTTGGTCTCTCCTGTGTTTCAAGCCTCTCTCCTCCTCAGTTTTGAACCTTTCAGGCTGTTTTGCTGCGGTATCGCGACTTTCCCTTCGGTAGACGCCATGCGGTTCTGTTTACAAGTGCTGCTGTGCACACACGAGGGGAGGGCGCTCCTCGTTAGGAAACACTGAGTGGCTGATAGGAAACCGAAACTTATGTAGAACGAACCGCATTGGCAGGAGAAGAGCGTCACGCCAGCATTACAAACCTAAACTAAAAAGGCCTGGATTCATGCATATACGCAATCAATGAGTGATTTATTTTCATGAAATTATGTCTTTTAACACACATTATGCCTTGTAGAAAGTATTTTTCTTAGAGAGATCAAAATAAAATCAGGTACAGGGCCTTTAACTCATTGACTGCCAGACCTTTTCCAAGCAGAGCGCTCCATATTGCCAGGGTTTTAAGCATTTTCACAGATTTTTGGAGGGTTACAGAATATTGTGTACTATGCCAATACAAACACTGAATGTACCAAAGGAAAGCTTAGACTCTCTTCTTTTATCAGAAAAAAAACATTTGTTTCTAGCTTTTTCCATTCTTTAGTAATCTGCAGTAGAACATGGGTTTGTTGCAGCGAAAATGCCTCTTTCTGACCAAAAAGCTGAGAACACGAGCTTTAAATGCTGCAGTGCGCTTCAAGTGGAAAAGTGTCTTTGTTGCTAATATTTTTTTACTTTAGTGACACCTTCATCATCTGAACAGCTGTTTACTTCTATAAAACAACAAATACAACACTGAGAAAAGAGTTTTGGTGGCAAAATAATCATTTTCTAGCTAAATAATTGTGGACCCCTGAGCAAGGTCCTTAACCCCCCACCAACTGCTCCCCGGGCGCTTTAAGTAGCAGCCCCTGCTCTCTATACTCACAGTACAAGTGGGAAAATGCAGAGCCAATTTCCCCTCGAGGATCTACAAGATAACAAAATAATAAAAATAAGCCACAAGTTTGTTTCACAACATAACATTTGACAGAAACGTCTCTAGCCATCCGTCACTCCCTCCTACTAATGAATATTCAGATATATTACTCAAATATGCACAAATGAAGGAAAAAACGGCTTAAATTAAGTTTTTTTTAAATGGGGAAATAACACAATAACATGCTGAAAAGCTCTTAAAAGCCATTTTTCATGATACGGCTCCTTTTAAACTGGGATTTTCAACTTTTGCACGTCTAATCTTAAAAGTTCAAACTGTAAGGGGTAGCTAGTGTCTAAAATAAGCCCCGCTACCCACCAAACATGAACAGAAAAGACTTTACAAATTTCGTATCCGATCAGGCGCCTATGCATTTCCACTGAACCGGAAGTCAGCTTTGATTTCACTCCCAACGACCTCGTGTCACCCGTGTTTAGCCGACGCCCCCCTTGTTTACCTCGTGCATCTGCTTAAATGTGTTGACACCTGATCCAAAAAATTCTTTTTCCCCAGGGGTTTTACCAAAAAAAAAAAAAAAAAAAAAAATCTTTGGATTTATTTGAGTGGATAAAATTAATCATATGTATATTACACCTACATATACATCACATCATTAATAAAAAGTAAGAATAAATACATTAAACACTATATTTATCTGTGAGTTATTTAAAAAACCCCACAATCCATTTTATGTAACAGCACCTCCATACAACTTATTTAAAAAACCACCGGTTGGGGGAAGAACCTCAAATATCTTTTATATTTTGCCTTCCTAACCTTCCTCTGGTTTCTCCTGTGTGCGTGTATCCTTCCTTCAGCTCCTCAACATGCAACCCAATTATCAGATAACTCAAGAAATGTTATTGTAATCAAACTTGTTGGTGTGCATGTGAGCAGGTTCATTGACTCACGAGACCTTGGCTTCCCCACTTCCTTCACAATGCGTCCTCATCTCCTTCTCACACACGGATCGACCTGCATATCATTGCTTGGTCCAGATGTTTATTCTGAAAGAAGTTTTTATTTTGGAGATGGAATGAATTCTCCACTTTTTACGTCCCACTTCCAGCCGTACGTCACAAATTTGGCTGCGGCAAGTGCAGAAATGAGACCTAACGCCCAAACGATCGCTGCACAGGTCGACTTGGCTCCATTCGTGCGCCTCAGGTTGGATTTCAGCTTCTGCACATCCGATCTTAAAGGGACTTGAGGCAGGAATTTGAAAAAAACCAAGCATGAATGTCCCTTTTTTCATACTAATGGGTGATGAAGCGCAAAATACCAAAAATAACGTTTCCACCCATGTTCTCTCCGTTGCCTTGAACAGGCTGTGTGCTGCAAAATGCGCTGCAATTCGGTGTCCGAATTTCCCGCGCTGCCCTGCGGACTTGACGTCAAATGACGCTACATCTGCAGTTTTGATGCAGGAAAAAGACGGTCACGTTAAATAAAAACACTGTAAGCGATAGTTATGGATTCTTCTGCCGTCAGAAAACGATCCAGATCAACTGAAAGACCACAAAAAATTGTAACTACGAAGAAAAAGCTTAGTAAACAACATTATAGTTTTCCAGCTCTGCCATGTGGACGTGACGTCACATGACGCTACATCCGCTGTTTTGATACAGGAAGAAGACGGTCGCGGTAAATTCAAACACTGTAAGCGATAGTTATGGATTATTCTGCCGTCAGCAAACGATCCAGATCAACTGAAGGACACTAAAAAGTGGAACTACGAAGAAAAAGGTGGATAAACAACATTATAGCTTCAGCTTGTGCTCCTGTGACGGCTTGGCTCGTGGCTGCAGTTACTTGAAGCGTCGCGGCAGTCGCGAGTTTCATTTCTTAATCTTGCCTCAAGTCCCTTTAAAAAAAGAAAGAGATTTTTAAAAAAAGCTTTTTTTTCGGGGTTAAAGCCAAAATTACACAAAATTAACTTATTGAGGTGAAAAAATCCAGTGTAAAAATCCCATCTACGCCCTGAACATATATGTTATCGGGGCAAGTTGTCATGATATCGGACTTATCAGAATGACGTAATAGTTTCCTGTTATTGGCCTGATAATTATCGTGCACCCCTAAGTATCTGATATCTGGCAGCCAGATGTCCAAAATGAACTCCTCTGGCTGAGTTAAGGAGATTTGGGGATTTTTGTTCTCAGAGCAGAATAAAGTTGTATCTCTCAGAATATGAGAGTGCAACCTCACAGTTGTCTGCAGAGATCAGTATCGACTGAAATCAGAAATTAAGAATTGAACAATATTGGATATCGGCAGAGGTGGCAAAGGTACTGAAAAAATGTAATTAAGTAAGAGTATCTTTACTTTTCTTAGCGTAACTCAAGTAAAAGTACCCATCTAAAAATGTGTTCCAGTAAAAGTAAAAAAGTACTTAATCTAAAATGTACTTTGAGTAAAAGTTACTTAATTGCTTTCAGTTACTTGCTGTACAACAAGGACGACTTATAAATCCAGTCCAACACTGTTTTTAACAAACATTTACTACAATAAAGGGGAAAATAAAACCGAATCAACGCTTCTAAGATGGTAAAAATGTTCCGCTGTTCCTTATTAACAAAGTAACAAATTGTGCTCTTTTTTGTATTTTTCTAATCGTAGAAATTAGTCATAAATCTGAAATAATCATAAATCAGTCTTAATGAATAAATTAGCCACTGACTGCTTATCTAAGAAATTAAATAAAGGTTCATGTTCCTCAGAAACAATATCTGCAGAATCTGCATGGTGAATTATTTTCTTGTTTGTGTTTGAACACCTGAAACTGGCTGAGATGTGGTCGAGGATTTCCTTCTTCATCTCTTTAACAAGAACAGAAACACTGGTTCAGGATTAATTTTCTCCCCCTGCATTCAATTTTTTACTCATCAATAGGAGACATTTCCAAAGTAATGAAGTAAATTACTTGGGTCAAAATATACTTGAGTAAATGTAAGATTACCTATTTAAAAAACTACGCAAAAATTACAAATTACTCACCAAAACTACTTAATTACAGTAATTTGAGTAAATGTAATTGGTCAGTTTCCATCTTTGGATATCGGTGAAAAAAAAGGGCCAATATCGAACATCCCTACTTCGAATGCAACTTAAATGTGTTCATCTGTTCAGACTAAGATCTGCTAAGGAAATGTTTCCTTTCCAGCCTCAGATAAAGCAACCATGTCTGAGCAGAAGTTTTAAATAAACAGCATCTAGCACAAGAAGACGTGGACGCTCTGCACCCACTCGCATCCCCTGACCCCGTGACCTCTCACCTCCGAGTCGGCCGGTTTAACAGCCAGCAGGTTATTGATCTAGCGCGTGTTGAAAAGACAGATTAACAGAACAGAAAAGCTATTATGAAGACTTGGATTTGTTGTCATCGCTCTTTATTTAATAATCTTGTTGCATTCTCCTTGAGAGCGAATCTCTGGGATGAGAAAAAGCGACAGTTGAAAGAGAATAAAAGAGGAAGGGAGGAACATTACCGAACTGCTTTATCAGTTCAAAATGAGTTAAGATGTGTGCACAAATACACGGCAAAAACTCAAATCTTACCAAGTACAGTATATTTTTCAAATTTCCAGTCAAATTTCTAGAAATTTTTCTTTTTGCTTATTACAAGCAAAAAAAAAAAAAAAAAAAAAAAACTTTACTTATTTAAGAGTGGCCAAGATTTTCTTTTGCTTTTAACAAGCAAAAAAATCTGCCAATGGAACAAGCAAAGTTTTCTTGACAAGATTTCTTGAAATAAAGGTACTTAAAGGTACAGCATGTAAAAAACTCAAAGGTCAGTGGCAGAAAAATGTGATATATCATTCAAAACTGTGTTTCCATTGATGTGTAATCGCTGCACTAGAACAGCTGTTATATGTTTATTTTCTTAGAATGAGTTATTTATATCTACTTGCTGGGTGGTGCACATATGGCGGCTGCCATATTTGTTCCACCATTTTTACTATGGTGTCCCTGAATGGACAAAAGAATGTGTGTGAAGTAAGAACCCACTGAACTTTAAAACTGCTGTGCCAGCTTTGTTTAATGGGAGTTAGAGCACTTTTGGGGATCAGCAATGCCTTAAAAGACATAAAAAGTAGTTCCTCATAGCCGATAGCTACACCTGAGACCACTGGATCGACTCACAGATGAAAACATATTTATGTCTGGAAGAATTTTGGCCACTAACGGCCACCGTACATTCACTACATTGCTTTGAATATGAAGTCATTTGAAAGAAAACATCTTTTCTTGCAATACCCATATTTACCACTAGATGTCAGTAATCATTACATACTGTACCTTTAAAGGGGCAGTTCAGGATTTTTGACATAGAGCCTCATTTGCAAATGAGCCAGAATGCTACTCATCACTGAAGATAATTTCAACATATTTCATCCCGTTATTCTAGTTCCAGGAGGTTGCTGATGCTAATGCTAGTGTGAGTCAATAGGAATCTGCTAGCCTGTCATTAAAACCATTCTTATCCACTCCACAGAACATCCAAGGCAAATCAGCAAGTCTATCTGTGTAAATGCCGTGTTAAACTAGTAAACTCGTTTATTATACGGCTCTTTAGAATGCTGTTGAATGCTCCGTTGACTTGAACGGGTTTCCCCAACGTTCCAGCGGTCATTATTTTAGTATAATGACTGCTGTCAAAGGCAACAGATCTTTTTTTTTTCTTTTTTTTAACCTGTGGTTTTGAGGTGATCCTAATATCCCTCCGCATCGCAAGTGGTCCGGTAACTACTGCAAGCGAGCACATAGCGACACCTTGTGTCCGAAAATGGATGACTTCCCAATTAATTTGAATGACCTGCGTTCTATACATTATCCCTTACATGTTAAATAAGTAAAATTAGGCTTTTATGACAAATTTTCATTGCATATTGACGAACTACTTTCTTACCAGCTGCGGAATTATATACTTTGCTTCCAGGTGGTAGTGTTACTACCTTTGTCAGTGTATTCCGGTTCATAGAGATATGACAGTTAGTGTGATGAAAAAAGTTTGAAATCATCTTCAAAATCTGACAAACCTCATGCCTTTCAGACGTTGCCGTAGTTTTGACTGTATATTTGTGTAATCAGATTCCTTCATGCACGTAGCAGCAGATGACATCACTCTGCTGCCAAATACAGGAAGTAAAATCTTTTTGTAAAGTGTCTCAGCAGCAACAATCAAAATGCAACGAAATGCAGGTTAGTTTTATTTGCAACATTATTCTGTTAACACAGCATTTACACAGATAGTCTTAAGTTATAAATGATTTGCCTCAGATGTTCTGTGGTGCGGTTAAGATTGTTTTTAATGACAGGCTAGCAGATTCCTATTGACTTACACTAGCATTAGCATTGGCGACGTCCTGGAACTAGAATAACAGAATGAAATATGTTGAAACTGTCTTCAGTGATGAGTAGTATCCTGGCTCACTGGAAAATGAGGCCCTATGTCAAAATTCATGAACTTCCCTTTTAAAACAAGATCTTTGTTTCTCTTTAAGTAATTTTGTCTTCTTTTGAATGTGATGAGATATTTTGACTAGAAATTAGAAAAATATACTTGCTAAGATTTGAGTTTTTGCAGTGTGGCTCCACACGCTGACGCAGGAACCACCTCAGAAATCTGCGTTCGCCTCCCAGATCTGCTGCTGTAGGTTTAAGCATGCAAAGTATTTTGACCGCAGCTCAATCTTCACACCTCTCTGACTGGCTCTCATTGATTTCCACGGTGTTAGATGAAGTGGCGACGTCTGCGTGGGCCAATGAGAGGACAGCGCACTTGTGGAAGACTTGTTACGGCAAAGATTAGCTCACACACAAATACAAACACACACACGACTCAGCTGGAGATGAGCTTCAGCTATAATGGCACCTGAATCCATAAGTGAGCGCAGATGTGTTAAGATAAAAAATGTACACCTGTGTCTCTGGAACGGTTCGAGTTCTCAGTCTCCACAAACACACACACAAGGATGCAATCAAAGAAATGCAAATCTGATTGTGTGGAAGCTAGCAGCTATATGCAGGTGTGCAAATACCATTATATCCTTGACACACACACACACACACACACTCGCGCTGAAAGTGAGTGTACGACACACACCAGACACCGAACTAACAGGTTATAGCTTGCCCCGTGCATCTCAGTAAGTGTGTTATTTTATCGCCTCGTTTCATCCTCTCCTCTCCCATTCTGCTCAGTGACAGGGGGGATATGTGCACCCTACTTTGTTGCCATGGATACCACAAACACCCCACATAGAAAATTCTACACAGAATAATAAGTGGCCAATTGCGTGTGTTTGCTCTCCAACAAACCTCAGGATTAGAGGCATTTTCTTGTCAGAGGCATAAACTATTTTTATGTTTGCACGGGAAGGGGGGGGGGGGGCATGGATATGAAAAGAGCATACTAATGCTGTACGGTGACAGGTTTCTCCCTGCTTGCTGAGATGAGAGAGGCTGAGAACAGAGGAGGGAGAAAAAGAGAGGAAGAAGAGATGCTCGTAAAAAGAAACTCAGGTGCTCAGGGCAACCTGAACAAATGAAGGAGAAGATGACAGAAAGAGGCAGAGAAAGGCGGGGCACATCATTTCAAGTCCGGTTAACTGGCAGCGCTGACATTTGTAACAGACGAGCAGAAGGTGCGGGGAACTGGGTGGCGTTTAGTTGAGCAAAGTAAAGCTAAATGTTGTGAAAAGCTCGTTTTCTTTCTGCATGAATCAACAAACAGTGATGTGTTCACTTTTCCCAATATCTTCCTCCGTAACCCTAGTGTGCAATGATGTCATCATGATACCATCTGTTTGTTGCAATGGCAGACGCATCATACTCCCACACATTTACCCACACATGCACGAGATCAGATAACATGTAGAAGAGAACCTTTGACATTTGCTCAGCGCCGTGTGTATCCTGCTACACATGTCAGATTCCTGCAGGCTTTTTGTAGAGTAACGGTGATTGTTGACGCAGCTTTGCATCTGCCATCCAAACCCAGCATCCTGCAGTCTTCTGTGTGTTCCTTGTGCCTGTCCAAAGATGACACGCTGCATAGCACCATGCCTGCCAAGGTCACAAGAGGAGATGCTTGATGCGGATGTCAGTCAGTCCCCTCCCCCCATCAAGTCAAGGACACAGCCCCCCCCCCCAACCCCATATACAGCTTTTACACCTTTATCATTTACCAGTGTGGTCAGCTTGAGGAAGATGCGATCACGACAGAGGTCGGCTGACATTAGCTGACATGGCCCATGTTTAGATCACAGAGCAGCTGTAGTGTAAACACAAGCAGAGGCCAGTTCTGCATGTATGCCGGGGGGGCCAAGTCTGGTCCTCTCGAACCGCAATCCTGCAACTTTTACATGCATTCCTTCTCCAACACTCCTGAATGACCTCATGTGCATGTCATCCCTCTCTGCAGAGGCCTGGTAACCAGCCATCTGATTCAGGTACCTGCAAACTCGTTGCTCCTCGGCGAAATTCAACGTTTTTGGATCAAAATATATGACTCACGTGAATCATGTAGATCTGATGAGTTTGTGGGTTTTTGGGTGGGAAGTTGGAAACGCTACCAGCTATGTGTGGAGTTCAGAAAGAGCAAAGGTGGCAGCTGAAAAGCTGCTTTAGATGTTACAAGTTGAATAAATGAACTGCAAACAAAACGTGATGCTAACGCTAGCATAAGCTCAGCAGGCTGATAAAGTTAACACGGGTAAACAAAGGCGCTGATTTCGGGGCCCAAGCACCCACAGAGAATACCGAACACACACGAGGAACTGATGGCTAAGTGTTGCTGTAACTGCAAACAGATGTGCACCAAAATTATATATATATATATATATATATATATATATATGAATATAGGGTTTCCCCCACTGCTTTATAGGCCTGGCGGGCCGCCAGGCTTATCTTGCCCCCCCGCCAGGCTAAGTGTCATTTATTTATTTATTCATTTCAAATCGTTAGTTTTTTTTTTTTTTTTTTGCACCAAAGCAGTATACCAAAGACGGCACACAAAGCTTTTAACCGCATAATTGACCTATGGCTAAGCCACGCCCCCTCCACTCACTCGGACAAACAACATTCGGTGACAGGCGCTATGTGACATCTCGGGAGATGACAGCTGTCAACACGGACAACAGATGCGTGATCAGACAGAGAGACCATGACAAGATAAATGAAAAAACATAAAAACAATACAAACAAACAAAAAGAAATTGTTCAGAAGTCTTAAACTGGGAGTAGAAATCAGCCTGTGAATCTCTGAATGTGACTCGTGTCGCTCCCTCAGTTTCTTGCACAAACTCCTGCACGGCTGCTGTTGTTGTGCCAAAAAGTGATCATCTGACAAAAACTGATCAAACAGCCACGGAAGCGGAGCAGTCTGGCTGCAGCTTGGAAGCCAGAGGCGTGTCGTTATCGACGTTACTACACGACAGCGTCTTATGTACCGTTACCACGTACCAAAACTAGCATGTTTAGCTAGCGTTAGCCAACTTAAACTAACGTTAGGGAAGGTAACTTCATATTTCTTTCAAGCAAAGTGACAACATGTTGCCTCGAATACGATGTTGCCTTACCTTAGAACAGATGTAGACATCCTTGTTCATTTTATCCACGTTCAGTTGATGTTGTGGTCTGCCGCATAACTTTGGCTTGATGTGACTTGGTAAAAGGCAAAAAAATACACCCTGTCACCCAGCCTCTCAGGATACCTAGTATCGGAGTTGCATGTACCCCATGCACACGTTTGACCATTTTAAACTAAAAAGAACACATAAAAACGAACAAAAACGGACTAACTTCAATGCATTTCGATGGACGTTCAAGCAGAGAATGTCCGAGTGTATGGGATAGCTGTGCGCACTGTGATTGGCTTATCGCGTTTGGGGGCGTGGTTTAGCCATAGGTCAATTAGGCACAATGGCGACATCTTATGGTCAATGCGTGAAAAGGTGAAGTGTCATTTCCGTCATCTGTCTAGGAGAAAGAGCCACGGTACGGTACGTGTTTTCTTCGTGAGTCGAAGGAGCAATGGGGAAGACGATTAGCTGGCCGCAAGTTCAACCACAGGGCTAGGCCAGAAGGAGCCCCCCCCCCACGCGAGCGTCCCATCCCCGGCGAGCCGACTGAACTGCTGCATGATAATGATGCAGAGCCAGTGCAAGTTAGCACAAACATTAGCTTACCGTTGGAGCAACAGTCTATGAGCCGCGGTGCTAAACATCGAACGAGCGGATTTAATCCGAAACGGTTAACCGACGCCAAATATAGCAGATGGCTCTACAAGAGTATGGTAAGCATTTTTTATACTACTTTATTGAAATATTAACGATATTGTGCTGCAGATAAGCTTCGTTTTACGCAAGGCAACACAAGGCTCCTCAACCAGAGTCTTTATTGAAGCTCCTTGTACATAATAGAGACTAATCCGGCCAAACACCGCAACTAAAACCGCCCGCCATTGCAGTGGGGGGCGTTTCTGTTAGCCTGGTACACCAGCCTGACTAACGCCATGTATGAGATACACGGCAAGTTAGTCTGGGCTCCCTCCATTGGAGAATGATTCCACTCCGATAAAAAATTGACCGGACCAATCACAGCGCAGCAGTAGAATTATTAACAGATGAACGTTAAACTCCTCCGACGTCTCCACCGCTGTTTCTGCTCTGTTTTGGTGCGTAACTAACAGCTTCCGGGTCATAGTCACATGACGTGCGACACAAACGCTTTCTCATATTAGTAGTTCAGCAATAAACAATGCTGACATGTAACAGAGTATTTATAATAATAAAACCAAACATTCTATGTTAATATACACAAGAAAACTACATTAAATAGAGGGGGAAAAACAACGTGTAAACGCTGACTTCCGGCGTCGCCATAGCAACAAAGCAACAGAGTGCCGAGCTACGCCAGCTACAGTCACTTCTGATTGGTTCTCTCCGGTTCACTTTCCTCCTGTTAGTCCCGCCTCTCGTCTCACATTGGAAATCAGTTTCCAGCGGAGGGAATCCAGACTGACTTGCCGTGTATCTCATACATGGCGTTAGTCAGGCTGGTGTACCAGGCTACGTTTCTGTGCATGTGTAACATGTAACAGTTAGAGCAGATGAGAATCTGATTTATTTCTGAACATGGAGGAAATCTGGAAGGACTTCACATTCCTGGTTGTTGGAACATCAGAGGAAAACTTTAATGTGGTAATAAGTAAATAAGAAGATCAGGGACATTTATTTCATGAAGATTTCTGCCGTCTGACAAAACTGGACGTTTCTGCTGCTCAGTCCACTGATGTCAGTGTGTTCGTATCGGGGAGGAATATCGGACACAGAGCAGAGGAGGAACAACTTGCTGCCACGGTGGAAAAAACATCAGATTTAATCCCCAACAACAAAAACACTGTAAATTATGGTGAATACTCATTAATTTGACACTTTATTTCACGTATCTATGCTCCCGAAAATGAGGCACCGCATAACGTTATTATGCTACAGTAGCTAATGCGAACAGGAGACAGCTGTGGTGTTGCTGCGAGTTAATGACTAATCTTGGAAACATAGGGAAATATAAATGTTATTTGCTCTGATCAGGGCAACGTTGGGACCAGAAAATAAAAATAATTCAGTTGCGAACACAAACGGATCAGAAAGACGGTGTCTTGCAGCCTTTAGTTTCATCTGCAGGACATGTGAAGGCTACGTGGTCTGTACAGTCCTTAAACAATACATAAAGCCAAATATGTGATAAAATAGAAAAGTAACCACTTTTGAAAGAGTTTAGTTTGTTTAACTTTGAAAAGTAATCACGAGATGTGCGTGTTATTCCAGTGTGGCTTGTCATTTAAGCCAGTTTCCGGAGATGAATAACAGTTTAAATTAATGCTCTGATGTAAAAAATTAAAATTAACAAAATGTCAGAATACTTTAGAGATCTCTGGATAACATACCTATAGGTTATCATTAACTTAGAAGACTCTCCAACTTTGTAAATCCAGATATTCACGCTGCTTTCCATGTTGGCAGATACCAGGTAACTGGGACTAGTCAGTCGGACCGTGATGGCGGCATCGCAAGGGCGCAACACACAAAACACTCGTCGAATTAGTCTATAATGTGCTAAACGCACATATCGGGCCTCTACACAATCACACAAGCATTGAGATGGCAGCAAGCAAAAGTAAGCCATAAATAGTGTAAATACAATACACTGACAAAAGATAAATATATGTTATGATTTACCGATAGCTTTCGCGTTTTTCATTTTGTAGGCTTCCAATTACTGAAACCTTTCACCCAGAACGTGTTTCAAAATTGTGCCCCACGTATTGTTAATAAATTATCAATACATAACAGTCGAAATTCCTGTCATTTTTCAACTTTTTTTTTTTTTTTTCCAAAAGACCGGGTGCCGGGGGCCCATCAGTGGTGGTGTACTGCTGGTGGGCTTCTCCACCTCCAGGCTTAGCAAGTTTTCTGGAGGAAACCCTGTATGTATATATATATATATATATATATATATATATATATGTATATGAATGGTTCATGTGCAAAACAGTTAACCACCATTTAGAAAAAATAGAGTTAACTGCTTCTGCAAATACACTCTGCATTTACTTTTTGAATATTTTCACCAAAGCACACTCACATGAAAATGCTTTTCATTGCTGTTGGGTACAAACTTCCTATCTCTATTTAACATCATTAAAACCCTCTACTTCATGTGAGTGTGCTTTGGTGAAAATATTCAAAAAGTAAATGCAGAGTGTATTTGCAGAAGCAGTTAACTCTGTTTTTTCTAAATGGTGGTTAACTGTTTTTGCAAATGAACTCTTCATATATATATATATATATATATATATATATATGTGTGTGTGTGTGTGTGTGTGTGTGTGTGTGTGTGTGTGTGTGTGTGTGTACAGTTTATAGGCTTTTTTACCGATATCGGACACACCAATATTGTCCAACTCTTAAATTCCGATATCAACCAATACTAATTTATGCAGGGAACTGTGAGGTTGTATCTCTCATATTTTGACAGATACAACTATATTCTGCTCTGACAGCACCCAAGATCCCAAAATCTCCTGAACTCAGCCAGAAGAGTTCATTTTGGACATCTGACTACCAGATATCAGATACTAGCAGGTAATAAATACTATCATATATCAGATACTAGCAGGTAATAAATACTACCATATATCAGATACTAGCAGGTATTAGATACTACCAGATATCAGATACTAGCAGGTATTAAATACTACCAGATATCAGATACTAGCAGGTATTAGATACTACCAGATATCAGATACTAGCAGGTATTAGTCAACACGTGGCTAACTCTGACAACTTGGTAACTTAACCAACAACTTCAAGCCAGACATTTTATAAGCAGCTTCAAAGTAAGTCAGTCTGTAGCAGCAGCAGCTGCACCGTAGTCACATGACTCTGAAAGGAATGCTGGGAAATGAAGTTCTTCCACAATAATAGGTACTTTTGTACATGCTGGACCGCTGCTAATGGAACAAGTCTTGCGAGATTTTACTAGCAAAATCAAAATATCGACCCAAAAAAACGATACTGATGTTTTACAATATCACATTTTAAAAATATCGGCGGATACTGTTAAGCCAATATCAGCCTATATTATTGGAGATTCCTAATATATATATATATATATATGGCTAGTGGTTAGCTCCCTGCTTGTTCCCAGGAAGGCCTGTCAGTAGCAGAGTAACACAGTGCTAGTTTTTAGCCAGCTGACAGCGAGTCAAAGCGCCCGCCCACCTATCTTTGTTAGCTTGTTAGCTTCAGGTTAGCTCAGTTAGTTCATAGCTCAGAGTATGTTGGCTGCCAATCATTTGCCCTGAAGCTGCTCTTTTTCCATTTTTGTATTTTCCAGGAGTGATGACACACGCAACATGGCTGAAATGGCAACGGTGGGAAACGCCCAATGAGCTTCATGCTCTTCAGAAACCAACGGGTCTGGTGAGCAAAGGCTTTATCCATCTATTACAAACTCTCTATGCATGTTACACCTGCAAGGTCATGCAGTCCTGGATGTAAAAGCTGTGAAGTGGTTTCTCAGCCTCAAGACGCAGCTGGACAGCAACGCTCCAGAAATGCACATAACAGATGTCACGGTACTATCACACATGTCTGGAACGCCGTTTTATGGTAGAAAAGTTACATAATTCAACCTTTAAAGACTTAAAGTGACAGGTATCCTTAAAGCTCACCGGTACTATTTTGGGGGTTGGGAACCAATCTTACCAATCCAACCTTAAACCTTAAAAAAAGTGGGGCTTGACACGCTACAGTCCACTGATTGGTTGAAAGAGTCATCACTTTCTGTGCAATTCGGCACCAGGAACAAAGCGGCAACAGCACCGTGATTAAACACACGGTTGATTTTTTTTTTTTTTTTAAGAAATGATGACATAGGAGTAAAACTAGTTCATGTAGTTCACATTACTGCATGTAAATTTAAAAAAAAAAGTCACTTTTTACAGCGGGGGATTGCTTTGGCATGCTAAACCTCCCTTCCTCAGTGATACAGTTGGGTGCGGTAATGATATGCAGCTTTACCCGGAGACCAAGTTGACTTCATTTTGATTGGCTACACCTTATTTGGCTATAACCTTATTTAGAGAAAGTAGGTCAAGCTGCCCTAGTGGTCGGACTTTGCTAAAGCCTATCTGTTAGCAACGTGTGCATTTGAGACAGTGAGCTACGTTTATCAAACAAGACAGCATTTAGAAAATAAACAAACTTACAGGTAATGACAAGGTTGTGGTCGCCTCCCTCAGTGTTGCTGCAGAAGTTTTCTTTTAAATCCATTTGTCTGAAAAATCGACCTGACTGCTCAGCAGTTACTCAGCTCCACTCACGCAGTTGAATCAGCGAGGGAGTGGGTGAGAGCGGAGCAGAGGGTGGAAGGAGAGAGGAGGGGGGGCTGTTTGCTTGATAGTGTGCTCTAATTGGAGCAAATGAATTACGTAGAATGATAGAACTACGTAGAATGATAAGCTGCTGTCTGATTCAACCATTTCTAAGCAGAGACACAAAGCTGACAGACCATAAACAGGAATGTTGATTCTCACTCTGGACATTCACATGGCCTCATCAGATGCACAACAGATCATATTACACCCCCAAAACCCCAGAAAAGTGAAATTTGATGTCATGGCACCTTTAAAGCCAAATGCCAAGAAGAAATAATATAACCTGCTGGATGACGGCCGTTCTCATTCTTCATTTCTGTCAGGTTCTTCTTCAGTATGCATTCAAGACCGGCAACGCGCCGCTGTGACATCACGCGATAACGTAGCTGATGCAACTATCCCTATCCGGCCAATACGCCGCCAACTGGGTAGGTAGAGTTGACTGTGGAGACACAACGGAGATCAGGATTCACCACACCGTCTTCCACCGAACCGTCCCGACCCGGACCTGTTGGTGGAAACGGGCTTTGGCTTTGCTCGAATCTTAACATCTTCTTCAAGGGTTGAGTTGCTTTAAATGGTAAAATCTGAGCAGCAATGAGCTTTAATTTGCCAATAATTTGTGCTCTGCTGTGGCAAGTTCCACAAGCTGAATCATAACTGAGAAGTGAAGACTTTTAGAAAGGAGTTTGTTTACATTAACAGTCAAAAGTTTGGACATCCTTGCCTATTAAATCTAACAAACAAGGGTCTCCAAACTTTTGCCTGGTACTATCCATTCATTCATTTTCTGTACTGCTTATCCAGTTCAGGGTCGCAGGGGGTTGCTGGAGCCTATCCCAGCTATTATCAGGCGAGAGGCGGGGCACACCTTGGACAGGTTGCCAGTCTGTTGCAGGGCCAACACAGAGAGACAGACAACCATTCACACTCACATTCACTCCTAGGGACAATTTAGAGTGATCAGTTAACCGAACATGCATGTCTTTGGACTGTGGGAGGAAGCCGGAGTACCCGGAGAGAACCCACGCACACATGGGGAGAACATGCAAACTCCACACAGGAAGGCTACAGTTGGAATTGTTTGAACCCCCTCCCCAGCTGGGAATTGAACCAGCGACCTTCTTACTGTGAGACTGCAGTGCTAACCACCACGCCACCGTGCAGCCCTGGTACATCCATCTTTTTCATAATCAGATTTGCAGAATGTTTAGTCTGCAGCGTGTTGGAGAGCCATACTGGTTCCGTGTTCACACGGAGTGCTGTGTTTCTGGCATCCACACGTCTGTCCTATCTTCCTCTAATAAGTCAGACAGATTTTACTTTTGGGAAAATACATCATCCATACCTATAAGTGTCTGCTTACAACTCCAGAGTGGGCTCACATTCTAACCTCTTTAGCTAACTTTGTACAAGCAACGTATCATTAGCGAATGTTAGCTTGAAGCTAATCTCATCTGGCACACCAGCTAGCTAATGAAATGATGGATACACTTTAATGCTTTATGCAGTCATGCTTTCTTGTTCTCCTCTGAACAGGGTTGGATGTCATGTTTATTGCAGACTACATGGGCAGTAGAGTGAAACGCTGCAACAGACCTGATCTGTTTCTCTATAGATACATGAACAACTAGATGAGAGGAACATCCATTCAGAGCAGAGAGGAAGGTCAAAATCATGCTACATTACTGCATTGCCTACAGCAACAGAATATGCTATTAGAATGATATTATAAATGAATATGGATCAATTTCTACCTCTTTTAACACATTCTGGTTGTTTGCCTTTAGGTTGACAGTACAGATACACACCAAGGGACAAGCGGGGTGGATAAACGGGGAAAAAACCAGGTCAAGAGCACAAAGCGGAAAAGTCAGGCATCTTATGAGGTGCAATGCAGGACGTTAACATTACATGAAGGACAAGATGATGGAAAAACTGAATTCATAGGTTTAACACTGCTGATTAAACTTTACACAGAGGTTTTCCAGTAAATTGCTTTTCCTTGGATTGAGCATCGAAGTTTGCTGCTCTCAGGCATTCAGGTTTGTGTTAACACAACAACAGGAAAGACGAAAATGTAAACATAGCGAAGAAACATCAAGCCTATCAAGGGCTGTAAGATCATTTCTAAAAGTAGGGATGGGCGATATATCGTCATCTCACACTAAGAATTATAAATTCAATTTATTAAGTTGTATCTTATAGTTATCTATATATACAGTACTTATTTTGTTGTTTGCCCCATTTGAATAAATGTCAAATTTGTTCTCACATTCCAGACTAACAGTTTTGAAGTACAGGTGTACTACTTGAACTTAATTGATGTAGTTTAGTGGCTTCTAGCATAATTTTAGGGCTCTCAAGACAGATTGCAGTGATAGATTTGGGCCCAGTTCCAATCCCTTTTTTCTCCACCTCTAGCCCTTTTCATTGGGAATTTCAAGTGCTAGGGATTGAATTATTCTCCTAAGAAATGGGACAACCTTTCGAAAACCGAACACGTCACCAACACTCGTTCCTGGCGCAGTAACCTGACATTACAGCTGTTTCCTGAAGAGTTTGCAATGCTGTCTGCAGCAGCAATAATCTCCCTTTCGTAGGCAATTGGATTATTTTTTCAGCTTTGGGCCAAAAACCGTAAAACTGAAAGGAAAAGAAGGCGCCTTCGACTCAAGCTTAATGATAACGTTACATTACAGACATGAGCAGATGCACACAATGTTACAAAAGTAGGAATTTTTTCACATTTGTAATAAAACTGTCTGTAATACATTAAAGTGACCTTAAAATAGTAATTTTTATAAGAGGGATAAAGGTGGAGTGCTCACTGGATCAAAGCCGTGAAATACAGGTAATGGTTAATAAACAGCAAAACTACTGGAAAAGGTGGTCTCCCTGCAACTTACCTCCTTCCTAGAGTCACATAACATCTATGAAAAGTTTCAGTCTGGGTTTTCGAAAACATCACTCCACAGAAACAGCGTTACTGACAGTGTCCAGTGACATAATGATGGCTGCAGACTCAGGGAAATGTACAGCATTGGTCCTGCTAGATACTGGTTTCTTCAGCCTTTGACACGGTTGACCACCTGATACTTGTGAACAGGCTGCGGGACATGACTGGGATGTCGGGCCTTGTTCTTAAGCGGTTCACTTCATATCTGGCTGATAGGAGGTTTAGCGTTCTTGCCAACCACATAATGTCCAAGCCCAGTAACCTTGACTGTGGCGTACCTCAGGGCTCTGTCCTGGGACCCCTTCTGTTCCAGTTATATGACCTTCCTCTAGGCCACATTATCCCAAACTTCCATGATGTCTCTTATCATTTCTATGCAGATGACCTCCTGCTGTATTGCTTATTCAAGGCATCTGATTTGTACAAACTAGACCCTTTAATTGAATGTTTGTCGGAGGTGAAGCAGTGGCTAAGTGACAGCAGCCTTCAAACTAAACCCTGGAAAAACTAAGACGCTGATTATCACCCCAGATAGCATCATCCCTGCTATCAAACAGCATATAGGTAACTTGAACCAAACAGCTAAATCTAAATTGAGAAACATTGGGGTGGTCTTTAATGAGGCCATGTCACTGCTAGACCATCATCCTCCACCACCGCGCTGACGGCTGGTATGAAGTGTTAGTGCTGATGTAATGTATTTTGTTTTATGACCACACTCGTCCACTTTGGTCTCATTTGTCTGAAGCTTATCCAAGAGTTGTCCAAGCTATAACCCATTATGGGTTATACAGCTGGGTTAAAAAGGGACCAACCCAGAAAATTATTTTTTTGACCCAACTTTCGGTTGAATATTTGACCCAGAAGTTGGGTTATATTGACTGCAATGTTGGGTTATTTCAACCCAGAAGTTGGGTCAAAAACCCAACAACCCAAATGTCTGGTTTGAAAAAACCCAGAAATGAGTTGGTCCCTTTTTGACCCAGCAGTTTTTAGTGTGTTCCTGAGCCAGGTTCTGGTTCTGTGGTTCTCTGGGGGGTTTTCTTCCTGTTATAGGAACTGTATCGTGCTTTTCAAATGTTCTAAAAGTCAAATACAGGCATTTATAAGCTAAATATATTCCCCTCGCAACTATAGAAACTAATCTGGTGTTAAATATTAGTTTTTTATATGTCTGATTTCCAACACAGAAGTAAAACGGCTGACTGTACTGAACCACTGAAGCTCTCGGCCAATCGCATCATGTTTTACGCCCATTTCATGACATCATCCTGGAACAGACAGATTCTGAGGGGTCACAGATTTGGTTTTAGCACCAGCTTCGTCACTCACATGGACACTATTTGTAAACATTGATGGATGATCGGACTCTGATCAGCGGAATAAAATGGAGCAGCCAGTTATGGAGCTGTATGCGCTCGACCCAGAGTCTGATATGAAGTTTTTTTTGTTTTTGTTTTTTTTTACTTGTCCTGTCCAGCGTCATAGCAAGCTGGTTGCTTTTTTGTGTTGAACAGTTTTGCTTTGCCAATGGGAGCTTTATGAACACAATGCTCACCTTGATATGGAGTTTGAAGTACATGCAGTACCACTGTTGTCAACTCTTCAGGGAGAGAAGTCACTATTGGCTGGCCCAAAAGTCGCCAGAAGTTGCTAAATGACGTCACTGCACCGGATAGTCAATTTCACACATGCACAAAACCATTTATTAGCATCCCAGATTTTTATGGTTTTATTAGCTACCATGCTAATTTACAAGGGTACTGAATGGGTGACATACACATTTGAGTCATGGTTAAAAGAAGACCCAGTTGTGCCACAAGGCATCATGGGAAATAATCTGGATGAGGGTGCGTGAACATCTCACAGCAACTTGGAAGGGCTGCTGCTGCACCAGGATATGGTGAATGAGTGCCAGGAAACAGGGAGGGAGGTGCCAGATGAACGGGTGGAGTGATATAAACTTTATCTGTCTCCATGAACACCAGGAAAAGTCGCTAGATTTGTCACTATTCGCTTTTTTGAAAATAAGTTGCAAGAGGGGTCTGAAAAGTGGCTAAATCTAGCGACAAAGTCATTAAGTTGGCATCAAAGCGCAGTTCCACAGAGACCCTGACAAGTAAGTAAATTAGCAAACAAGTCATAGGCTAACAGTTAGCATTGAGCTGGGAGATGTTTTCACTCACCGGTGTTGTTGTCTGTCTGTGAGGCGTTTTTATAGTAGGAACTGCGTCAGGTTTCAGAAGTAATCCCAGAGAAAAAACACTTGACTGCTCAAGACTCATGAAGTTGTCAGGAGTGAAGTTCACACACAAAGTTGATGTTTTTTTCTGCTCATGAAGATAAAATTTAACCATTTCTGGCAAGTGGATTCCTCCAGTACAACAAATAAACTCCCACGCCGAACGCAACCACATTTTTTCCAACTTGCCGTTGTCTAGAGCTTATTTATATATAACTGTTGATGAGGTTTTTGTTTTGGCTTGAACTGAATTGTGCGTGTGACCTGTGATGACTGATGTGAGTTACCATTAAAAGTGAATTTAAATTGAGTTCATACGTGTTGAGTTTTCTCCGGTTCTGCTGTCATAAGTTTGAACATTTAACACTCTAACAGGCCTGTCGAGTCTGACGTGTGCTGTTTTTATTTCTATTTCTTTCTGTTTCTCTGAGTGTTGCTCAGTCTGACCTTGAGCTGAACTCACTGAGCTGTCCACTCTTGTCTTAAATGCTTTCCACGTGCAAATAGTCTCTCATTGATGGACAGACTAGGAATGGGGAATATGGACGAAAATATTTATCACGATAATTTCTGGTTTTTATCACAGTAATGATAGGCCTAAGTGACAATAAAAAACACCAGCCCAGTCGTTTATATTTTAAGGGTGACGTCCAGTTCCCCCCTTACCCCTAACCCTTCGTTTTGCGTATTCGTGTGAAGGGGTAGTGGTGCCCCGATTCTGGTTCAGACCGAGGGGGAGGAGGAGAAGTGGTAGAGCTATCTGGCCCTCCAAACGGTATATTTTCCAGGGGCACACTAGAAAACGAGTGGTATGACAATTTAATGTGAAATACGGGCAAAATGGCGAGAAAATCCGCAGTGGCAGCCAAAGAAATGCACAAAATGTGAGTATTTTTTGTAAATGAAATATAAAAATAGCTACTTTAGCTAAAAACAAGAGAAGTTGAGGCACTCTGAATTATCTAGTGCATATTTTAATGAATACACCTACAAGTTTCAGCCTTTCAGCCTTTGTCAGGGTTAATACGAGAGCAGGTGCAAACAGGAGTCATGTGATCAAAGATATGATAAGAATGTGTGTAATTTGCACTCAATCTTTTTGCGCTATAAGATTTACATATTCCGCAATATTAGTGCTTGTTTGACATTTCATGTCCTGTTTTTCTTTGCATGTTTCCTTTCTTTTAATTCTTATCACTTTTTTGATCGCATGACATCTATTAAAGGTGTCATAATCTAGTGTTTTACATACACAATCCTTCTTAATTTATCTTCAAATAAATTTTTAATTATAGTCAGGTGGGAGGCAAATTTAATGAGCTCATTTCAACCTCTTTTTATCCCCAACTTTTGTTTGTCGCGAGAATACCCACAAGTAACGAAGGTAGGTAACCAGCTGATTTCAGGTGGTGCTAAAGAGGCTAGCTTAGCAGCTAGCAGCCTCTGTAGATCACGTCATTGGGAGAAAAAAATCAAAATCACGTACTGTGGAGAGCGCGTTCTTGTGGCCGATTCTGGTGAGAAGAGAGCGCCCGCACTCAAAAACGAAGTCACTTTCACTCTCTAGAGTTTCTGGCACGTTTTAACTGAGGTCCTGTTCCAGTACATGTTTTAACATGGAAAAGTGGGATTTTCCGGGTGAAGGAGTTTGCACCTGTGCTCGTGTTAACCCCGACAAAGGCTGAAAGACTGAAACAGGTGTATTCATGAAAATATGCACTTGCAAATTCAAAGTGCCTCAACTTCACTTTTTACCAAGTCTTTCGGCCCCACAAGTTTGATGAGCACCTGAGATTTTAAGTAAGTAAACTTTATTTATATAGCGCTTTCACAAAGTGCTTCACAATGATAAAACCTCAGAACATATAAAAAGATAAAACCTATATAATCATAAGAACATAGAAACATAAAATAATATGTTTAAAAAAATTTACTTTAAAAGATAAGATTCGGTCCGGTAGGACTAGAATGCCTAAACAGAACAGTTTTGAGAAGCTTTTTGAACACAGCACCATCTTCATCCTATTTCATAGCTGGGGGGCAACAGCTGTAAAAGATCAGTCTCCCTGAGCGGGTTCGTGGGACCACTAGCAGGTTCTGACCAGACCACCTCAGACTCCGAGTTGAGGGGGAGGACTTGATTAGGTCGCGGATGTGGGTCGGAGCCTGGCCATGTAGTGCACGAAAAATAAGAGCCAGGATTTTAAATTGGACGTGATACACAACCGGGAGCCAGTGGAGAGATTTTAAGACAGGTGTGATGTGGACCCTCTGATTGGTTCTGGTCAGGAGTCTAGCAGCTGAGTTTTGGACAGACTGCAGCCAAGCTTGGTCTAGTGCAGCCAAAATTATGTATTCTGGTATTTAATTTTAAAAAATCGAACATTTCGTATATAAATATATACATAAATATATCCTTTTTCAATTTTTTTAACATATGAATAGATTGATAAAATTGTAAATTCATGTTTCATACATAAATATATGTATAAAATAAACCATAAATATCCATCTCATGTACCCATTGACAGTAACGTGTCATGACTTCCCCACTGGGGTCAGCCTGACTGCAGCACACTGTTTTATAGCCTAATTTAACCAGAAAAATACTTGTATTTCACAAAGAGCATGGAACAAGCAAAGAGCATGGGACAAGCAACAGCATCATGGATCATTTTTTAAAAGCCCCACCAGAACCGGACATGGTTGACTGTGAAATGGAGCCTCAGCCTGCTGCTTCATACGAGCCTTCGTCCACCAGATCGGCCTGTAGCTGTTATTGTTTGGGCAGTCCACCTCTTATGGTTTTATGGCATTTGTGTCTCTGATTTATTGTTTTGTGAAGCACTTTGTAAACCTTTGTTTTTAAAGGCACTATAAAGCTGCTATAAAGTTATTATCATTATTTACAGTTCGTATTGTGCTCTGTTCATTATCGTTCTGTCTAAATAAACAGCACATTTGCATTCACGTTTTAGGCTATGCAGTGTTTTTAATCATATTTTACACTGGGGTGCCTAGAGATTTTATGCACTTTTGAAAGGTGCCCTGACTGAAAAAAGTTTGAGACTAGTTGGTCTGGTAGACCATGAACTTCTCTGTAAACCAACATATTCTGGAGTCATCTGTTCAACAGCTGCAGCACAAAACAGGACAATGATCCCAAACATCCAGGCTCCAAATCCAGACCTCAACCTCAGCGGTGGGACCTTCATATCTCAATAAATATATGTCGTTTATCTGAAGTTGTACTCACCTGATTTTAAGATCTGTTCAGGTATTTTTTTATTTCAATCTGACATGTGAAAACTCAGATTTAAAAGACGGAGTACGATCAATATATGACGTTCAGTATATCACAAGGCATATATGTGCAAACAGCATACGGAAAATGTTACCATGGCATTGATTTAAACCACACCATCCAAATGGGACTGAACATCTTTATTTGTGTTTGTACTCGTGTTCTGGCCTCTGCACTAGATGTAGACAAACAGCAGGTACAAGCGAAGCCACATGGGCAGAGAGGCATGCAGCGCATGCATGAGCAGGCAGAACCGACGTGGCAAATGAATTTGGAGGGGCGTAATGAGAGGCGGCGCTGGGCTCAGGCCCGATTTCACAGCCACATCATTAGGGTGAGGCGGCCCCTACCCCCGGACGAACACACACACACACACACACACGCACAGCTAAACAGAGCGGCCCTAGGAAAGACGACCAAGGTCAGTCGCCACGCTGCACTCTAATGAAAGGTGACAGGTGAGAAGAGAAGCTCCAGACTTTACCCATTAAACTTACATTTTTAGGGAGTGTTTGTGCATTTCCCCGCGTGTGCGTGCATGTGTTTCTGAATCACAACCAAATTCATGCAGGGCAGATTCTGAATGTGTGCACAATACCCTCCCCGTGACCTTCGTGTACTTCCTGGCAGGCAGGTGCTGAGGCTGTAGGGGCTGAGCAGAGTGGCCAACGGGAGACGGTGCTATGTTATTTATCTAGGCATCGTAAATGATTCTAATCACTGCGAGACACACACACCAGCAGCCTGAGTGGAGATTTCAGCACAGATTTACCCGAAGACTCAGTGAATGTTCTTATAGCTTCCTCTCAGGGCACGTCTACATTTATCTAAATCCTGATTCAATGAATACACACGCAATCTGGCATTAAGAGTAAATTTTCTGCTTGTTTCATGTTGCAGGAGGAGATGCAACCGTGTTTGTGATTTAGATGCAGGGAAGTTATGGTGCTTGTCGTGTAGCAGGCTACTTTCAGGCTGTTTATCGCTGACACTAACCCTGCAAATGCCATTCATGGAGCAGAAAACAAAAGAAAAGATGATTTTGTTATTTTGAATAAAAACATTATAATCACAATTTAAAATGATCACTGAAAATGTTTAAAAACAACTAAACGAAGGATTGAAGTGGGTCTTTTAAAAAGATCAAAAAAGTGTGCAGCTTAGTTCTAGTTGTGAAGATGCACAGCTTTGTGTTCCCAGAGGACATTTTCACACACTCATCACGCTCAACATAGGACAAAATTACTTAGAGAAACATTTCAGTGAGGAACTTGTTTTAAAGGCGTTTTAGAAGATGTTTCTTTCACAATTTTTCAATATTCGGTAATATTGGGTTCACCATCCCATACGCCATGATTAATTAAAAGTTTTAACTCTATAAGTGTTATTATATGTCAGCTGTGAAAGTAATAGGGCTGAAAAACATCCGCCAATAATCTCTGCATTCCTTAACTTTTTTATTTGTCTATTGGCTCGTCCTTTCAATGGGTAATAGGCGAGACTAGAGATGGAGTTGTCGTTCGATTCCATGGAATCGTTCATCTGCCTGCCTAACGATTCCTGTAAAGGCAGAGACACACCGACCGGGCCGATTATCAGCCGTCTGGTGTCGTTGTGGAGTCGTCTGAAGTCGGGTCGTGAGTCAGTTTGGTGTGTTCTGTGTCGTCGGCCGTCTGCAGCCGTCTCCAACACCGTCGGCGTTCTTTTCAGACGACTGAACGTGTGTAATCGGTGTCGTTCAGTGGGTGATGGGCTGACCAGTCAGATTGGAGGAGGCTTGACCTTGCTGGCGAATCAGCAAACGAGAAGATTCGAAGTGAAGGTAAACAAACCAGATGAAGAGCGGACAGAATGCAAACTCTCACACATCGTATTGGGAACTTAGCTAGCAGTCCTCGCTCTCTGTTAACAACAGCAGCAGCTTTTACGTGTTTTCGTCTTGGGAAATTGTCCGTCATTTCTGGTTTTTGGAGGCTACAATCTAGATCAGCGCTGCCTGCTGTCGTGGCGACATTATATTTTGCACATGCGCAGAAGGTACATCCAGGTCTGGAGTCTGCTCGATGTTTTCTTGGGCACTTTTCTTACCGTGTTGGCGAGACTGAAGCCGATTGATCGGACCGACCCCATTTTCTGGCGATGGTCGGAGGTCTTTCTGGTGTGTCTCTGCCTTTATTGGTTCCATAAACTTTGGACGCATTTGACGTCACACACGCATCTCCAACATGGCGTCGCAGCAAACGTGCTCCAAAGTTTGGTTGTATTTCATGAAAAAATACTATATAAGTGCGAGTTACACATATGGGACGTTGATGACATCAGAGGGAGGAAATACCTCCAACATTTGGCCACACAGCAGTTAGTTTGTCAGAATATAAAGCCTTTCGTCTGTTGCTAAGCAACAGCGTTGGGCAGTAGCGCCGTTACAAGTAGCGCCGCTATTAGTTTAACTACATTTCTCAGTAGCGTGGTCGTAACGTCGCTGTTTTTTACATCAAATAGCTTTTCAGTAGTGAAGCTACTTTCGTGGCCAAGTACCGGGGTAGCGTCCTCAGAAGCTACATTTTCCCAGCTATTTCTAGACCTCAAACGCATCTCTCCTGTGTTTACTCCCGATGCAGATGTGGCAGGAGCCTTTTAACTTTGCGTACCTGTCATCCCGGTTCCTGCCCTAGACTGTGTATAAAAAGCAGATGACCGCGAGAATTGTCTGATGAGGCTGAGATGGCACGCGTGCAACTAGAGGAGGAGGTAGAGGCAGAGACGTCTTCGCTGTGTGAATCCCCATGGCCATTTCACAACAAGTTCAAGATCTTCGACACCTGACAGAGCAGTTATACATCCCGTTGTTTATTGTGCAACCCCACGGGGAAGCTCCTGTCAACGTCCAAGAGTCCAACACAAATTTAAGGACACATTCAGGTATTTGCTGCAGTTAACACAATCAGCTAAGCTGGTTGTCACAACTCAGCCAGCAAACATCAACAGCTAACATAGCACTAGCCAGAAACGTCATTTAAAAGCAAAATGATAACGTGTGCGTGTGTGTGCGCGTGTGTGTGTTTGTGTGTGCGCGCGCACGCGTTCTAAATGCATGTGTGTATGATAAGAATGGCAGGAAAGGTTAGGAGAAACAGAGCAGTATAACTTTACTTTGTGCAGGTTTTCTTTTTCCTCTAAAAATCAAAACTGTGGTCAGTTTAAATAGATAACTGATATTTCTGTAGATGGCAGTTGTACAAAATGGGGCTAATCAATATTTTACTAAACAGACAGCTTCATAGCAAGACTACACAATCCAAGACGAAATAAACATGTAACTTTAACCACTTTCAATTAATCAAAACAAAAAGCAATGAGGTAGATCTAAGATTTATAACTAAAGACTGATTTATAATGATCAGACTGACTCACTGACAGTTGCTGTATTAGTTGAGACATTTTGATAATCATGGTTGTATGATGCATTTTAGAATTAAGTCTTCATTTATACCTGAATGATTAAGTTACATTTGAAATGTGAGAAGTTTTGTTTTTCCTTTAAAGAGACTAACTAACTAAATTAACTAAAGTAACTGCCCTGGAAGACAGCCACACACAAAACTTGTTTTTTTTATTAGGTTAGGTTTCTTTTTTTGGTGGGGGGCGGGGGTATTACTGTATGTATAGTAAGTATTAGTTTAGTTGAGGTAGAAGACTTTAATAAACTGACAGATCAAACAGATCAGAGATCAGTTTCATTGATCACTAGGAAATGTAGCAATGTGACTTGGAATGAAGTAAGTTCAATGTTTAAAAAAAAGTAGCTTTGATGTAGTTTAGCTACTTTTGTTACTTTATTGTAGGTTAGCTTGCTACATTTCTCCCGTGTGTAGCTTCAGTGTAGTGAAGCCTCATTTAATGTAGAATAACTTGTAGCTTAGCTCACTACATTTTCTAAGTAGCTTGCCCAACACTGCTAAGCAACCATGGTGGCGCTCGGTGGGGAGCATAGCGCGTCTTCCGTCTGAAACGTTGCAGGTAACGTAAAACTCCCGTCCACTGTAAAAATGTTAGAGATTATTCATAAAGTATTGTACTGTGTCATATTAACCTTTAGTCTTTAGTTTATTTTAAACATGTTGAAAAGGAAAGCAGCAGCATCTTCTGTGTCAGTGTGGAGTGTATACTGCTGTGTACTGCTGTGTACTGCTCTGTAAATTATAACAAAATATCTGACAAATTAAACCAAACACACACACAAACACAAACATATACATACTGTACATGTTTATACACACGTAATAATAATTTAAATTCAACATGTTCAAAAGAAGTAAAAAGAAGTCTAACTTATTCAATCCGTTCCCTTCAAGTCCTAAAAGATCTTGTATCCTTCATCAAAAGGTAAACATGCCATTTTTTTCTGCACAAAAGCCATTACTGTACAAAAGTTGATCACTGCAGTTGTATTTTAGGAGTTATTTTTTAAGTAAGGTCAGCTTTGAAGAATAAGTTTCTTTTTTTTCAACCTGGACCTTATCTTTAGATGTATATACGTGCATTTACTCACCGGTAAAGTTTCTGCATCACTTTGAGTCCTTCAGAAGATATTACGTGAAGACGCCGTTTGCCGGACATCCTGTAAAATGACGGAGACGGGGCAGCCACTATATAAGACATTATCTGCAGTAAAACTCAAACTTCATTTCATTAATGCTTTAAGTAGAATGAAGGAATGAACAAGTACTATTGTCCTGTGAGTTCAATGTTTCGCAGAATGTGTTTTTGTAGTTGTCTGGGTAGCGAACTGCTCCTCTCAACTGTACTACAGAAGTGCACATCGTGAACACGCGGCCCCGAAAAGTGAGGAGAACACCCTGATAACTAATGTAAAGCTAAATCTGGACTCACAGGAAAATAGTACTCGTTCGTTCGCTCATTCTACTGAAAGTGTTGGTAAAAAAAAAGGAGTTTTGTTGCAGATAATGTCTTATGTAGTGGCTGCCGCATTATCGCCATTTTACAGGATGTCCAGTGAACGGCGTCTTAACGTGATATCTTCCAGAGGACTCAAAGTAATTCAGAAACTTTACTGGTGAGTAAATGCACGTATATACTCCTAAAAATAAGGTGCAGGTTGAAAAAAAAGAAACTTATCCTTTAAAGGCCTCCTTCCACTGAAAACCCGTTTAACTTGCTCCTTCTGAAATACGGAGGGTTTCCCCTTGTTTACTTACACATGCTGACTTGCTAGCGTTGCGTTCCCCCCAGTCGGCTGTGCTTCCTCATCACAGAAACAATACGAAGAAAAGAGCGAATCGGGAACAGCCTTGCACTTCTACGTCACATTGCAAATAGCGTATCCCACGTGGGGTTTCTATCTGTCCATTGGAAGGCAGGTTACCCTCCACTACACACTAGAAGTAAAGACGGCACGACTGTAGCTTCGGAGTTGAGAAGCTAATTAGCTAACTGTTTGTTAGCATGATGGAACAAACTTGTTTGTCGGCTCTATTTCCTGTCTGTAACAAAATAAGAGCGGAGGGCGGAGCTTCCTTCATACACTGATGGGAGGCAGCCAATCAGACGGAAATTCATGAGAAGGACCCAGAAAAGCTGCCGTTGGACCACAAGCCTCTCTTCTAGTATACAAATACAGCTGGATACAAAGATACCAGAAGGTTTTTTTAAACAGAAACGATGCAGAATGCATTCAATAATAATGGAGAAATCAGAAATATTAATGAAATGACCATGGAAGTACAACTTGAAGTTGAAGTTGAAGGCAAAAGGTTGATGCATACTTTAAATGAAAGAGTAACTGCAACCAAAGCCATTCATACTATAGTTCATCATTCAATGAGAATCGATAAGAGAATCGATAAGAGAACCGATTACGAATCGAAAAGTGATTTTGATAATGGAACCAGAATCTCTAAATTCTTAATTCCCAGGCCTACAGGAGACTGATCAATGAGATTTAAAAAACCTTGGTCACTCTTAAAAAATTGGCGATTTTTTTGTTTGTTTGTTTTTTTGCTTGTAAGAAGCAGAAAATTCTGCCAATAGAACAAGCACAATTTTCTTGATAAGATTTCTTGAAATAAGACGCATTGCCTTAAAACAAGTTTTTATATTTCACTGAAATGTTTCTCTTTAAAGGGACATTGTGTAACAATCGTATCTCGTTGCAACTCGCTCGTACTTTTCATGCTGCATTCACGTGAAACCGGGCAGACGGACGACAGCCGCTGCATGTAAAGACATAAACGAGCCTCTATGTGAAGACGTGGTCTGTCAGTTACAGTGACTTCAGTCCCCATCTCCGAAAATGTTGTCATAGTGATGCCGTAATGTTTTTCTTGACCCATGTTTTACCATCTTTCTCTCGGCTTCTGTGATTAAAAATGACACCTGGTTTGTTACCGACGGCCATCTGCCCGATTGCACGTGAACGCAGCATCAGAGTAACGCTCAGTTCCTCCTCGCTGCATCGCGGTGACTTTTCAAAAGCATCACCCCAACCTGAGCCGACAACTCCGGTGAGTTTCCATGGTTTCCTGCTGTCACGCGTCAACTGAACGCAAAAACATGACGACACGACATGGCAGCCCCCACCGAGCCGCTCAGTTCCACGTAGATATGAATGATACGAACGGCAAATTCAGAGCTGACAGGAGCACTTCAGTTTGTTGATGGGAGTAGGGCTGGGGGTAAACGATTATTCAGAGGATTATTTTATCAAATAGTCGACTATTCTAACGACTAATTAGCCAATTAATATAACGATTATTTTTCTGTTGCACAATTAAAAAAAATAAAATCTTAAATAAATACCCCCCAAAACTGTATTAAATGACTTTATCATACAACGGTTTTCCAAAGCCGAACATCTTCTGCTGAACATAAAATAAAAGCAGCGTCTGATTTTCATAACTTGGATGACCAGGGGTGCACGTCATTTTCTGGTTCTTACTACACCAACAGTGGAACTTGGTTCTACTGATGTATTCATATTTATCTAGAGGCATTTATCTGCACTTCAGTATTTTTAGTGCTCATAAACACAAGAGACGTCCAGATCAGGTTTTTTGCCTCCGATTCCAAGTCATTTGATCCTGAGGATCGGCCGATACAGAGAACCGATCCGATACTTTTGTAATATGATAGAAATAGAAAAGAAAAGACAGATACAGGACAGTGTTTCTCCTGTCCTGTATCAACACACAAATCTGATTCTGAATCCTAATTTTAAATCACAGCTTGAAGGTGGAATTGGAGTTGGAACATTGTTATATTTTATCTCTTTTATTTATTTTTATTTTGCTTTATTATGGCACCTCCTCTAATCAATAACATTCTTCTAATCACATTTTTTAAAAAAGATATTTAGCATACATTTTTACACCAAACTAACACCAAATTAATGAGGACTTGATCATTTATGAATGTCTAGTAGGAAACTAGCATGGGAACGTTCGGTTCTTTATCTGTTGGACAGCAAATAAAACCAACGCAGTAGATTTTAAAAAAACTGTGAAACAACAGAAATGTCATGTGCGCTTCGATTTTACCCACTAAAGCCCCGTTTCCACCCGGAAAAAGTCTTGGTCGGGTCGGGTGGGTTTTGGTACGGATGTGTTGATTTCACATTGCGTCCCCACAGCAAACTGTACCCTTACCCTGGAGGTGGAGTATTAACTGGACAGCGCTGCTACGTGATCGCATGACATCATCGCCGTGCAACACCTTTTAACCAAGGCGCCACATCACACGTGACAGAAACAAAGGTTTGGTTTTTACGGTGGGTCACGTGGGACGTGATGGATTTTTCAAAGAATTAACGGATTGCTGTGTGTTAGCTCCACCTCTTTGGTCCGGATCGGTTAGATCAGTACCTCTACCAAAGGGTACCAGAAAAGTAGGCCGGGTCGGGTCGGATGTAAGGGTACCTGTCCCAGGTTTTATCTGTGGAGACGCAAAAAAACGTGAACGGATCCGGCCCGACCCGACACTGGTGGGAACGGGGCTTAAGTAACGGTAAACAAAGTTTAACTAACGTCACGTCACGTCACTGTAGTTAACGTCTGGATGAACAGCTGCTGCTGCGCTACAGTTAACCCCGTACTGCCCGGTGATGCTGCCTCATACAGCAATTAGCTGCTGCAGGACGCCGACGGTTCACATGAGGCAGAATCAAACCAACCGCTGGTCATAAAACCGTAAATGACAGTGAAACCACGCAGAGGAAAAAGAGGTGCGTTGGCCGTGAGGCGTTACTTTTTTCGAGCGTGCGTGTGGCGAGTGGGCGTGGTGACGCGTCGACAACCAGATTTGACGTCGACGATTTTTTTTAGAGCCGAGTAGTCGACGTCATTGACGCATCGCTCCAGGCCTGATTAATGGAAAACACTTTTGAACCATTTGATCATTTTTTGTGAATAGATAACAGGAAAGCTTACACAATGTACCTTTAAGTGATTTTCTCTTATTTTGAGTGTGATGAAATATTTTTCTAGAAATTAGAAAAGTATACTTGGTAAGATTTGAGTTTTTGCAGTGCAGCAGATGCAGTCCTCCTCTGATCAGTTCCAGCTCCGTCCAGTTCATTCAGGGAAACATTTATCATGATGAATACATCCTGATCTGATGACTGATTTAACAGATTTTCAAATGCTCTGACCCAACATGAGTCACGCGGCGTTTCCGTTGAGCTGGGACGGAGCAAAGTGCCACTTCCAAGAAATCCTCTCCTCTCCGGCTGAGATGAGGCTTTACGCAGCTTCCTCCTGCTTTTGGACTTTATGTGCTCTGCAGCTCAAATCTGATTGAAAGCTGTCATTTGAGCGGGTTGATCTCATCTGGCCGTGATTGGGAGCTGCTTTCCACAAACATGGACGCCTGTGCGGACTTGGTCTGAGTCCAGATGGCTAACCTTAAAGACAGCACTCGCAGCTGTCCTCGTTGCCGTAACTCCTTTAATGACTAGTAACTCGGGACACATCTGACATTTCTGGTGACAGCCCGGAGCTTGACGAGGAAGCGGGGACGCTTGATAATCGCCACGGTGACACCATTAAGATGACGTTTAGGGACCTCCCTCAGACATTTATCAGAAGATGAAAGAGATGAGTGAAAACCCACATCATGGTTTCATCTGTGCAGAAAGCTGCGGTGGTGTCGAGCTTCAGCTTCTTCCACCGCCGTGAAGAGCCGTCTCATTCCTGGCAGAAGCAGAACATTTCTGAGTGCCTTTGTGAATGCCTTTGCTCATATCTTACTCTCCTCAAATCTTTCACTTTCCTCACAAAACATCACCTGGGCTATATTCACAGTGGACATGAGCTTCTCAAGAGCTTTTGATATGCGATACTCTCTCTTTCAGCACTGGGAAAAATCCTGTCCTAGAATAATATGCGATGTCCTTGAGGCTCAGGAGGAACTATGAGCTGAAAAAAAATATCAGTCTTCATCATTTCTGCCTTTTTCTTTTACTGGCAGTCTCGTAAAGCAGAGATGCAATAAAAATAATCTTTAAGAAATAATGAGAAATGTTATGGAGGTTTTTCTTTAAAAGGGAAGCACAAGGCCGTAATATAACCCCCTTTTTTTTAAACAAGAGGTGCCCCTGAGTCACTTTCTCATCCTGTTAGTCTGCTGTAACATCATGTTCCCTTACAAAATGAAATTAAATCAATCACAACATGATCATCGGCTGCCTTCGTGTTTTCAGACGTCCACTTTTCTATTTCCAACTGAGCTGCAAACTATATTAATAACTTATTAAATCAGATAATTACATTACAGCATGCGTGCATTTATATATGTGAGCACATCATCTCTTCTCCGATGGATTTGCCCTGCAAATCAAGTTAATCACAGTACTGAAAGCAATAATGAGTGTGGCATGCTACTCAACAAACTAACAAACCCATTAGCTAGTCTGCCTGTCTCCAAATCCAAAACCTTATATTCATTAGAAAGTAATTCAGAGCAGAAAATGAGATTGAGAGCCTCTATGCTACAGAAAAACACATCCCCATCCCAAAAAAATAGGAAAACAAAACTGCGGTGCCGCAGACAAGATCGAAAAACAAATTTCTAATTTTGTCCATGAAGTGAAAGAGGAGTTGATAATTAGTCTGGGATGAGAGGAGGACGTTAAAGACAAAACCGAATCAGATTTCAATCCATTCCTTTTTCTGTTCAATTTAACGCAGCTGCTGGAGCCGATGATCTGACGAGCACTGCGTGAGCTTATGTAACTCAGGAAGAAATGATGTGAAAATAGTGTCATCAATCCATTTTCCCAGTTTTTCTACACTTTGCCTCGGGGACTTGGCGCACTCCTGCAGCGTTGTTCATGTGATTCAATTCATACGACTCTCTTCAGGTACATCTGTCAAAGCGTGCCGTGTTAAAGCCAAGATGGAGGCAACCATCTTTATAAATCTGTCTCTCCGCATACAGTTGTGTGAAAAAGTGTTTGCCCCCTTCATTTTTTTTTGCATTTTTGTCACACTTGTGTGTTTTAGATTATCAAACAAATCAGAATACTAGACAAAGATAACACAAGTCAACACATAATGCAGTTTTCAAATGAAGATTGTTATTAGTAAGGGGGAAAAAAATCCAAACCTCCATAGCCTAGTGTGACAAAGTGATCCCCCCTCCACGTTAAAACATAAATTAACTGTGGTTTATCACATCTTTGAAAAGCTGAGTTCAATTTCTCTAGCCCCACCCAGGCCTGATTACTGCCACCAGAGCCGGTTCGGACCTCCAAGAGGCCCTTGGCAAAATTCTGGTAAGGGGCCCTCCTAACAGAACTGCAAAAACTTTCAACAGTTGCACATGACACCCAGAGCTTTAAACATAAAAAATATATTGCACATCTGTGGATGTGCCTGCACTGGATGATAAAGCTGGCTCATCTGTGCCTGTCCTAGATTAACCTGGCTCTGTCCCTCCACTGGCTGTTTGTAGTAGAAAACTTAAGCACAGCACTTGTTACATGGATATGTTTAATATTAATTCATCTCCATCAAACTGGCTGTGCTTGTTTTACTTAAACTTTAAATGTAGGCAATTGTTTATTTTATCATTTATCATACAGATTATTTATTTAGCACCATTGTCAGAATATTTTATGAGTTTCAATTCTTATATTCTTATGTCTGTATCTACAGTTGTCCTCAAAATTATTCATACCCTCCAATTAAAGAAGGAAAAATATCAGCTGTCAGTGAAATAAGTTGAAACAAAAGTAATAATGAATAAAAATTCATGAAAATCATATTGATATTGGGGCTCGAAATATTAACACAAAACACACAAAAAAAAACAATAAACAAGCATAAAGAAAATGTTGTCGAGTAACACTTTGTGACAATCACTGCAATCAGGTGTTTTCTGTAATGTTCAATAAGACTTCTACACCTGTTGACGGGTACTTTGGTCCATTGGTCAATGGGAAACGTGCTCTTATGTGTCTGGGACAGTATTTTTAAATTATTATTATTTTCAACCATAAAACAAAATCAATATTTTACTTCACTAAAATATAATTTTGTAATTTTTTAAAATTTACTTTTAGTTTCTTCTGTTTCCTGTTATTTGAATAACTATTGTGAATTTAACGTTTTCTTTAATTGGAGGGTATGAGTAATTTTGAGGATGATTGTGCCTGTTGGTTATCCAAGCAAACAAAATTAAATCTTGGTCAATGTTTTTCCCTTACTTTTTTTTTTTTTTTTTTTTTTTTTTTTAAGTACAGTTGTTACTTCAAAACTACAACTAAACTAATAGAAGCCAGCAAGATGCACAGGGAGACCAGAGCTCCTCCCTGGTAATGTAGGTCAAACATGGACGAGTCCCCCCACTCTCCCACCGGGATAGAAGACTTACCTGACTGCCTTTCCCGCGGTTCATTCTCAAGTTCTTTCTTTCTCATTTTCTCATACATCCCTTAACTCCGCTTCATCTCCCACTTCTCCTCTCCAGCCTGATGTGCTGGGAATGCGGGACACATACGTGATGGGCGGTAACATCGTCACATTTTCTTTTTTGTTTTTTTTTACAAATCCTTCATGGGGCCTCTACTAGTTTGGGGGGCCCTACGCAACCTGCGTAGTGTGCATATTGGGTGAACCGGTACTGACTTCCACACCTGTTCTCAATCAAGAAATCACTCAAATAGGACCTGCCTGACAAAGTTAGGTAGACCAAAAGATCCTCAAAAGCTAGACATCATGCTGCAATCCAAAAAAAATTCAGTAAAAAAATTAGAAACAAAGTAATTGAGATCTATCAGTCTGGAAAAGGTTCCAAAGCCATTTCTAAAGCTTTGGGACTCCAGAGAACCACAGTGAGAACCATTATCCACAAATGATGAAAACATGGAACAGTAGTGAACCTTCCCAGGAGGGGCCGGCCGACCAAAATGACCCCAAGAGCACAGCGACGACTCATCCAAGAGGTCACAAAAGACCCCAGAACAACATCCAAGAACTGCAGACCTCACTTGCCTCAATTAAGGTCAGTGTTCATGACTCCACCGTAAGAAAGAGACTGGGGGGCAAAAATGGCTGCATGGCAGAGTTCCAAGACCAAAACCACTGCTGAGCAAAAAGAACATAAAGGCTCGTCTCAGTTTAGCCAGAAAGCATCTTGATGATCCCCAAGACTTTTGGGAAAATACTCTGTGGACTGACGAGACAAAAGTTGAACTTTTTGGAAGGTGTAGGTCCCATTACATCTGGCGTAAAAGTAACACGGCATTTCAGAAAAGGAACATCATACCAACAGTAAAATATGGTGGTGGTAGTGTGATGGTATGGGGCTGTTTTGCTGCTTCGGGACCTGGAAGACTTGCTGTGGTAAATGGAACCATGAATTCTGCTTCTACCAAAAAATCCTGAAGGAGAACGTCCGGCCATCTGTTGGTGACCTCAAGCTGAAGCGCACTTGGGTTCTGCAGCAGAACAATGATCCAGAACACACCAGCAAGTCCACCTCTGAATGGCTTAAGAACAACAAAATGAAGACTTTGGAGTGGCCTAGTCAAAGTCCCCACCTGAATCCCATTGAGATGCTGTGGCATGACTTTAAAAAGGCGGTTCATGCTGGAAAAGCCTCCAATGTGGCTGAATTACAACAATTCTGCAAAGATGAGTGGAACAAAATTCCTCCACAGCGCTGTAGAAGACTCACTGCCAGTTATCACAAACGCTTGATGCAGTTGTTGCTGCTAAGGTGGAACAACCAGTTATTAGGTTTAGGGGGCAATCACTTTTTCACACAGGGACACGGAGGTTTTGATTTTTCCCCCCTTACTAATAAAAACCTTCATTTAAAAACTGCATTTTCTGTTTACTTGTGTTATCTTTGTCTAATATTTAAATTTGTTTGATTATCTGAAACATTTAAGTGTGACAAACATGCAAAAAAAATAAGAAATCAGGATGTGTAGAAGGATCTTCAATATGATCCACATCTTTCCTTCCTCTCTCTTTTTCACCAACACTGACAACCGGTGGTGCTCATCTTCTAATCTCAGCGCTCCATCACTGGCTCCGAGGCACATAAACCTCCCCGACAGCATCACCTTCATCTCCCAGTCTGCCATTTTACCTCTCCATCTTCCTGCCTTGCTCCGCATCCACGGATCTGACTCCCTGTTCTCTCAACTTCCCGCTTTACAGTCGCAGCAGCGCTGGAGGCTGAAGGAGGATGCATGCACGAGGCCAGGAAGTGGTCTTGTGCAACGGTGGAGGGCCTCTAACGGAGCCGCAGGGTTATGGTCATTTTTTGATTAATCCAAATGAAATGTGGGTAATGTCAGCGGAGATATGCAGGCTGGAATGGCGATGAGCCGACTGGATTTAAAGGGAACTGAATCAAGAAAGAGATAATAGAAATGGTAATGATCATCATTAATGTGAGTGTGATGACCATCAGCCTCATCACCATTAAATTCCTTCAAGTTATAAAGCATGCTGACAGAAAAGTGTCATTTGAACATACGTATTCAGCCAGTTGTCCAGGCTCTGGGAACATGTGGATTCAGTGTATTGTGTGAGTGGGTGCAAATTCACAGAAGAGAAAAGCCTCTGTAACAAGGAGCTTATAAGCAGCTGAAAATTTGATCTCAAAATCCTCAACTTTCATTATTTAGTCCCTAAAAGCTGTGACCCAGTGTGATATAAATCCAAACCGAATGCAAAGATTCCCAGACCTCCACAACAAACTTTATTCCCAGTAGAACATAAACAACATGTCAGTTTATTAAACTGAGAATTTATCATTGGATGGGAAATATGAGCTCATTGTGAATCTGATGCAGCAACACATCTGTAAAAAGTTGGAACAGGAGCAACAAAAGGCTGGAAAAGTAACAGCTGGAGGAGACAAACAAATAATCAGGTTAACGGGGACCAGACCAGTAAAATGACTGGTTTAACTGGGAACAGGTCAGTATCATGAGGAGCATTTCAGAGTCTCAGATGGAAAGATATACAGAGGTTCACCAATATGAGACAAACTGGTTCTAAAAGTTGTTGAAGAAGTTCAGAAAAATGTTCCTCAGACTTTGAAGATCCTCCATCTACAGTGTAACATATCAGGAGGAATCTCTGTGTGCAGGGGACAAGGCTGGATGCTGGTGATCTTCTGCATTAAAGCAGACATGATTCTCGACTGGAAACCACTGATGGACTCAGGAAGATTCCAGAAATCTCTGACTGTGAACACAGTTCACCCTGAAATCCACAAATGCAGGTTAAAGCGTTATCATGCAGAGAAGAAGCCATATGTGAACAGCAACGAGGTCCAGAACTGTTGAAAAAGTTAGAATCTTGCATCAGACCAGAATGGGACAACATTCCTCTCCTAAAACTCCAGTAACTGGTCTCCTCACTTCTGAGACGTTTACAGAAAGTTTTTGAAAGAAGAGGGGATGATACACGATGGTAAACATCACCCTGGAACTACTTTTTACAGACGTGACGCTACACGATGGTAAACATCACCCTGGAACTACTTTTTACAGACGTGACGCTACACGATGGTAAACATCACCCTGGAACTACTTTTTACAGACGTGTTACTACACGATGGTAACATCACCCTGGAACTACTTTTTACAGACGTGACGCTACACTATAGATGGTTTCCCGTTCACAAACACTGGCAGTTGCCCACGCAACCAGGGGGCAAAAACCCTGTGTTTCGTACTGCAGTCTGCCGCCAAACACTCACTCATATCATCAATAAAAATGTAAAGTAACCTGACGAAACAAACAGAGATCGTTGTATATTCATTTATATTGTACAAAGCTGTATTTTGATGACGAAAAAATATTGTTGCAGCGTTGCTGTTTTGTGTTTCTATTACACTAACTTGGCAAGGGAGTCATCACCAGAAATGTCATTTTTCTTGTAGAAACATCGACATTATTCATGTTGGACCTCATTTGAAATTTGCCTGAAAAACTTGAGTTAGAACGCGGCTTAAACTTTCATTTGGACTCTTTGTTAAAATCAAAATAGGCCACAACAGTCTTCGGTCTACAGCAGGTTCAGCTCTGTGTCGTCTTCACCTCCTCCATACAGGAGCAACTTTCACTAGTCTGGATTAAACCAGGCAAAGACGACATCATCACTACGTTTGGAAAGGAGCTGATTCCAGCTGTTAGGGACTAACCTGCATTGCTGTCAGTGAGTCTCGCTGCTTGTGGAACGTTCTTCTTTATTATGTATGAGATCCTGGTAGACAGTAGACAGACTAGCTAACTACTAACAAGCTAACAGTATAAACTCAAACTGTTTTACGACCCCCGTACTTCGTATTAAATCTCCGGGATGCGTTGTTTTGCAGCGTGAATGTTTGTAAACGGCTCCACCATCAGTTTTTTCTTCTTTTTATTTTGCATGTGTGAGCAGAGGACGGCTGTCACACACAGCTACAGTGTTGTGATGCAGCCATGAACTGATCAATGACTGGTCGCGGCCGTCATACTGGTATTGTTCCAGTACCAGTCACCCGACTACAACACGGGAATAATTTCTGCCACCACAGTGGTTTAATCTGACATGGTGACCACGGTGAAAGACTAAATAAATCATGTATCTGAACCTGCAGTTAAGTTATCCGAGAGGGTTTTCTGAAGACAGTCTGACCTGTTATCACCCTGGTAACTGTTTACATGCATTAACATTTTGATTTTTTGCAACCGAACAAATACCAGGACTCAAACATTATATTTCCCCGACACTTTCACGTCATATCTTGACCTCATCTGCATGAAAAGTTGAGTCTTGCATGTAAAACACGTCTTTTCATAGTTCAATAATGCTTTTCCTGTGTTTTCTTGCCCCCTGGTTGCACACGCGTCCAATCTGTGACGTTGCTTCGGAAACCCATCTATAGTAAACATCACCCTGGAACTACTTTTGTTGCTGCCATCAGATTAACAATCTGAATATTTACCATCAAATGATAAAATATCTCCGTTTCATCATCTTATATGTTTTTAATATTCTTCTGGGCATAAAAAATGTTTTTACTTTTTGTTTAAATTTCCACAGCATCCCAACTTTTTCGGAACTGGTGTTTTATTCATTCATTTATGCATTATGTGAAAAATCTAAAATGTTCTGTTGTCAAAGTAAATTCTTTGTTATGACTTTTTATTTTCTTCATTAACACACTAGCTTTCCTGCCACTGTGTCATCTGGGCTGCAGGCTGAAGGAGGGGGGCACCTTTTGGGTTGGAGTCTTTCCTCAGAATAAGAGTGTTTGGATTCAGATCCACATTGAACTGACAGCAACATGAGAGTTGAAGAGTAAAAACGCTGCAGTCAAGTCGGACACGATCAGATGCAAGTAAGCTCTTGCTAGCAGCTGATCTCGTGGGATTTCCAGCTGAAGCATCAGTTTAAAACAGCGCCTGCATGCCAAAAGACAGCGCTGTCTTTTGGCATAGCTTCTTCTTCAGCAATGCCCAAAAAGGTTTTATTCTCAAACACTTATTTTCCCTGCTTTCTCAGACGCTTTAAGGAAGATTAAAAACGTGAGTCAAGCATTCATGAATCCACATCTGTGAATAAACTCTGCAGTCATAATAATCAAGCTATTGTACGTGAAGTCTCTTTCTCATTATCCATTATAATCCTGATTGAATGTAGTTGATTGAAAAGTTCCCCAGCTTGCAAAGATTTCCGATAGCGTTTTCTTTAAGAAGCAAAGAAAAGATCAACAATTTCAGTCTTGACATCACAATTTGATCAATTATTTTTCTGCAGACACTTACTACAAAGATATTCATCATCTTAAACTGAGTCTGTCCTGTAGTGGAATAGGAATCATGAGTTATACAGTAAATCTGAGAATAACCTCTTTCAGGTCTTTTTTGACCAGATTTTTGTCCTTCCTTAAATTCATCTAAATCACCTGTGTAATGTATTTGCATCTGGAGCGAACAAACGCATTGCAAAAACTCAAATCTTACCAACTATATAATTTTTGCTTTGTATCCAGCTGAATTTGTATACTAGAATAGTGGCTTGTGGTCCAACGGCAGACTTTTCCGGGTCCTTTCTCATGAATATCCGTCTGATTGGCTCCCTCCCATGAGTGTATGAAGGAAGCTCCGCCCCCCGCTCTGTATGTGTAACAGAGCACACGAACGAGTTTGGTCCGCCATGCTAACAAACAGTTAGCTAATTAGCTTCTCAACTCCGAAGCTACAGTCGTGGTGTCTTCACTTCTAGTGCGGAGGGGAGGGTGACCTGCCTTCCCATGGGTGGATATAAACCCACGTGGGATACGCCATTTTCGATGTGACATAGAAGCAAAAGGCTTTTCTTGATTCGCTCTTTTCTCCGTATTGTTTCTATGAAAAGGAAACACAGCGATTGGAGGTAACGCACCACTAGCAGGCGCAGCATGTGTAAGTAACCGGGGGTGACCCTCCGTATTTAAGAAGGAGCAAGTTAAACTGGTTTTTAGCGGCAGGAGATCTTTAAATAGAGCTTGGGAATTTGATGTCACTCCACAAAGCATTGTGGGTGCACGGGGCTGCGTGCTTCCATTAGCCATTATTAGCAGGCTACAACAAAGCAAACAGGTTAAAAGTATGAATGACAAGAAGTTGCTGTGATCAAATGCCATAACTGTTCACATGACCATCGAGGGAGACCAAAAAAGCCAAGAGATCGGCTTTTACCATATTCCATCATGGAAAAGAAAAGGTTCCAGCCATGTTTCTGAAGTCACAAAGCGATGTCGGATGGCATGGATAGCCGCCATAAGAAGACCAATTATAACTTTTAAGAACACTCCTGCTAGGGGCGGTGATTAGCTCAGTTGGTTGAGCAGCCGCCCCATGAACAGAGGCTACAGTTCCTCAGCGCAGTCGGCCCCGGTTCGATTCCCGGTCGAGGACCCTTTGCTGCATGTCACTCCCCACTCTCTGCCCCTTTCCTGTCACTATACACTGTTGTATAAAGGCCACTAGTGCCCAAAAATCCTTTAAAAAAAAAAAAAGAACACTCCTGCTCATATGTTGGTGAGCGCCAAACATTTCCACAAATGTAAGTTAGTATTTACTGTTTTGATTATTTTTGCGGTGTGGTTTAACAGCCAAAGCCAGTTTGTTTTTAGCTTGCTTGCTAGCTGTGGGCTTGTAGCTTAACTTTTCTTGTCATTTACAGGCAACCAGCTTATGAAATGTTGGAATACGATCCAGATTGGGCTCCTTCTCTGAATCTCGGTCATTCTGAAGTTAAAGCTGCTACCATGGAGCGATTTGACTGGTTAAGCAGAACAGGAAAACGGCGACTGTGTTCTGGACCGGAGTGTTCTTACGGGTCGAGCCCCTTGACTCCTTTCAGTTTGTCCTCATAGCATTTCTTAGCTTTTTGATCAAGTTTTTCTTTGTACGGGCCTGCAGCGCACCCTTTCACCTTGTACATATTGACTTGTACTTACACACGCCACTGTGAATGCTATAAATTATTTTATTGCATTCAAACGCCTCTGTGGAACCGAAGCCAGGTTTCCTTTAACTAGCACGCGGTGCTTTGTTTACATTTTGCTGCCCCTTGCATCCAAAATGCATTGCGTGTTGGTCATGTGGTCTGTCAATCTCTATTACAGTGAATGTTAAATTTAAGTTGTGTCTAACTAAAGGGTTTTGGACCTGACAAGTTTTTCTAAACTTCTTCCATAACTCCTCCTCAAACTATGTTTTTTATAATTATTTACGCCAAAGCATTTGTTTTTAATTTTGGTTTGAAATAAAAGAGAGAGGAAAAAATTTTTAAGAATTTTTATCTCAGAATTATGAGATACTATCTCATAATAATGAGCATCTCATAATTGACCCTTCGCTAAGTACCGCCCCCCATGGTTACAGTTGCTAAGTCTGGCAAACTTTCCATTTTTAGCTAATTTCTACGTACATCAACATGGATCGCTCTGTGATTTCAGTGAACGTATTGTGAAGGAAATTGTGTTAAATTTCTGGAGTAATAGTTGGGAAATATCAGAGGGGTTAGACAGAGAGGACTGCAGGATGCATCTGAGGAATTCATCATCATTTGTCGACAGAGTAATGTTGATGAAGAGGATGTTAAAATCAAAGCGAAGGCTCAGCGTTCATACAGAAAGACTCAGAAACTCCACGTCTTGATGATTTATTTCCAGAACAAACGTATAAAGGAACAACAACAGCGTTCTTGCATCGCAGAGTAAGTTACAGATTGTTTTACTGTAAGCTAACTGTCATGTTTGACTCCAGAAAGTTTCAGATATCTGAAGTGTTTTAGCCTGTTGCTGGATGTTTCCCCCTTGACCAGGATGTTGTTCCCACATCGTGAGTTTGATCAACACATTTAATTTGATCGGGATAGCAGATACTAGATCTGATCAGGGTAGCAGATACTGGATCTGAGAAACTGGCAAACCGTGTTATGTTTGTCTCTGATTGTCTCCAGCAGATTGGCAACCAATGTGACTTACTAGTGTTTATCTGGTGTATTTGTTTAGCCTCTAGCGACACACAGCTACCTTACTCCATGTTAAAACAGTAGCTTTTATTTAATATTATACCGCTGTCTTTTAGCTAACTACTGTGCTAGGTGACTTTAGGGTCTTACTGTACCTTGGAATAGCTCCGTGTTCAGCCTCATGCAGCTGCGAGTGAGTGCTGCGTTAAGTTTATATTCCACACAGTTTAGTCCATATTCCACATCTCTCCGCTTGTGTTTTTTGGGTTTTGAAAAGGCAAAAAATACAATATCACCCAAATGTTGTGGATATCTGTCATCAGACTTGAGAATCCTGTCTATGCCCCATCTATGGAAGTGGAGTTTGCCAGAAACTCCTTTCCTTAGTTACGGTTGCTAACGTATGATTGGTCAGCAGCAGTTCTGGGGTGGGGCTGGCGAAGGGTCAATTATGACATGGCTGAGTCATAATTATGAGATACATTTTGTTTTGTTTTTTCATCAGAGTGTCGGAAACTGGAAACTTTTTACTTTTACTTAAAGGGACTTGAGGCAAGATTAAGAAACGAAACTCACGACTGCCGCAACTGGCACTTCAGGTAACTGCAGCCACGAGCCAAGCCGTCACGGGAGCACAAACTGAAGCTATAATGTTGTTTACTAACCTTTTTCTTCGTAGTTCCACCTTTTAGTGTCTTTCAGTTGATCTGGATCGTTTGCTGATGGCAGAAGAATCCATAACTATCGCTTACAGTGTTTGAATTTACCGCGACCGTCTCCTTCCTGTATCAAAACTGTGGATGTAGCGCCATTTGACGTTACGTCCGCAGGGCAGCGCGGGAAATTCAGACACCGAATTGCAGCACATTTTGCAGTACACAGCCTGTTCAAGGCAACGGACAGAAACGTGGGTGGAAACGTTATTTTTGGTATTTAGCGCTTCATCACCCATTAGTATTTTAAAAAAATGGACATGCATGTTTGTTTTTTTCTTGTCTTTAGTCCCTTTAAATAATGCTATTTTGGAGTAACGCTAGTCTTGAATACAGTTGTTTGCTCCTCACCTCTACCCATCTCTGGCAGCACTTGACCTCTCCCAACTGCAGATACATGGATTAAATGTCACACAATGCAAGATATTTCTGCACAGGTGAGGGGATTTCTAACCAGCATGCATTGCTTCAGGATGCATCATGAATCATGGAAAGTTGCTGCTGCTACATCAAGTTAAACGCCCCTCTTGTCTATATGCTGTTTTTTACTGATATAATTATTCATGCAGGGTTTAATTTCATTATTATAGATCCAGCTGTTTCAGTCATTATGTCCTTACACATTTTCCCCATTAATACACTTTTTTTTTCTCTCTGATCAGAAGTAGCTCCATCTTTATTGTATATTCACACTCTGCCATCACTCTGACATTCTGCTTGACATTCAGGTAGCATAGCAACATGACAACATGCCCCTACAGCCTGGTGTGAGAATATAGATGCTTTTTGAAAAGGTTGACAAGAGAGAGAGAGAGTAAGAGACAGAGGGAGAGAAGAGATGAAGAGAAAGAGGAGGAAGCGGAGGGGGTAAAAAAAAAAAGAAAAAAGTGGTGTGAAGCCCTTCACAGATTTGTTTCTTCTTCTTTCAACCCCCCTCCAGAATCCCATTTGAAATTTAAAACACCGATTTTTGTGTCTGAAAATACCTTTACTCACGCTGCCATAATACAGCCCAGAGGGGAAGACTTAGTTCCTCCCGCTGACTTGCATGTTTCTACGGGGATGAGCGAGTCTAATGGAAATCACAACTGCATACTGTGTGTGTACACATGCACAGCATATATAAGTGTGCAAATCATCATATATGTGGGGTTTTTTTTTCTTTCTTTTCTGTGTATATATGATCAGGTGTTTACATAGACCTCAGTGCAGATGTTGTCTTGATTCAGATGTGCACACATACAGAAATGTAAATAAATTCTAGAAACATAATTTGCTGTAAAATGTGTTGCTGAAACAGAGCACACATAAAACATGAAGCTCTGGTCAGAGGGGTTATGTAAATGCTATTTCTTTTTCAACCACAGAATTCAATTCATAATTCATAAAGATGAAAGATGAATTTCAAATGAGGCTGAAGCCCGTTCGATTGGCCCTCCTCACCGGTGGAAACACTACAGCCCAAAGAGCTTTTCATTTCTCAGTGATTAGACGGCGACCAGATCCTGTCCTTCCCAACCACGTCCACGCATCTGTCCATGCAATCCTCCCCGTTACGCTACACCTCAGCTGCTCTTAGAAAAATCAGCACAATGTGCAACATCACACCCTTAATAGTTGAAGCTGTAAAGCAAGATTCAAGATTCAACGCACTTTTCTTCTCCATCAGCACTGATGGAAAAAAGGCCTCCGGATCAAAAATTTGCATCCACGATAAAGCTGAGCCAAAAGTGAAGAAAGTCTGAAGCAAGCATTACAGACGATGCTTTTTAAGCGTGTTGTCAGTAACATGTGTGGTGGCTTACTGGCTTTCAATCAAGGTCTGAATCTATTACAAAATCCTCATCTGTGGATGCTGGATCATCAGAGCCTCTGATACTGGCCTGTGACATCTCCCACGTCAGAACTGCTAACCTGAGACTGAGGTTTCAGTCCGCAGGCCCAAATCAAGCTCATATTTACAGCCCCTCATTCCGAGACAGCTTTAAAGGTACGGATGAGAATGCCGATACCCTGGAGTTGATATTTTTTATAGCACCCACACAAAATATGGGTTTTGATACTTGAGTGTGGGGATACCACTGTGCAGATACAAAACATGCCATTTGTTTCAACTTTTGAGAGTTTTAGGCAATGAAATGATGAAAGTAGCCAGATTCTAGCTTCTGTATCACATGATGGTGGTAGCCTATCAGATTGTAGCTTCTGTATCACATGGTGGTGATAGCCTATCAGATTCTAGATTCTGTGTCAAAGGATGGTGGTAGCCTATCAGATTCTAGCTTCTGTGTCACATGATGGTGGGTAGCCTATCAGATTCTAGCTTCTGTGTCACATGATGGTGGTAGCCTATCAGAGTCTAGCTTCTGTATCACATGGTGGTGGTAGCCTATCAGAGTCTAGCTTCTGTATCACATGATGGTGGTAGCCTTTCAGAGTCTAGCTTCTGTATCACATGATGGTGGTAGCCTTTCAGAGTCTAGCTTCTGTATCACATGATGGTGGTAGCCCATCAGATTCTAGCTTCTGTATCACATGATGGTAGTAGCCTATCAGGTTCTAGCTTCCGTATCACACGATGGTGGTAGTCTATCAGATTCTAGCTTCTGTATCACATGATGGTGGTAGCCTATCAGATTCTAGCTTCTGTATCACATGATGGTGGTAGCCTATCAGATTCTAGCTTCCGTATCACATAATTTTGGTAGCCTATCAGATTCTAGCTTCCGTATCACATAATTTTGGTAGCCTATCAGATTCTAGCTTCCGTTTCGCACGATGGTGGTAGCCTATCAGATTCTAGCTTCTGCTTATCACACGATGGTGGTAGCCTATCAGGTTCTAGCTTCGGTATCACACGATGGTGGTAGCCTATCAGATTCTAGCTTCTGTATCACATGATGGTGGTAGCCTATCAGATTTCTAGTTTCTGTATCACACGATGGTGGTAGCCTATCAGATTCCAGCTTCTGTGTCACACGATGGTGGTAGCCTATCAGATTCCAGCTTCTGTATCACACGATGGTGGTAGCCTATCAGATTCTAGTTTCTGTATCACACGATGGTAGTAGCCTATCAGATTCTAGCTTCTGTATCACACGATGGTGGTAGCCTATCAGATTCTAGCTTCTGTGATCACACGATGGTGGAGCCTACCAGATTCTAGCTTCTGTATCACATGATGGTGGTAGCCCATCAGATTCTCAGCTTCTGTATCACACGATGGTGGTAGCCTATCAGATTCCAGCTTCTGCATTGCACATGATGGTGGTAGCCTATCAGATTCTAGCTTCTGTGTCACATGATGAGTGGTAGCCTATCAGATTCTAGCTATGTGTCACATGATGGTGGTAGCCCTATCAGATTCCAGCTTCTGTATCACATGATGGTGGTAGCCTATCAGATTCTAGTTTTCTGTATCACACAATGGTGGTAGCCTATCAGATTCTAGCTTCTGTATCACACGATGGTGGTAGCCTATCAGATTCTAGCTTCTGTATCACACGATGGTGGTAGCCTATCAGATCTCTAGCTTCTGTATCACATGATGGTGTAGCCTATCAGATTCCAGCTTCTGTATCACATGATGGTGGTAGCCTATCAGATTCCAGCTTCTGTATCATATGATGGTGGTAGCCTATCAGATTCCAGCTTCTGTATCACATGATGGTGGTAGCCTATCAGATTCTAGCTTCTGTGTCACATGATGGTGGTAGCCTATCAGATTCTAGCTTCTGTGTCACATGATGGTGTTAGCCTATCAGATTCCAGCTTCTGTATCACATGATGGTGGTAGCCTATCAGATTCTAGTTTCTGTATCACATGATGGTGGTAGCCTATCAGATTCTAGCTTCTGTATCACACGATGGTGGTAGCCTATCAGATTCTAGCTTCTGTATCACACGATGGTGGTAGCCTACCAGATTCTAGCTTCTGTATCACATGATGGTGGTAGCCTATCAGATTCTAGCTCCTGTATCACACGATGGTGGTAGCCTATCAGATTCTAGCTCCTGTATCACATGATGGTGGTAGCCTATCAGATTCTAGCTCCTGTATCACATGATGGTGGTAGTCTATCAGATGTCATGATGATGTTTTGGCAGTTTTCAGTACTTTAATTCAGGTTATTGCACATTGTGTTTCGGTAAATTTATAATTTTACTATAACATTTTATATTTGAACATTTTCCACTGAACAAATTTAAATAATCTCAACCTGTACTTGAGTTACTTGATAATTGAAAGAAGTTTTAAAGAAACAACAGAACTTCATCATCTTCATCTTGTATCGTACCAGTACTGTGATTCCCTCCAGCCAGTAAAAGACAGTCTTATCTTGACTAACTATCTGTCCCTTCCTCTCTTCCTTTTCCTGTCTTCCTCTGGTAATGTTTTCTTGTTTTTCTTTACCGTAGTGTTTCTGATTTCCGATCCTCAGGACCCGCTGCCCCTGCATAGCTTTGATGTGTTCCTACTTCAACACACCTGATTCAGATGAATGAACTTCCTCATCAAGTTCTTTGCAGTGTGTTAACGAGCCATTCATTTGATTCAGGTGTGTGAAAGCAGGGTTGCCTAGGAAAGTTATGCAGAGCAGTGGGTCCTGAGGACTGGAACTGAGAAACACTGCTTTACCGAATCCAACATGATGCGCATTGAAAACACCCGCTGTGTTCATGTCTGGTTCATATCCGTTTGCTAGGAAGTGACGCGGGGCTGCAACCAATAGTTGGCTGCAACGTCACAGTCTTGCCCCAAATGAAAACGTTACATACTGCTGTTTCTGAGCTTAGGGACGCCTCTGGGCAGTGACGGTTTAAAAATGCACATAATGGATGTTGGTGTGGCATCAAAACAAGTCAGAAACGCAGATTTTTAAGGTCTAAAAGTTACGCTGTGTGTCTTCAATCTTATTTTTGTTTAATTTACTCATCAGTACAATGTCATGGCTTTAAAAGTATTATTCCAGTACTTGTTCTCAACTTTTACTACTACTACTTTTACTTTACTTGTCTGATATTGCCCTTGCATTCAAGATATTAAAGCAAACTATACAATCATGTCTTTTTCTTTTAAGGGACAAAAAGTGTCAATATTGCTATCGATGAAAAAGTACCATAATCTACTTTAGTCATATCATCAGGAAAAATTTAGTTTTTCAACCTGGACCTTATTTCTAGGAGTTGACACATGTATTTACTCACTGGTAAAATTTCACTGTCATCTCTGACTCCTTCAGAAGATATTTCAATGAGTCGCCAGCTGTGTATATCCATATAATGGAAGTGAAGGGGCAGAATAAATGGCCTCTAAGGCATTATCGGCAGCAAAACTCCTTAATTCACCAATGCTGTAAGACAAATAAACGAGTACACTATTGCCCTGTGAGTTCAGAATTAGCTTTCTGTTAGTTATTGGGGGGTCCCAGCAGCACAGCTGACAGAGCAGCTAGCTAGCCAGACAACATCAAACCTCAATCCGTGAAACTCTGAACTCACAGGACAATAGTACTCATT